>CM019064.1:381336548-381751548 GCA_009667805.1 Leptobrachium leishanense | reverse complement strand
GAAACCATAGCATTAATAAGAACACTTTCCTTTATTAACCAATCAAAAATTTCTTTCAGGACTCATTTAAGGAAAGAGGAACCATAACTCATTGGAAAGCTGAGCCACAGCATACTGCTCATTTTAATTGAATGTAGTATTCTAATCAAGGCAACAGATAACATTATAATGTATCATTAAAAATAAAAGGAATGGGTGCTTCCAGCAGAAAAAGTATATTAAAAAGTAAAAAAATAAATCAATAAGAGCAAAAAAATAATTAGAAAATCAGAGAATTAAGAAAAAATGATATGCAGTTGATTTGAAAAATTGCAAAAAATTAGTTGTACGATTAAAGCAGCCAATATGTAAAAGAAGTGACTGTAACTGTAGAATTAAAAGACGTTTTTCAGGAGAGAGGGTAGGCTTTCTTTCAACATATGGGGGATATTCACTAAGCAATGACTTGATGGAGAATAGCAAAGGGAGACCCAGGACATACTTGAAAACGAGAGAAATCTCAATGTATCCTTCCTGGTAAAATACTTTATAAATAAATAAATTATTAAGTCAAAATAGATTTTGTTTTGTCCTGTTCCTTTGGTCTAATATATTAAACCGATCACTGCCTACTGAATGAATATCCCCTCTTTATTTTTGGCAAAATTCTGACTTTAAGGGAGATATTGTAATATTATTATAAGGGAATATATATATATATATATATATATATATATATATTCTTCTAGACTTTGCACAGTGTGTATGTTTTTGATTGTATGTGCATATGATTTATTAAACAGTGAATTCTGTTTAATTATCCCTGCAAGTGGATCAGATCTCCATATATTTTCCTCTTATCTGGATATTTTCCTCCTGCTTTCTCAGAAGGGTCAGGCTATATTTTTGCAATTCTTTCTCTACTTTCCCACAACTTAGGGAGGCTGTGATCACCGTTAACCCGGATGAAAGTGACTTTGGACAAAAATAAGGCCGAGGTGGAGTAAATCATTTTTTAAAAACATGATTTTTTTTAATTGTTATTTTTAAACTTTATATATCATACTCCATGTCTTAAGTGGATAAAAACAAACATAGACACCTACTCCCACCAAGATGTTGTTTTTAACTTTTCTTTTTTATTGTCAATAATATTATTTAGCATGGCTTGCATTTTTTTTCTTTTTCTTTACAGAATTCACGTCTGCAGAACTAAGGTTTATGATAGTGGTTGGCCCTACTAGAGGAAAAAAAAGACTATAAATGGCTTTTAGGGAGCAATAAAAGTACTTAAAATGGCTTTTTATAGATAAACACCTCATTGCTGTTGGAGAGGATAAAACGAGTGGTGGTTCGGTTTCTATGTGTGTCTTTGTTGGTCTCGAGGAGGAAGGGAAACTCGCTTTGTACCCTAAAAGCCCTCATTGCTTCAACACCATTCCCCCTCCTCGTAACTTTTAACTACCTGTTATAAAATTTATTGGTGGTCCGTAAAGAAAGAATAAAGGTAATTCCTTTCCATCCGGTTGTAATACACAATTTCCATTGTTAGGTGCGAAATAATAAAAACACAACAGTCCTTATTCAAACAGCAGAATATATACATATATATATAAAAAAAGAAAATCGATATATTTATAAACAATATTGTGCAGCTGTTCAGTTATGATACTATTCCTGTAAGCAGTGAAGTTTGTAACCAAATAACACATATAACGTTTTTTTGTTGCAATTTTTTCAATGGTGTGTGAATATACCAAGGAAATCGATAGGAAATAATAATAAAACAAAACGACAACTACTGTGTTTAGAACAAAGAAAACCAAAAGTTAAGTTATATGGAGAATGATAAATATAATCAAGAATTTTCCACTGAACATAAACGAAATTCGAGCGAAGAATACAAACATAAAAACTCACTCCCTTCATATCTGTATGTATGTATATATACTATCTATATCTATTTATAAATATATAGCTATATATGTATAACATAACACCTTGGTAGGTTTCCTCTCCTAAAATGACTTCATAAATGTATAGGACACGTACAAATTTGGAAGACATATATTACAATAAAATAGCATTGTTCAATGCTACTATCACAGCAGAAAAATATGAAGTAGTCGTACATCTATGTATGTGGTTTGTGTGAACGGTTTCTATGCTTATGACCACACAGGCACATACACATACAACACTATTCATATATTTGTAGAGATACTGTTGTGTGTTTGCTTGTGTGTGAGTCTACACACTTGTTTTGATTATTTTCAAACAGTAACAAAGTAATGCAAAGCAACAATATAAATAAAAAAACTTGAACGAGGTAGAATTTGAAACCATGTGTATTTTTGTAGAAAAAAAATCGTTTTATATCTGTGTCTGTGTGCATGTGTTTATGCATATGTGTTAATATTTTCTCACCTGTGTTTCTGCTTCTTGTGTGTGTGTTTGGAGTTGTCTGTACATTTTGGATGTGTGTACCTCTGTGTATGTGTGTTAATGAGTTTGAATGTTTAGTTAGATTTGTACTTGTGTCAATTTATATATACGTTTGTGGGTATTAATTTGTGTGAATGCATATTTATGTGTGTATCTATGTGTATTAATGTGTGAGAGTGTGCTCCTATATGTGTTGAGTGTTTTGCTATACGTATTAACATATGTTATAGTTAATCTATATGTATGTGTTTATTAATGTGTACAAGTGTGCATATGTGTGCGTTCATGTGTATGTTTTTAGATGTGTTAATAATGTGTTTGAGTGTTTATCTATATAGGTTTGTGAGTTAAAATGTCAAAGGGTGTTTATAAGTATTTGTGTGTCAATGTACATAAATGTGTATCTGTATACGCATCTGTGTTGATGTGTGAGAGTATATCAATATATGGGGGTGTATTTGTTTATGTGCTGAGTGTGTAACTGTACATGTGTGTTAATGTGTATATAAGTGTGTTATGAAGTGTATCTATATAAGGGGTGTTTGTTAATCTGTGTTTATCTAGATATATCTGTGTTAATGTGTATGAGTTCGTATGTCTATTTGTGTGTGTTAATACGTGTTTGTGTATAGGTGCATTCTGCAGATGAATTTGTATCTCCTCAATATAATCTCTCTCCCACAAACCCCAATTTTTCTTCTAAATTAAACTTGCCCCCCTAGAATCCACTTAAACATGCATTTCCAAAAACCCTTGCCTCCCCAGAAGCTGAAGGTGTAGTGTGAGCATTTAGGATGTGGCAGCATTGTGGTATATATAAATTTATTTGTATAGAGTTGTGCTGGCTGGGTTCTAAACCCAGATAAATGGTCCTTGGGGGGGCATCAGGCCCACTGTAAGCCTTTGTGGGGACACTGTCAGCAGTGGCCGGAGACGTGTGTTCGAGGGTCATTAATATATAAAGTTATATAGTTAAATATAGGTTTTATGGCTAAATGAATTTATGTAATAACCATTAAAAAATAAAAACAGAAAAAATCAAAAGAAATAAGAAATCATTCTTATTTGAACCAGATAATATAAAAATAATTAGATATAGCCTAAATAGATAGATATATCTCTTTATCTATCTATCTAGCTATCTATTTCTCTCTCTCTCTCTCTATATATATATATATATATATATATACACACAAATATATATGAAATTTGTCCTGCAATTTCTAAAAACAGCATATTGTATTGTTAGGGCGACAATTATAAGATTAATATTTTAGGAGTGATTGTGTTTAATAAATATTGAAACCTAAAAGCTAATTATTTTTAAGTACTCATTTAAATACTCATTATCCCCTGTATAAATATATGTGTGTTTTGTGTATATTTATTTTCTGTATTTGCCAAACTCTATTTTCCCTAATTCCTTAACCCCCCTCCCCTCTAAAAAAAAAGTCCTGGTGATAGAGGCCTTATCCGATTAAAAAAAAATCCTTAATGTTTTATAGAACGAAAAAATATATAAACAGAGAAACTCTGATGAGATTCTCAAGAGCACAAGACTCCCATGGCTCATTTGTATAATTATCTATGTAAGGTGAGAAAAAGAAAGGAAAAAAAATCAAATAATAAAAATATTGGCTAATATGGCGTCAAGAAGAGACATTTGCACACGCCACAAAATCCGCTGCATTCTTGGTTGTTTGCAGAAAATTTACAGCTGGGCAATAAAAGTTTACGACTGAATCACAAGTTGGATTGGCCACAGGAAGTCATGTGGACTCTCCATGAACGTGAACTTTTTATTGTGGTTTCTCTTCTGAGTATTTCTCTCTGCTCCTTGCTATTACAGTCCACCCAGAGCCAGTGAAAGGGGGTTTCATCCTATCTATTTCCAACATATATATAGATTTTTTTTTTATCTAAAAAATCCCTTTTTTCTTTTTTCTTCTCTTAAATTCGTTTTTTGTGGCTGGTGGAACACTTGCCTTGCTTGGAGGCATTTTGGAAAATAATGAATTTACTGCACCTTTTGGTCGCCTCCCCCTATTCCACCCCTAGGGGCAAAAGGCACTACGTTTCCTTTGGAGAAAGCAAAGAATAAGAGAGCTCCGAGTTGTAAATACCTTTTTTTTTTTTTTTTTTTTGCTTCTCACTACCTTGATTTCTCTCTGCTGTAGAAGCAGAGGATACCTCGCGTCCACACCTTTTCCTTTACCCCCCCTCTTTTTATTTATTTATTTATTTTTATAGCCTGTAATGTTTTCCTTGAAGCTCCACACACAGCATCCCTGGATCAAACAGAAGCAGAAAGAGAGAAAAAGAAAGGGAGTGGAAGAGAGAGAAGGGGAGAGGGTGACAGAGAGAGAGGCTCCACTGGTAAGTGTTCTCTTATTGGTTAAAATGTCTACCTAATGATCCATAGCAACGGCTGGTGAGGACATTGATACACAACGTTCCAAACGTTCTAATGTTGCTACTTAGAGGCAAAAAAATATTTGTGATAACAGATTATCTGTAGAAATGGGGGGCAAAAGAACAGAAAGGTGGGATTTTTCTGTGCCTTGATGTGATGTCATTGGCTTTATTCCACAGCGACAGGGTAGGTGACTGAGATGAAATCGTGTTTTGCTTGTCACATCGCCCTATGTTCTAAAGGCTGTCTTAGAAGGTCTGAGGGCCTTAGAAAAAGGGGTGTGATGCAAGACAGAAAGAGACACACACACAGAGAAAGGAAAAAAGAAGACCCGCAAAGGAATTGAGGTCGGAAGCTTAAAAAAACAGTAAGATGATGTTGAGGATAGGAAGAAAAATGAGAATTTTTTTTAATACTGTAGCTTGAAGAGTATGGGTGAAGTGAGCATGCGCAGGAAGGGCAGTGCCAGTATATACAGGTTTGCGTGCCACGCCATGTCTGTTCTTTCTTGGTCATGTCATGGGTTTGTTTTTTTTTAGATTACATTTTCATTTTTCTTGATTGCATTGCTAGGAACAACAACATTGACTCGTTAACCCTTGAATTGCATTACTAACATTAAACCTTCCCTTTTTGGGAGAGAATTAATGCATCATTGTTGTTAGTTCATAGCTTTTGGACTAAGATAAACAGTCATTCTATGAAAAGTCATATTTTGCCATGGCTATAGAAATTTCTAGAACAAGACGTTTTAGCAGATTATTATTTTTGGCACTTAAAAAAATATTGATATTTGTGATACTGCTTCTAATAAGAACAATATACCACGCAAGCGCAGTCCTCATGTCATATATATATATGCCTGTATATTATGTTTGTGGACATTTCAGTCTTTTTTTACATAATCTGCTGTACTGTTGTTTCAGATTATACTTTTTGAGGTATTTGAAATGTAATTTACATTTCGATGTGTATTTCTGTATTTATGTTATTACTATTACAAGGCTGGCGTTGTGTATAAACAGTGTGGCATGTGTAGTATCTAATTAATAACATTTACATATGTGGTGTATATATAGCTCCAATAGTATATAATTCATTTATATATATATATATATTACCTAAGATATCAGTATTCTGTTTATCAATAAACATGAACCATGTCGTTTGATACGCCCAGGCTAAATAACACCAAAGTGCAGTATAGCAGAGCCCTATGAACACATTATTGTGTACATGATGCAGTCAGGCACATTATGGAATCTCAATGTCTTTCACCTTTTAAATTATTTAGGGATTAGAAGCTCGGTATACAGCATGCATTTCTGTTTGCCTGCTGTCCATCTGGCTTAATAGGGACAGACCCAGCCATGTCTGCCTGCAATTCCAGCCTCCTTTATGGCTGCCCTGGCCTGTAAAGTCAAATACCAGCAGATCCCATAGGGAGAGTTTGCATGCTCAGTGTTACCCTAAAGCCAGTCTGCCCATTGTCCAGTCCCCAGCCACAGTCGGATGTGGTCTGTTCTCTGTGCTGGCCTTGAAATGGTTACAAATGCCTTTATGTCTCTCAACTCTTTCAGTACCAGAGCTAAGCAGATCCCATGTCTGAAAGGATCCTGTACACAAACCCTCTTCAGATTTCCTTCCTCATTTGAACCCATTTAAGGGCTGGAAGCAGTAAAAGTCCCTGGTATTTTATTCTTCAGTAATTAAATTAAAGTGACTTGAATGGCCTTTCAGTTTCATTTCAATGATCCCATTGCTTAATTCACATTTCTAGGAATAGAAAAAGAAGAAACTAAAACAAACAAATAAACATGACAACAGCATTTCATAGAAACAATGTTTATTGGATGTGAAACGTACAAATAAATCCTAAAAATGCAGTTAGATTTATTTATTTATAAAGTAATTTACCAGGAAGGATACATTAGATTAATCATTCAGGGTAGATACTCGAGTTACTGCGATTTTATAGATAATTATAAACACAGGATCATTTCATTTACCTCCACGTGTGTTTGCGATTAACCTGCAGCGTTTTCCAAGGTTTGTTAATATTTATTCATATCACCGTTTATTAATGTTTATTTTCGGTGTGAGTACGGTAATAATTACTATTAATATCTTCAAATAATAAATATTTGAAAAGGCGTCAAAATGGTTCGCAGCCTCATGTGTGTGCTGAAAAAACAGAGAGAAAATTAATAAGCAAACAGATAAAAAGATAAATAGCTCGATCTGGTGCGATTAAATAGGGATATTTCAGCTGAGTCGTTAACACGTTGAGTGTTTCATAGTGAGCTACACAATCTGTGGCAAAAAAGCTCGTTTGAAAAGGCTGTTTCTTTGTATCTGTGTTGTTGTGGCCTAAATATTAAAGCCTGTTATGTACAGGACTCTTAGTTTGGCGAATCTGATCATGTTATCTTGTTATGGATTGGATAATTTTCATGCAAGGGCCTAATATATATATATTATAAAGTATTTTCAATTTAATACTCAATCTGTATTATGATATAAGAATATATGTCGTGCTTGATTTACTCGATGTCTATATGTGAGTGGTTTGTTTAGATGGAGAGATACATTCAGTGTATCTATAAGTATATTTCGTATATTTGTGTATTTTTCATTTAGCCTTTCTCATTTTTGTGACTTTACATTGCAACATGTATATGCAGTATCTATGCTCTATACATGTATATATAAAATATATTGTTTGGATGCATATTGTTTAATAATAGATCCATCCATCATTAGAAAGATACTGCATAGCTTACACGAAGCAATGTAAAATCGTTTAGGTGTAAGCAGTGTAATCTTCCCTTATTGTGGTCCTGCCATGGATGATGATTTTTTTTTTCCTTTTAATCATGCACTTTCAAAGAAGGGGGATTTTAATTGCCCCTTAAAAAAAGAATCGGTGCTTTGATATAATAATGCATTTCGGGGATGGGGGGCTCTATATGGGGGTTCACAGCTATCAAACCCAATTTGCTGTTAAATATTCTCTGTGTTTATTAATATTTGAAGGTTTTAGTCGATGTATGAGTTCATTGCTGTGTCTGGGCAGGCAGTAAAACGCTCAGACTGTAAAATAAGCAGGTATTTATGGAAGAGAAATGTAACTGAATAAGAATGGGAAGGCGCCCCATACAACTGCTCATATGGGATATTTATTAGCCAGATACTGGTGCTCACTTCCTGCCTTAAATCCCACATTTTTGGATTTACAGCCCCACTTCGTAATTGTATAAATATAAACACCGTAATAACAATAATAATAAAACACAAACACAAAATGGGGAAAAAATGACTTCTACAGGAATTGTTTTACATTGATATTTATCTCTGTGTTTGCTCAAACACGATTTCCACATGAGAGTTGTACACAAGGTAAAAGCCAGGTCATAGTCGTTAAAGTAGCTTCAATGTCTTAACCCCTTCAGCGCCACTCAGTTGATTGCAGAACCACCTGATATTCCAAGAGCCTAAGGTTGTTGTATCTATGCAATTTACTATGAAGTGCAGGTTCTTTCTATGCGTCTCCTCGTTATTAAAGGTATTTGTGGTGAATGTTTGGGGCTTTTTCTGGGTTTTACTGTCTGGAGGCTGCGGTATTGTGCAGCGGTTTGTGCTGAGCCGGTTCATTGCTCCTGGTCTCCCTTTGTTTACTTGTTTATATACTGCCACCAAGTGACCGAAAGCTGTCAAACCAGCGCCCAGCCTGGACTGGTCAGGAAGAGCCTGGGCTCCTTAGAAATGCTGCAGAAAAATCCATTCAATGGGGTTTTAAACCCCCTTACTCTATATTTCCCCATCTAAATGCATTTTTCCTCACCTGTGAGCTGTTCTTAAAAGCATGTCCCAAAATTGTTGCATATCCTCCTGTACCTTCTCCTTGGTAGTAAGTGTGTTTCTGCTGATGGTCAGTCACAGGGAATTGCTATTGTGTTTGTGATTACAGATACACTAAGGCAGTTTATCCACAGATGCTCTGCCAAGCTCCAAATTGATATAAAATGTTATATATATATATATAGCATTTTATATCCATATACTACTTCTACTATCTGTATACACAAACCATAGTTTATTTTGAGAAGAGACCAATATTGTCAGGTTTGAAATCATTGTAAGACACCATAAAAATGATCTAGCGCTGGGAATGGGGCATTTAATCTCTCTGGGTTCGTTGTGTTAAAAGCATCACACCAAGAGATCCACTTAAGGTAACACACACTGTTGTTTTATTGAATAAATCTTCCCTGTAATCTGATAGGAGACAGCAGTTTTCAAGCCTGTAAACAAGGGGAATAAAGCCCCTTAAGGTTAATGCTTGAGCAATTTTTCATGGTGAGGTTAGGTTTTTCATATTTAATAACGTTTTGTCAATCGTTTTATTTATTTATTTTTGTTTTGCCAACCAGGGAAATAAAGCCAGCATTCACTATCAGTGGCCGTGTGTGCGTTTTCAATGAAAATGAGCAAAAGACACAGTTCTTTTTTATTCTTGTGTTTTTATTCTCAATTGCAATAACATTGAAAGGGAATGAAAGAATGTAGCCAGCATTTGTTAGTTTTGGAGTTGTCTGTTATTTTGCATTGCGTATGGGTGTGTGTAGGCAGTAAGGTGTTGAACTTGTGTGTTTTTTCCCCAAACAATCTCGTATATACAAAAAATTTAATATAAACCATGTATTTATGTTTCTTTTTAATTTCTATAACTTAAGTTCAAATGTACATAGGAGGAACATTTCTTTTTTTTTTTCATGAAACATAAGAAAATTCTTTAGGATGCCCTGTCTTGATCCATGTGGAAAATTCAATTCCATTGGTTGTGATGCATAGACAAAAGCCCTCTTTACAGCTCCATGACGTCATAGCTATGTATAGACCAATCTAAAAATAAACAGATTGTGAGCATTATTTCTGTACCAGCTGCTTTATATATATACATGCACACATACAGTATATACACATATCTAGCTAACTGTATATGCACAAACATACACACACATACAGTATATACACATATCTAACTAACTGTATATGCACATACATACACACATACAGTATATACACATATCTAGCTAACTGTATATGCACATACATACACACATACAGTATATACACACACATATCTAGCTAACTGTATATGCACATACACACGCATACAGTATATACACATATCTAGCTAACTGTATATGCACATACATACACACATACAGTATATACACACATATCTAGCTAACTGTATATGCACAAACATACACACATACAGTATATACACACATATCTAGCTAACTGTATATGCACATACATACACACACACATACAGTATATACACTTATCTAGCTAACTATATATGCACGCACATACACACACATACAGTATATACACATATCTAGCTAACTGTATATGCACACACATATACTGTATATGTATATATACACGCACACATATCTATTCATCTATCTATATGTATAGATAGATAGATAGATGAATAGATATGTGTGCACACACATTCATATATGCTGCCCTCCCCATGTATTTCATACACACATTCGTATATACAAACAAATATATGTCTAATTTAATGTTTTAAAAGATATATTCAGTCTGCTCCTAAAACTTAGTACATTGGTGCATTTTTGCTGATATGTTAAGAATTCCGGTATTTTCAGTGAACTGTCACAAGCTTAAAGAAACATGTATGTGGAATTCTTTTAGATACGCTCTACAAACTTAGTATAATAAATAAATGAAATAATAAATCCAGGTCCCTTAGGGTTTTAGAGAGCTCTGTAAACCCACAGCCAACTGACACATTTAATTTCAGCTTAAAAATAGGCACGATAATGGGGTTACTACTCAAAAGTATTTTTATATACAGTATAAATTCCGAGCATTTTGCCTTCTGTATAATTATTTTGACTTGTTGTTGCTGGTATTGTGACTGCAGGGCTGAAAGGGAAAGTTTGGGTAGTTCTGTATTCCCTGTGATAGCTCGCTGTTGTGGCCCTTGATCCCAGAAGGATCTATGGAACTAATCAGTATGTTTGTAACTTTACTCAAAGTAAAATACACCCTTCAACTCTACAGACATAATTCCACCCCAGGCATGTCTTGCTTGTTACATGGTAGCAACAATTATATTCTTATGGGCAGTATTCTTTTATGAGTAACCTATTTACCTTTTTTAATATTTTAAATGTGTAATTTAAATGATATATATCAGACACACATAAAAAATAATATATATATATATTTCAGATACATAATTAAAAAGAGAGGTGAATTGGTCCAGAATATAAACAATACACATTATATATATATATATATATACACACACTCACATACATACAGGTCACTAGCGACATCTGTGACGGAGTTATATTCTATGCAAACTAAAGTTCAGTTACCCCAATAACCCTGGATTCAAAGAAGACAGATATCGAAGTGTTATTGTATTCGATTAATAATAACCTAGACAGCATATAGCTAGCAAATTGAAGTCTTGGTAAGTCTCACAGCATTGGGGATAGAGCAATGCATGATCATAAATAAATAAAAAGCACAGAGTCAGATAGGTAATAAATTACAAATATAAATTTAAAAGGTGAAGGGGGGGATAGGTACTTAGTCTTTATATCCCAAGTATGTGATGGCCAGTAATAGAGCTCTATATTAATTACACTCACATATTTCTCCCCTTCTCCTGGCCGAAGACAAACATGCAGTTATGTGGCTCAGTGTTTATGTAGTGATGTTTTAGCAGATATCTTTCATAAGGGCAGCCATAAACACCATGGATCTCCTTATGTGTCTGCAAATGTTCTCACACATTGCTCTGCCATTGGAAAGGGCACACAATTAAACATATCATTAGGATGCAAGGAGGCATTGTGCCTGTGACAATTCAAAGGGAGAAACAAAAAGCAAAACACTGAAGGTACAGCTGAAAACTGAAACTTTGATGCAGTAATTAATAAATAAATAGATTTAGATGAAATTAAAGGCTAAGGTTTAGAGAAACTGGGGGTGAGAAGCTTTAACTAGGCTACTTAGGTGATGAAATATATTTTGACAGAGGAAACTGGATTCCAAAGCTTTGGCTTTGCCCTCACATAAAAAAAATATCCTGGATGCTGTTTCCTTTCTCTTAATTGGGAAGGATATAGAAAACACGTGTGTAAAGGCAATTATTTGAAAGGTGTTCTTTTCTATCAGTTAATCAATCGGCTAATTACAGAACTTGAAATACCATGGGTCCTTTCAGCAATATATTTGTTGGTATTTGAGAGTGTAGCATTGCACAAGAATTTTTTTAAACAGTATTTTTTATATAAATATTTTACCTGGACCCCCTGGCCTACTGTATACATAACACTGCTTCTTAACATTAAACTATGAGGTGGGCTTTTGGTGAAGCTAAATTCTCAAATAAACATTTTTTTCGTGTTCTTTGTATCATAAACATCTGTTCTTTTGAAATTCTGCTGGCTTTCTGACTTTACAGAATTGTGATTGCGTTTGGGGTTTCGGTTAAAGAAAATATTGGTTCCTATACGCAATGGCATGGAGGTGTGCTGCAGTTTTATCTTAGAAAAAAAAGCAATATTTGTATACAATGTTATACTTATACACGTCTGATAGATTATAGTACCCCCTGCCCCACCATAATCTGCCCTGTTAACTCTCAGCTCCCAGGAATGATGGGACCGAAGAATTCTTCCTTAAATTGCTGCCCTGGAAATGCACACACAATGGTTTTCCTTTTGTTGCAGCAAGTTGGATGTTTAAGCCGGTTTTCTGCTGCCCATAAATCGACCATTGCTTTTAAGGTTTGCCCTTTGCTTATACTAGTAATAAAACACTGAAACTTTCCTTACAAATAAAAAAGCACAAAACTGCTTCATTGAAAGCTTTGAAATACCGGTGCCTTAGCCCTAAAATAATCCCTCCACACTTCCCAGGAAGTTCTGACATATGGAACAAACCAAAGATTTAGGGGGAAAAAGTTGGGAAAATAACCTTATTATAGGTAAAATCCCTTAATACAATAACAAGCAGAGGGCAGACTGGGAGACTTTATTATTATTTATTATTACTGTTTAATCCCAATCAAATTATTCTATACACAGATAAGAATACATGGAAATAAAAGCCTCCAAAATATCTCAAATATTTTCATAGGCTGCCAGGTCATTCTTATGGAGATTTCCTTTCATATTAAGCTATGTCGTCATACCACTGTGTCATGTAACTAACTTATGAGTACATGTGTATGCCTGTGATTGTAACCACATGTACATTCATATTAAGCATCCCTAAATACGTGTACAGCTTTCAAAGTGTATTTTTATATCTATTCGTCCTCACTTTTATATAGACCTTTATCTATTTATAGTCTTCACACACACATATATATAGATTAATATACATGTAGATGTACTCTATATCTATATAATTATCTATCTATTTATATATCTATCCATATAGATTGTTTCCAACCATCTACAATAAGCACAATGTACGCACATATATATACATATATACAAGGACATATACATACACAAGTTGTCTATAGCTGTATACATTTCGATAAGAGTATAGTCATATTTACATATACAGTCACACTTTGTAGGCAGATCTATCTATCTATCTATCTATTAATGAAATGAGAAATATATCTGCAATACAAAATATAATAGTGCTTATACATCACACTAAAAGTATAGGAGCATGCGATTTAATACATTAAGATACATTTTTCATGTCTGCCTGCTCCATGGCATGTTTGATGAGGAATACACAAAATAGAGTAGGTTTCTCTGATTGAAAGAAATGTAATTACATCCTCAATCACATTAGACACGAGATACATTAACGCCCAAGGTCTATGGGTATTGCAAAGCATTAGTAAACCTTTACCATCAGAAGTGTAAATTCTTTTTATTATTTAGAAACCTTACTTGTGTCCCGGGGTCCCACACCCTGCCTGTTCATTTCCAGCTTCAGATCATCTCTTTATTTTGGTTGAAACTTTTTTTTTTTTTTTTTTGGTGCTGCCAGCACTCAGGGGACTGTTAGTGTTATGGCAGGGCAATAAACGAGCCCCTTTTCGTCTGTTCTCATCTTTATGGCTTTACAGCCAGGGCTCTCTTCTTCTTTTTTTTTTTTTTTTTGCTTTGTTGCTCACAGGAAAAAGATCGTAAAATTCTACAGCATCCGGGTTTCATCTCATCCCTGACAAAATATTGCTTTTGTGGAACTTTCACAAACTGAGACTTTTTAGGAGAAAGGGGGATCTATTAAGAAACAACAGGGACAACAGGAAAACGATCACCAGCTAAATCCCTGATACAATAAAATCCCAAGTTATAGGACTTCAATGTCTCTTTGCAAAAAAAGGTATAGGTTTCATCCACAATGTCATAATATGATCTAAAACACATATAAAAGGTAATGTGATTTTATGTATAAGCAATCTATGCACCCACAGACGTTAAAACCCCAATCTGATACAGGAGGTACATTGTGGTCCCAACCTACTTTGCACATTTTTTCACATTATTCCAAGATTCCTTATATTAATCACTGGATGAGAAATGGTGAACTATCCATTTATTGCAGCTGGCATTATATGTTTTTTATGTTAACATTGATAACAACCATTAGTACTATTCCATCACAGGCATATTAAAAAAACATATATTTTAATTGCCATGCTGCTTATTTATAATGAAGGAAGTAGACATATAAAGGTGTCGAACAGATCATCTAAATGCTGCATTCATATAAACAATTGGGAACACTTTAAAAAATCAGAAGGGATGGGCTGAACCTCACTCAGATACATTTGCATTAATTGTGGGATAATGCCATATATCAATTATTGAAGTCATTATTATTATTACACCACACATGATGTATGTGCTGAGAAATATTTCAAGTATTCCCTATTAATGTAATAGCTACATTTTATTATAATGTTCTTTAGATGTCTCAATCAGCTTGAATATATATTTATCAACACATATATTCTCATGTGATGTACATATATATTTATATATATATATATATATATATATATGTATACATATATCTTAGTGGGAGGGATTTTAGGGTTAGCTCCCTGCAATAACCTCACTAAGCTTTTGCATACATTAGATTCTATTAGGTACAATGTGTAATGAAATCTGATTAATAAAATGTAAATTGGATCTAAGCAGGGACTGAGCTCCAGGGAACACCCCCCCCCCTGTCCTCTGAAATATATTTAATATTTTTTTCTTGCTTTCTCTTTTTTAACTCTCACAAATCTAATTTCATATTTATATTACAATCCCTGTATTTTTTTCCTTAACATTTTTTTTTATTCAATGTATACTTTCAGCTAGGGAATCAACACAAGCAAAAAAAAAAAAAAAAAGAAGAAGAGGAAAAAAAAACAATTTTTTCCTTTCTTGACACCTGGCTTCTCATTGGCTGGGAGCGGGTCAGCTGACTTTGTCATTTTGTCTGTCCTGGAGTGGAGCCGTCCCTATAACAATCTAGTTCAGACTACAAACTGGAGACAGAAATAAATATTAAAGAAATCTTGCGGGCAGGTAAAAGGGGAGAAGCTATGAATTCCTATTTCACGAACCCTTCTTTATCCTGCCATTTAGCCAGTGGCCAGGAGGTGATCCCCAATGTGGCCCTTAATTCCACTGCCTATGACCCTGTTAGGCATTTTTCCACGTATGGAGCAGCGGTGGCTCAAAATAGGATCTACTCCTCTCCATTCTATAGCCCGCAAGATAATGTGGTGTTTGGCTCCAGTCGGGGCCCCTATGAGTATGGATCTAATGCCTTTTACCAGGACAAGGACATGCTCACTAGCTGCAGGCAGAGCTCAATGGGACACAATACACAGACTTCCATTGCACAGGATTTTCCCAGTGACCAAAACAGAGCAAATGTGCAGGAGCAGAAAACTAGCATTCAGATCTACCCATGGATGCAACGCATGAACTCTCATAGTGGTAAGTTTTTACAGCTCGGAGATATAAATTAAATAAACTGAGCCATCTTTACGATCCTCTCTCCCCCCCTTCTCTTAGCAGAACAGGCTTCTGCTGCTCCCTTCTTTTTTATGGCCCTCATAAAAAGCCATAAAGTAGCTCCTTTCACAGTTTCCCCTGTTACGGGCCTTTTTTTTTTATTTGTTAAGTTGTTGCAAGAGAATCTGGCTTGTTATTATGTTCTTTCTAATTAAAAGACGATGAGAGGCTAAAAAAAAAAAAAATGCACGTAAATAAAGTTCAACGAGGTCTGTGCTTCTTTCTGCTATTTTTATTTTATTTTTATTAACGTTAATATAAATCTTTAAAAAAATATGTATTTTATATCTTTTTTTAAAAGATACTTTTTTTTAGTGGTGGGTAACGTTTTGTTTGTTTTTTTTTTTTCTCTCCAAGTATTTTGTTTTTAATTAAAAGGAAAAAATAATTAAGATTTTTTTATTTTTGAGGTCGAGGTTGTGAAAGGAGCACTAATTAAGGGGGTAAATAAAATAATCATTTTTTTTGTTTGCTAATTAATGAAGAAGGAAATTAATGTTAGCAAGCAAGCATTGGCAAACACCATGATATTTGCATTATTACATTAAACTTAATTAAAATTAAGTGGTCTAATTAGTATGTTCATAAATCAAATCTAATGACTGAATATATATTTATATATTAATATACATCTCTCTCTATATATATATATAAAGTTCTGTCATTGTATAGTATACATATATTTCAGCCAATACATCACTATTTGGGGGTCTGGGTGTTTTGCTCCTTCTAGAGTTACATTGTTGCCAGATCTTTGAGCAAGGCTTGTGTCCTGGCCAGTACAAGGGTAACCAGTGGCTAACAAGAATTTTAATAGTTAGCCATTTGTATGTAGGTTGGTGTTTGTTTTCTTTTTCTCACTAATTATTTTCAGTCTGTCTTGTGTCTGAATCCTTAGGGGTGGGCTATGGCACGGACAGACGGAGAGGTCGCCAGATCTACTCCCGCTACCAGACCCTGGAGCTGGAGAAGGAGTTCCACTTCAATCGCTACCTGACCAGGCGCAGGAGGATCGAGATCGCCAATGCACTATGCTTAACGGAGCGCCAAATCAAAATCTGGTTTCAGAACAGGAGGATGAAATGGAAAAAGGAGAGTAACCTGACTTCTACCCTGTCTGGGGCAAATGGTGCTGCTGATAGTCTAGCCGGGGGCAAGGAGGAAAAAAGAGAAGAGACAGAAGAACAACCCAAAGAGTGATATGGGGACCCCCAGCCATGGACCCCTGTACCCCCCTTATGTCTCTACTCCCTCCCTTCCACCATCCCAGGGGCTGGCAGCATGGATATAGAATGGGCTGCATTTGTGAGATTTAACCTGAACATCACAACATCCCCTTCCAGAGCCAAAAAAAAGAAGGAAAGTAAAGAAAAGTGGACTTTTCTTTGAAAGGAACACGTCGTGCATTGTGGAAGCCTTGACCAGCCTCCATCCTCCTCTCTGCCTCTCTGCCCATGATGAGTCTGTATGCCATGATGATACTTGCTCCAACTTTGACTTAAAACTGTGTTTTCAAAAGTCACAACATTTCCTTGTGAAAATAAAGACATTTGCCTGCCACAAAGGGACAATCCTTTGCCCTGACTTTTGCCTGTGAGTGTGTGTGAATATAAGGGAGAGAGAGCCTGCACAAATTTAATTTCAAGACAAGTCAAGCACTCCCCAAGATATATCCCTGTCCCCCTTCTCCTCCATAAGCCGTGGCCACCTAAAAAAAGCACCCACCCTCCCTTCAAGAAATAGCCTGGCTGTATTTAAATCCATCTTTTTTGGATCACCTTCCATGCTCCATACTGTGACAGATCGTGCGGACTTTATTTCTCAATGTGATCGTGGTGTCAGTATTTATATATTTCTGTTAGCACTGCAATGTCCAGAATAAAATGTAGCAAAGTAAATGAAGTTCCATAGCTGTAGAATATGGTTACATCTTGTGTATCACCGATTGTGTATAAAGATCACGTCCTATGGACAAACTGTTCAGTATTTAATAAAATTGATATTATTTTTATTTGGAAGTCGTGCATTATTTCCTCCCCATGTCTGAGGGGTTTGTTTGTGTGTTTGTTTTGCATCTGAATTCAGACAGACAGAAAACACAGCACATCACAATAACAGGCGCACAACACTTCCCTTGGTCATTCACAATAAAGGCACAATCTTTGCTTCCCCAATGTCCCTATTCTTTCTTCTCTACCTCTCCTATTGTTGTCCTCTGACAGGAGAGGACAATCAAGATGTATTCTTCATCCACCTAACTTCCTGAACAGGACAGCTATTGCCCAGCATCACAAAGCTCACTCACCACACTCCACAGCAACTCCTAACTCACTATGCTAGAATAGAAAATACAGGATCTGCTGTAAAACTCAACAAGCTGGGATGTGATAACACAAAGCAAAAAACAGCAAGTCCCCCCAAATACCTGTGAGCATCTAAGAAAAAGTAATGCAAAAGAGAGTGATAACTGCAAAAAATGAATAAAAGTGCCAAAATACAAAGTGATAGGTGTGTTCATCTCCATACACCTCCAGACAATTTACATGTATCTCGCTCTCCTACATAGATATATTAATATATTTACAAAATGTTATTAAATTCTCTATTAAATACAGATAGAATGATAGAAATACACAGATACATTTCATATACACAGTCTCCATATTTAAACCTTGTCTACTATCTATCTATCTATCTATCTATCTGTCTATCTATCTATCTATCTATCTATCTATCTATCTATCTATCTATCTATCTATCTTCTATCTATCTATCTATCTATTTGTATATCAAGATATACATAGGTTTTATATTGACAATATCTGTCTAGGTATATATATATATATACATACATACACACATAATAAATACCTAGGGACAGACCTCTAATATAGACACCTATCCATATTATATATATATATATATATATATATATACTATACAAGATATGTGTATATATATATATTTTAAAGTATTTTACTAGTATATATATAGAAAATGCTATATACATTCATACACGTATATATAAAACATGCTATATATATTGTACATGCATCTCTCTCTCTGTGTATATAAATATATATATATATATATACATATTCTCTCCCTCTTTCTTTCTCTCTCTATATATATATATTATATATATATTCACTCCCTCTCTCTATATATATATATTATATATATTCTCTCCCTCTATATATATATACATATTCTCTCCCTCTTTCTTTCTCTCTCTATATATATATTATATATATATTCACTCCCTCTCTCTCTATATATATATATATATATATTCTCTCCCTCTATATATATATTATATAGATATTATCTGCCTGTTTCTCTCTCTCTCTATATATATATATTATATATATATTCACTCCCTCTCTCTATATATATATATTATATATATTCTCTCCCTCTATATATATATACATATTCTCTCCCTCTTTCTTTCTCTCTCTATATATATATTATATATATATTCACTCCCTCTCTCTCTATATATATATTATATATATTCTCTCCCTCTATATATATATTATATAGATATTATCTGCCTGTTTCTCTCTCTCTCTATATATATATATCTACATAGCAATTTCCGAACAACCTCACTATAAAGCTACGTGTGAACTTTATTCATTCAAAGAGCACATTCAGTTAGTAACAACACACCTTGTTTTCTGCCTCCAAAGCTACATGAAGCATATCGCATGCAATAATTCACCATTATTATTGTTATTATTTTTATTATTCACACTTCTCTCTCTCCTCTCTCACAGTAAAACGATGCAGTAAATCTGAGCTATATTCTATGCGAGAGTTAATTCTTCACTAATTATCCCTGTTTTTATTTAAATAATCCTAAATGCGCCCTATTATCATGAATAAAAGGCAAATCCAGTCCCTTAATAATATATTGACACTTACAGTAAAATAGAAATAGGAGGGCATGGTATAGCTTTTACAGCTATTTAAATAAGGTTTGAGCATATAAAAAGGACTAAATTAGTCAATGGGAACATGCCATCCTGATTGTTTATTATTATTATTATTGTAAAGTAACAAACAATAAAGGGGGGAAAAAAAATCAAAACTCACTGGTCGTTAAAATTAGCCAAAAATAAAAGCATAATATATCTAGTGTGTAGGAACAAAGAGAAACCACAAGAATAAACTGAGCTCCCTATGATCTCTCATGCAAGACAAACACTCAAAGGAGAGCAGGACTTTCGCTGCTGTGATCAAAACACAAACATTTATTGAACAAGCATGTTTTAGGAGATTTCGTGCGAGATAAGGGATCTCTGCATTTCAACTAGCAGACCCAAAAAACACAAAACAAAACAGAAAAGAAGGCTGAACAAAGACAGACACCAAGCCTGGCATCCATTTAAACACGTGCTCTATTCTTATCAGATCCACTGTATAAAGTGTATTTGCATGTAAGAAGGAGCAGCCGAAATATGGAGGATTAAATTCTGATTGATATCTTTTACCATGGGTTTCATAAAGGAACACTCCATGTGAAGCCAGCTACAGACCCACTGGTGACTTTGATCCATGGATTTATTCTTGATGGGCTGCAATCACAATCAAAGTGTAACCACAGTCAATCCCTTACAAATTAATATACTTATTTTTAAAGATCCTAAAGGGATTTATTATAATGCATGTACATCGCCATAACAGACTGAAGCGAAAGGTGCATGAAAACGCTTGTGGAGTGGCTTAAAAAAAATACAAGGGGTGGCTTTGGGAGAAAAAAAAAACCAGAAACCACTAAAGACTGGAGAAATTAAGGTCATTAAAATATTATTTATTATTTTATAAAGTACTAGGTAACAGGGTATATAAAAAAAATCCAGTAAATCCTCATGATCCATTGACCCAGCTACAAACCAATGGTTGAGTAGAGTAGGATGCAGCCATTTTTAAGAGGTGCTCTACCACCATCCTGGCACCAGGTGACGCTGTGGACCCATTGTCTCCTTTTTTATGGACTTTGGGGCCTTCAGTTCGCTCTGCCAACATATCAGATACGTTTCACAGGCTTCCATCAATAACCTCCCGGGGTCATCAAGCCAAATTTATGACTGGCCAACACAGTCACGTGACTCTATTTAAACATCCCATATTTGGGCAGAGCACATAGAATAAAGAAAGAGGAATCCCCAGCTATAAATTCTGCACTTTAGAGAACAAAACCCCCTGAACTTCAAAGGGCCACAAATCAAGCATAATCAAAGGGTGCAACAACAACAACAACCAACACCACCACCACCACAACGACCACCTCCACAACAACAACAACAACAAATTTTATAGTGAAACAAAATAACAATAATTATAATAATAATAACCATCATCATAGCAAGAATTGTCAGATATGAGCTCTTACGTAGCCAACTCATTCTATAAGCAAAGTCAAAATGTTCCTGCCTATTCCATGCAAAGTTATGGGAATTATGGATCTGTACCCGAAGTCCCTTCATCCAGGTATTGCTACAGTGGGTTGGATCTGAGCATTACATTCCCTTCTCCTGGTTCATCTAACTCTCTGAGCGGTCTGGACATGCCTTCAAGTGCCACCTCTAACTCTGACCGACCCTCCTGTACAGTTATGGGCTCTTCAGGGCATTCTCTGGGCAGAGGAGAGCACAGTGGCCTCAGCCCTGGGATTTACAATCAGAAATCGGGGAGCACTTCGCTGGATGACAGATCTAAGGGACTTGAGAACATCAAAGCTGAGCCGGTGCAAACAGCAACTCCACAAGCAGGGCAGCAGCAGCAGCAACAACAGCAACAGCAGCAGCAAGCAGCTCCTCAGCAGCAGCAGCAGCAGCACCAGCAGCCACCACAAATCTATCCCTGGATGACCAAACTACACATGAGCCATGGTAAACTTTCACTTCTTAGTTTTGTTTCATAGGGGTTTCGCTCTCTCTGGTTTTTTTTTTTTTTTTGCATTGGTTTTTATAGGCCATACGGGGCAAATAATAAAAAAAAAACCCGAGGTCGTAAATTTTACGACTAAGGCATCAATTGCTCGTAAAACTGTCCACTAAAAGGCTTAGAGGCTATAGACGTTCAAATTTATGACAGCATAATTGGATCATAGGAACAAAACGTGTAGAAAGAGGGCGATAATTCCATTTTTTTATAAAAAAAAAGGGGCTAGGAAAAAACAAAAAAAAAAAACATTTTTCCCCTACCTGATTCTTTTTAATATTTCTACTAGAAAAGAAACAAATCGCCTTCTGCAAGGCTGTATACCTGGATATATATATAAATGTATTAACTGTGGTTGTGGACGGCTTCTTCTTTTTTATAAATGCGACAAATGTAGAAAATGATATAATTTTACAACATGTCATAGCGTATATGATTATTTTTTTTAGTATGTCTGTAGTGTGCAAAGTCAATGCAGAGTAAAACTCTTTTAAGTATCACTTTCCACAGTGTTCGCTGTATTAAAGGTCCATTTTCAAACAGCAAGGTTTTCTAGTATATTTAAAGGATGTTATTATTTTTATTGTTTTATCTCAAGTTGTTATTCTATTTTTATTTCACACACAAACACATACAAGCATTTATATTTGCATGTTTTATTGTGATTATCATTGTTATTGTTCTAACTGTGTATGTATATAAACATTCTATTTGATGCATGCTGACTCACTGCCATACCTGCTTGTATTTAGAAACAGACGGAAAACGTTCTAGAACCAGTTACACTCGCTACCAGACCCTGGAACTAGAGAAGGAATTCCATTTTAACCGGTACCTGACCCGCCGAAGGCGCATTGAGATAGCCAACAACCTCTGTCTAAATGAGAGGCAGATCAAGATCTGGTTCCAGAACCGAAGAATGAAGTGGAAAAAGGATTCTAAAGTGAAGAGCAAAGACTCCATGTAAAATAAGAAAATAAAAGAAATTACCATGTCTGGAAGAGGAACATAGCTCATACCTAAATTTATTACACCTACTTTATTGAAACCTTATCATATTTTTTATTTTTATGGAAAAAAAGGGGGTGGGAAAGCAAGAGATTGTGAAATAACCATAAGGGGATGTGAGTGATATCATAAAAAACAACAACAACACAGTCTGTCTAAATGATGAGACCATCTCTTAACTTTCCAAATCAAACTAGTGTTTAGCACAGTCTTTTTATTTTCTGTCTTCCTTTACTTCCATTTAGGGATCTATTTTGGAGATTTGATGCCAAGGTAAAACCTTTGGAGAAGTGTATATCCAGGCAGCAGCCTTCTCAGTTTATTTGTGCAAGTCTCCCATTGTAGCAGGCTTGCAATCTGTCCAGGGTCAATGAAAGTTCTTGGGTGAAAAAAATGCTAATTGAGATTCTATGTTGAAAAGGCCAAGGGGTGTGTGTGTGTGTGCCTGTATTATATTGTGTTTATATGGATATTGGGGGTCATATCTTTGCTGGATGGCTAGGTATGAATATATATATATATATATATGAAATGTAATCATGAATTGGATTTCAAAAGTCAGCTCATTGGATTGTAAAGTAAAGAACAGAACAGTTCCCAAGATTGTGAGATACAAAAAACTTCAACAAAATAAAAAGGAAAAAAAAAACAAATCCAGATTCATTAATTGATTTGGCCAGAGCACTTGTATAGTCTTTTGCAAATGAGTTTCAAAACTCACAGTTAGATGACTTTGCATCTTAGTAGATAATGTTTATGTTTTAAAAAAATGACTTTGTGGGGAGGAGAGGGATAAACCCAAGTTTGAAAACTCTTTTTAACTTCATTTTTTGTCCATACACTTTAGTATATACAATGTTTAAAAAAAAAAGTGTTTGTGTGCAACATTTTGGCATGATGGACAGAAAAAAAACATTAAGAGAAACTAGATAAAAGCAAAACTTGTTTTAATGTTGTAATTTATTCTTATTTTGCGTAATTAATGCTGAAATGTATAAAAAAAAGCCAATTTGTATGTCATCGTTTTAATATAATCCTTTTTAGTCAATTTTATTCTGATAATGTACTTCATATATTTATTGGTTGCATTTTTTTCATATGTGAGAAATCATGAAACCTATATTTTGTCATATTGAATAAACAGCAAGTAATATAACATGTGAGCTAGGGTGTAATGTGGATTCTTTTTCAATCAACTTATTATGAAATCAAGGGTATTCTTTGTTTTTCAACCACTCCAAAACCCTGCATGATTTATTCATAATACGTTCCCTTATGTGTTCTACTAAAAGAGTAAAGCAGCCTACCTTTATAATCTATATTTTTATAAAATACATTTAATATTTACCAGATTGGAATGTAGATATAATCACATTCGTTGTGTGATAGTTTTATAGAATTTTCAAACCTTAGAAATTTGGTTAAAAAAACCGAAAAAATAAATAAAGGGAGTGACCCCAAATCTCCTAGAACTGGCTCTGAATCCTATATTGTATGATCTACATATAAATCTAATGCAGAGACAGCTACATAATCCCCACTGTTTGCTACAAATTTGCTTATGGAAATCGTTTAGCATTTTGAGTCTGAGAAAATGAAAAACATACCTGCCAGGGAATAATGTTGAAATCTCCTATCGACAGACTCCTACCAATATGGAGACCAAAAAGTGCATCTTAACAGAAAAGTCAAAAGACTGGTAAAAAAAACAAAACAATAAAAAAGGGAAAAAGGAGAGAAAAGAAACAGGAAAAACTAAGTATTTGACCCCTTTGATGTGCAAAATTTAACTCTAGAATTGCTCAGGAAGGTCTTGGGAAATTTTGGCTGCTTGTGTTATCTGTGATCTGGTTCAGACCTATTTACAGTAAGGACAAATGCTTGGGATGAGTTAGGGCTCCATAAAACTTTATGGCACTTCCGATACATGGGGTTTACAAAAGAAAAGCTTCCTGATAGTACTTTTGGAAGCCAAAGGCTTCTTTGAAGATGCTTCTATCTTTTGATCACAGATTGCTGTGATATCTGATGCTGGTGTAACTTTTCTGGTTTTGCTTGGAATTACCCAGTGGTCTCATACAGTCACAAGGTGTGTATGGAGGGGGGATTGGGGAGGAGAGGTGTCTGATTTTCTCAATTCCAAAATCTTGGAGTACTCCTTATAATCATGATGACGTCACTGACACTCCAACAAATACCTGTTTTTTTAATTTCGTTTTCAACACTTTAATGGCTGTTCAAGTGCTGATATACCTATATATAAAAAAATCCTCTTTCTATATAACTAAAACTATTTTGATATATATCCATCTGTGTGTATACATTCAAGATCTAAAGACGTTCATAGGTTCTGCTTTCGCTTTTTTTTTTTACTTAATATAAAATTATGGACATTGCTATTTTTTAAGTGAACATATACACACATAAAATAAATGATTGTATTCTCGCAAGGATCGCCTCCTGCCCCCATATCTACCTATTAGATATTAATGGACTCGAGAAGCAACTCACATGTCTGTTTTAGTAAACATAGAATGTCTGAAGTTCCTCTTTTACCTTGTAATATTCTCTCATCCCACACAGTTCACTCTGAGCAAGGGGTCTATTCTCTAAACAGCGAGTTGTCTGGATTTGTCGTCCCCCAGGTTAAAATAAATAATTTAAATAATGCATGTGTATCCTTCTAATTTTAGCACAATCTATTCTCAAGACATCTAGAATTTGCTGTTTAGTGAATAAACCCAAAGTCTTAAAAATGAAAAGAAAATAATTCTCTCATTGAACAGCAGGTCCAAATCAATCAATGGAAACCCTATAATGCCATCTGTACCCCTACAGTAAGTGACGTCACTGGGACTCAACGAACCCCTGCATTCAGTGAACTCAAAACCCTAAAGCCTGAATTAATTACCAGCCTGGCCATCCTGTGTGTCTATAGAAAAAAAATAAACAGAAATACATATTCACATATACTTCATAGGAAAAAAATCACTTACCTTTCCTGTACAATGTCTGACCTGTATATTATGAAACTTATATAGGAGAATGGTTAATTTTAAGGCAAAAAGAAGGAAGTCCCAGAGAGCCTCCTGTCTTTTTGGGGGCAATAAGTGTAAGAGAGCACATTATCCCTAATAGTCCTGGCTTCTATGTGAATTTAGGAGTTTAAAAGTTTTTGAACGTTATTTATGTGGATGGCCCTAAGCAAAGACCCTGAATGGTTCTCCCTGAGCACGTGATGTCATTAAAGTAAGTTTTATGGTTTGGGGGAGCTGACAAAGCTACAATGTATTTACATCATATATAATGTTAACTGTCCACCATCGCAGCTGCCAGGGCTCTTTAATGCTGGGACAGTGGGACAAGGCACTTAGTGTGGAGCACTTCGCCTCCAGAAAGCTGTCAGGGAGGGCTCATCTGCTACAGGCACCTTCAGGCAAGTAAAAGGGGGCTTCACTCCATGCATTTCTTTATTCTTTAAATCCTTCGTGCATAATGCTTTAGGGTTAAAGTGAAATAAACATTCGTGATCCTTTTTTTATACATTTTATTTCTGTGGAGCTTTAAAGATTTTGTTGGTTTACTTGCAGCTTTTCCTTTAGTGTTTGACTTTGTTCTTTTCACTGTGATGGTCTTGGGGAGGCATACATGTAATGTCTGCAGGGAAAGATTCAGCAAGGCTCTGTTCTGGGAGCTGATTTAGCTGGGAGGTGGACAGAACTTGTGATGGTCTGAGAGATTGGGGTGATTGGGATGTCGGTGCTGTGTACAGGGTGGTCATAGAAGGGGAAAAGTCAGGGGCTTTTTTATGAACTGGTGTTAAACTCTTTGGGTTCAGGGATGGCAGAGGCTGAAAAAGTTTGTGCATGATGGGAAAAGTTGGTGATTGTAAAGTGCATGCGCAAAAGTCAGCCAGAGCCTCTCAGCAAGAGAGATTTAACTCTTCTCTACCTGGTGACAGATACTTCACTTGGCAGGTGTGAATTTATTAGGACGTTAATACAAGGAGGGACTCCCCCAATAGTTATATATATATATATATATAGTGTTTATTATTGAAGAAGCCACTTGCACATCATAGCAATTCAAAGAATTGCATCCCAGGGCTCCTGTGCCACTATATATATATATATATATATATATATATATATATTTGGATAAGCTGTGTTCGCACAGATGCCAAAATCACCACTATCAGTATACAAGATACCCATCCTAACCCCCATCCTTCTGCTCAGCTCTTTATTGTTCAATTTTATGATTTTGCTCAGTAAAGCTTCCAGACCTAAAGAAGAGAGAAGACTCTCAAAAGCTTGTCTTTAAATGCAACGTTAGTCCAATAAAAAAGGTATCACTACATACTGCTATACTCTGTTTATATATATATACACACATATAATTCCATCTATCTATATTTATCTATCAATCAATCTTTGTACCCCTCTGTCTGTCCGCCTTTTTGTCTGTCTGTCTTTCTTTCTATATGTTCACATCTATTTTTCTATTTTTTCAGTCTGCAGAATTATGATATTAGACATTATCACGTCTTATACGGTTCATTCACTGAACAGCGAGTTGAGATGATTTTGGAATCGACTTGGAAAAGTTGAAGAACATATGTTTTTGGGAGTTTTTCTTCCCTATTCATTATTTCTGCCCCAGATTTAGCTGGTGTTTTCCCAGGCCAATAGAACTTGATGATTGGCGAATTACTGCCATTATCATGATGTCCCAGGCTCTCAGCATACGTCGGTATTCCATGTGAAGAAGCAGAGCTTTAGGAAAGTAAAGTTCAAAGCACAGTCACTGGAGTCTTACCGTTGGCAGGATGTCTACCACTGCTCCTCTCCTTCAGAGGTCTCACACAGGAGATGTTCAGGTGTGCTCCCAGGCTGTGAGCTCAGACACACACTTGGGGCTTCCTTTATGAAGCTTGCTTCAAATACTTTAGATATTTTCTTCATGGTTTCAGGCCAAATGCACATCAAAGCTTATGGCGTGGAGACAAAGTACACACCCAGAGTCCCAGGACAGGGAAAGACAGACAGACAGATAGACAGACAAGGACCTCTCTCTCTCTATAATGAAACAAAACACATAGTCATATATCTAGTGCCTGATACTGATTTGCAAATGTAAGATCGCTCTTTTTGAGCACACCCCATTAATGCAGAAGCATTTATGGGCCCAAACGGATACATGCTGGCAGACTGAAATGCACCCTCTAAATTCCAGAAACACAAAAGTTAAACAACCCCTCCACAATTCAATACCATCTTTGGGTGTCTTGGCTCTCTGCCTCTGTACACTGAAACAAGTTGTGTTACTGTACTTACTGGACTGTAACCTGACCAAATATTAGATAAGATTTAACTTGAGAAAGTGCCAGAGGGCACCGGGTCATATGATTGCTAAATATCATACATAGCAGCTTACAGCAAGTGTTTACATACACATTATTTATTAACGATGAATACAACTGTACTGTTATTAACAGAAACTATAAAACATAAATACAATGCAACGAGAGTTAATAACTTGTCAACATCTCATTTAGAGACACAACGATATGAAACACTTGCAACTTGTGTAAGATTTTAAGGAAGAATTGTTTGATGCTCGACTGAGCTAACCTTATCTATCTATATCTATCTATCTATCTATCTATCTATCTATCTATCTATCTATCTATCTCTATCTATATCTATCTATCTCTCTCTGTCTGTCTGTCTATCTATCTATCTATCTATCTATCTATCTATCTATCTATCTATCTCTGTCAATTCTCTTTTACTCTATCCACTATCTTATCTATCTATCTTATCTATCTTATCTATCTATCTATCTATCTATCTATCTATCTATCTATCTATCTATCTATCTATCCTCCTATCTATCTATCTCTATCAATTCTCCTTTATCCACTATCTTATCTATCTATCTATCTATCTATCTATCTATCTATCCTCCAATCTATCGTATCTTATCCATCTATCTATCGATCTATCTATCCCCCAATCTATTTTATCTTATCTATCTATCCTCCTATCTATCTCTATATCTATCTATCTATCTATCTATCTATCTATCTATCTATCTATCTATCTATCTATCTATCTATCTATCTATCATCTATATATCCTCCTATCTATCTCTATATCTATCTATCCTCCAATCTATCGTATCTTATCTATCTTATCTATCTATCATATCTATCTATCTTATCTATCTATCTATCTATCTATCTATCTATCTATCTATCTATCTATCTATCTATCTATCTATCTTATTCTCCAATCGATTGTATTTTATCCATATATATATATATATATATATATATATGTATAACTTTATCTATCTATCTATCTATCTATCTATCTATCTATCTATCTATCTATCTATCTATCTTGAAATGGAAAAATATAAATATTTCCACACGCCTACCCCCACATCAGTTTATACAAAGAATAACTAAAAGTTTATTTATTAATTATTACTAATTGCTTCTATTTATGCCTTCCAAATTATTCTGCTTTTATTTAAGAACCTTTCTGTCAAATGTTCTGAAGAAGAAAACAGCCTTTAGTTTTGAATGTCATATATTTTTATTTTAAAAACCATAAGGACACTAAAGTGCCTATTAACTCATCAACTGTATTCCAAATTCTTCCACTGCAGCAACATCCATATCTTATGGTGAACAGTTTAATCCTCCAGTCCATAACTGAGATGTTACAATGTTTCATCTTAAATCATAAACAGATTACATCGGGGAAAGGTTTAAATTAAATATGTTAATTCCCCAACGATTAATGTTTGGATAAAATAACAAGCATCTCCGCAATTTATTGATTTCTATACAGCCAAAATAATTTGTAAATGACTCTGGCACGTTGGTGTAAATTAGAGGCAAAGATTTGCTTCAGAATAATATTATTACAGTAAATCTGTTTTATTAAAACCAGATTTTTAAAATATGTTTTTTTTTTCATGCAATATAACACAAATTACCACTAGAATATTAGAATATGTAAACAGGTGCAGATTTGGGGAAGATGTACAAAAACGAAATCTTGCAAAATAAAATAACAATGTGTCAAATTAAAAAAAGACTATAACACATAAACAAATTAAGCATGTATTTATTTTGAGCCACTCTGTATCTTTCTTTATGAAATAATATTTATTTTTATATTAGTATTTTTAAAGATATGTAGCACTTCTTCAAACGGTCCGTGGGAGGCTTGTGTTGTACAAGAAAAAAGTAGTCATTTAGTGAGTTAAAAGAGAAATTCCTCTGTGAAACACCTTCTTGCAGAGAGCAAAGTGAGATCTTATCAGATGGTTTTCTTTCTCAGTTCTCTTTGATCTTGGGAGAGTTTTCTTGTGAATCAGGAGGCTGTTCTCTATGACATATAGAGTTGTGGTTTTTTGGGGATTAGAAAAGAAGAAAAAAACGTCGAGTTCGGTGATATATTGGCCAGATCGGCTTTAACACGCCCGATCTTTCCAACCGGTGATCCTTTTATATATAGCAGCTTGTGCTTGAGTCAGTGTGTGAGTGGGGACACTCCAGTTACTGACCCAAAGTAACAACAGCCTAGCACTGCAACCGACCTGCCAACTATCAGGGTTATTCAGAGAGAGGTGAAAAGCAGGAGAATAACTGGAGAATGGAAAATTCTAGGTCAAAAGAGCCGATTTGGAAAGTGAGATGTATGGGAGAAATTTTCTGGTTTGGATATTTTGACCTACAGGGTTATTCAGAGAGAGGTGAAAAGCAGGAGAGTGACTGGAGAATGAAAAATTCTAGATCAAAATAGCCAAACCAGAAAAATTCTCCCATTTATCTCACTTTCCAAATCGGCTATTTTGACCTACAATTTTCCATTCTCCAGCCCTTCTCCTGCTTTTCACCTCTCTTTGAATAACCCTGTATATGTTCTGATAATGAGATACATGTCTGAACCCAGCTTTACACATCTCCTGTAGTATTTTAGCTCTACAGAAAATCTCGAATATTACATTGTAAGTCTGATCAAAGTACGTTATATTAGGGTATTACAACTAATAAACTACTTGCATGAACACACAAAATATAGATTACAAGAGGTAGTGCCCCCTGAACCCCAGAGGGAGGGGTGTAGAATATGCAGTAGTCTCTCAACACCTATATCTTCTCTTGGCAAAATGTCAACATAATGTTTGCACCATTACTAATGCTAAGTAAATTACAGTAAGTCTGACTTTTTTCTGTAAGTGATGCCAAATATATATGTAGGTGGATATAGCTGGGCAGATAGATACATATAGATGGACACTTATGAAAACGAGTGAAATCTCAATGTATCCTTCCGGGTAAAATATTTTATAAATAAATAAATAAATACAGATAGACAGATTAAGAGATACATAGAGATATAGACAAATAATTACATAGATATAGATAGATCACAGATATAGTTCGATAATAGACAGATACACATATGTGTAAATAAATGATAAATAAATAAAGTGATGGAGAAACAGAGAGATAGAGACAGATCATAAGATCACAGACAGGTGAAAGAAAGGTATAGATATCTGCAGATAAATGACAGATAGACATTGATAGGTAGATATAGATAAACAGAGAGATAGATAGTTATATAGGTAGATCATCATTTTGATGGAGAGTTTTAAACCAAGAAATGACTGTTGGTAATTGTTGCACAATGCACTGAATTGCCATATTCAAACCATGCACTGAGTATTTCTAGATCTTTCTCCCATTGTCTCACCCTTTGTATCACCCTTTTTCATCTTTTCCTTTGGTTCCCTCTTCATCTTTAATGTCCCACTCCCTCACAGTCTTTCTTTAAATCCAGTCATCTTTCTATTATCTCTCCAATCTCTGTCTCTCTAACCACTTTTATTTCTCTACCCTCTCCTTTCCTTTCATCCCTCCTTATAACTTTTTGTTGTCACCCCCACTCACACACATTTACTCTCTTCTATCTTGCACTCCTATGTTTTTCTTATCTCCCCCCTCACCCCTTTTCTCTTTGCCTCCATATGATGGGCAAGATTGACACCCAGCCAGCTCTCTGTCCATCCCTTTTCACAATGTGCCCTTGTGTTAGCGAGTGCATTGAGACACAGTTCATTTACCACCTGGTAATCTCATTTTTAAGTGTCTGGGAATACTGCCAATGCTTTATCATTATTGCAGCAACAAGCAAGAACATGATTGTGAGGTCTAGTAACTAACATTTACCTTTACATTTCCGTCGGAGTGGGGGCATCTAACAAGTGGTTAAACGACAAGATTTATTCATTTCGGAAATGTATTTTTCCCAGGCTTCCTATTTTGAAGTATCCATTAGGGAGAGACTTGCCCTCTTATATTTAATTAAATCCAGCATACTATGGAACTTAATAGGAGTCCTCTCACACTGAATGAAGCTGTTAACCAAACAGGAGCTCATTTTCACATAGATTGGAGGTTATCATGGGAGGGCCTCTGCATTTTTGGTGCAGGTTATTAAGCCCCCTGCCTCTCTATGTCTCATTTAATAATATTTGTGTTGTAATTGGATTTTAACATGATTGAAGGACTACTAGGTGTTTGAGATTCAGATAATAAATGTTGATGTCCCACACATCTTGTATACAACCTTTTTGAAAGTTAAACGCCTAGACAGATTTTCTGATTTTTTATCTATCTATCTATCTATCTATCTATCTATCTATCTATCTATCTATCTATCTATCTATCTATCTCTCTCTCTCTCTCTCTCTCTCTCTATCTATCTCTCTCTATCTATCATCTATCTATCTATCTATCTATCTATCTATCTATCTATCTATCTATCTCTCTCTCTCTATCCATTTATCTATCTCTCTATCTCTCTATCTATCTATCTCTCTCTCTATCGCTCTCTCTCTCTCTATCTATCTATCTCTCTCTCTATCTATCATCTATCTATCTCTCTATCTATCTATCTATCTATCTATCTCTATCTATCTATCTATCTATCTATCTATCTATCTATCTATCTATCTATCTATCTATCTATCTATCTATCTATCTATCTATCTATCTATCTAATCATGTACCATTCTATACATCCAGTATAATACTATACACTATACACCCATAATACTGTTAAAATATAGTTCATACAATGTAGCAATATAGCAGTTCTTACACAATATACACCTGCTATGTGTTTTAGGAATTTGGCACTTGTATGGGTATATGTCTCAGTGGATAAAATGCCAGTTTCGTCTGTCTGCTGGTTGTATTTAGACTTTCCAGGACAAGAGATCTGTTTAATGGGTTTGTTATGGTTAGTGATACAAAGTAGCAGCAAACACCAAACTCTGCCCTGATTCATTTATAAACACTGAAGCCTGTGCCTGGTAAAAGGTGATTTAGGTAATTTGCTGGAAATTGTGGTATGAAACATGTATATATATACACACACACACACTCGCCGGCCACTTTATTAGGTACACCTATTCAATTGCTTGTTGACACAAATTGCTAATCAGCCAATCACATGGCAGCAACTCAATGCATTTAGGCATCTAGACACGGTGAAGATGACTTGCTGAAGTTCAAACTGAGAATCAGAATGGGGAAGAAAGGGGATTTAAGTGACTGGTTGGCAGTTGGTGTTGGAGCCAGATGGACTGGTCTGAGTATTTCAAAAACTGCTGATCTCCTGGGATTTTCACGCATAGCCATCTCTATGGTCTACAGGGAATAGTCAGAAAAAGAGAAAATATCCAGTGAGCGGCAGTTGTGTGGATGAAAATGCATTTTTGCTGTTAGCGGTCAGAATATAATGAGCAGACTGGTTCGAGATGATAGAAAGGCAACAGTAACGCAAATAACCACTCATAACAACCAAGTATGCAGAATACCATCTCTGAACGCACAACACGTCCAATCTTGAAGCAACTGGTATAGAGCAGCAGAGGATTATACCGGGTACCACTCCTGTCAACTAACCACTGGTAAATGAGGCTACAGTTCGCACAGACTCACCAAAACTAGATGATAGAAGACTGGAAAAACCTTGCCTGGTCTGATGAGTCTCGATTTCAGCTGTGACGTTCAGATGGAAGGGTCAGAATTTGGCATACAACCACATGAAAGCATGGATTCATCCTGCGTTGTATCTACGGTTCAGGCTGGTGGTGGTTTTCTTGACACACTTTGGGCCCTTTAGTACCAATTAAGCATCGTTTAAATGCCACGGCCTACCTGAGTATTGTTGTTGACCATGTCCATCTCTTTATGACCACAGTGTAACCATCTTCTGATGGCTACTTCCAGCAGGATAATGCATCATATCACAAAGCTCAAATCATCTCAAACTGGTTTCTTGAACATGACTATGAGTTCACTGCACTCCATTGGCCTCCACAGTCACCAGATCTCAATCTAACAGAGCACCTTTGGGATGTGGTGGAACGGGGGAATTCATATCATTTATGTGCAACCGACAAATCTGCAGCAACTGCATGATGCGAAAATGTCAATATGGACCAAAACCTGAGGAATGTTTCCAACACCTTGTTTAATCTATGTCATGAGGAATTAAGGCAGTTCTGAAGGCAAAAGGGGATCCAACCCGGGCGTACCTTATAAAGTGACTGGTTGGTGTGTGTGTATATATATATATATACATTTATACACTATCTGGATTTGCAAATTACCTGCGATTACAAAACGAATTAGCACTTCTCAGCATGTTTGTCTTTCTTTCTCCATGTTATAGGTAAAAGCACAGCAACATATCGCTGGAAATAATTAAAAAAACTATCATAGTAAGCAAAATAATTCCAAATACAGTTCAATACCAAAAAATCCCACTTTCTGCCTTATTAGTTACTCTTATGATTTCTGTAGATCATTGCAGCATGTTTCATTTAATTACTGCACAGGATGTGAAACACTGTCCTGAGGGCTGTTATCCTGTCAGAACCTCAGGTTTTCTGAATCTGAAAACCGGGAAAACTATTATTATTTTTTTTTAGAAAGAGGAACTTTGGAGTCTATAAACTGGAGCTTGTATTTCATCTTTACGTTTTGAAGTGATCGGGATGTGAGGAGTGCACCCCCCCCGTCTCCACCCAGCCCAGCCAAACTGGATAAAAAGCTGGAGTAGAAATGGAGTAGTTTGCTCCACTTCACACAGTGTCACCTGCAGCCGGGGATTTTGAATTCCCTGGCTGCTGGTTACTAGTGCCTTTGGCACGTACTGAGTGTGCCGATGTCACTATCTCTGAGATCGGTCTCATGGATCGTTAGCGACCGGTCTCAGCGAGGCCGCAATGAATAGGTCTGCGCATATGCGTAATTCAGATCCATTGTTCTACACAGAATCTATGGAACTTGCATATGTAACGTTTGCAAGTCCCGTTGCTGTGTGCAATTTGCATTTCCTATGCTACGCAAGTAGTGCAGGAAGCGCAAATTGTGCAGAAAAGCCTCAGGGAAAGAGGTGCGTACGCCGAAGGACAAAAGCTGAGTAATATGACCAAAAATAAGAAAAATAAAAAATAATTGGGATGGGGCTGTCAGTAGCCTTTGCCCTATTATTTAAGGGAAAAAAAGGACACTCTACTTTTTGTCCCTTTAAAGCAATGAGATCATATACACCAAGCTTCAACTACACAACACAGAGACAGAAACATATTACTGCAACTTGGTATATAACATATAGATAGAGATGTTCTATCCCTCTACAATTACAAAGGACATAATTAAAAATAATCAGCTTTACACTAGGCCTGGGCAGTGCATTTGAAACTTAAACAGGTCTTTTCACTAAAAGGTTATACTCAGGAGAATTGGCAAGAGAAGAGAACAATCTATTTTGACCTAGAATTTTCACTTCTCCGGCTAATTCTCCAGAGTTTCACCTTTAGTGAATAGCCCTTTAGTGACTCCACCCTATCAGCAATCAGCTTTCATCAGAGGTAATTTCTATTCCAGGTATGCAATTAGGACACGGAAATATTGATGCTGTTACTGTGTGTTTACACCATATAGAAATAAATGAATATCTATAGTAAGTTCCCACTGCAGGAGACAGGATATAAGGAATCAAGATATAGTTAGATATGCACACTTTCTGCATTATACCAAATTCAGAGCACTCCTTCCAAATATATAGCTAAATATTTATAACAGGGCAGTAAGCCCAACCACAGCTTGGGTATCAAACAGAAGAGCAAGTCTCTCCATGGTGCAGTAGAGTTGATTTATTATTAGAGCAAGGTGCAACGTTTCAGTTCCTTTTGGAACCTTTATCAAGCAACATTGCTTGATAAAGATTCCAAAGGGAACTGAGCGTTGCAACAATGCTTGATAAAGATTCCTAATGGGTGCTCGCTTCGCCTCCACTTTCCCCCTTTTGGGGGTGTTTTTTTATTTTATTTTTTTTATTTTATCTTTTCCTCCCTTTCCCCTCTCCCACCATGTGCATCGCCTCCACCCAGCGCTTTTTCTCTTTTATTTAGGTCGTAGCTTTGTTTATTACTATGGTTGCGTAGTTTTTCCTGGAAGGGCCTGCAATAGCCTGTTTTTGTTTGTGTCATTTGTCTACTTTGTCTATGTGTTGGTTGAAGTGTGACTTTTTATATCTAATAAAATTTTGAATATAAAAAAAAAAATCCAAGAGGAGCTGTAAGTTGCACCTTGCTCCAATAAATCAAATCTCATTTAATACATCACAGAATAACCATCTGTTTTGTTTTATACTCAAGTAGTTTCCAAATATCATCACACAGTACATACGCCTGCCAGAACATCAATGTACCTACATCATCACAGGTCCTAGCTACAATTAGGTCCATATGTATTTGGACACAGGCACAATTTTCATACTTTTGGCTCTGTATGCCACCAGAATAAAATTAAAACAAAACAATCCAAATGAATTTGAAGTCCAGACTTTCAGCTTTAATTGTAGGAGTTGAACATAAATATCAAGTACAAATTTTTCGGAACTGCAACCATTTTTATACTCAGTCCCCCCATTTTCAGGTACTCAAATGTAATTGGACAAATGAAAATAATCATAAATAAAATGCTCCTTTTTTTAAAAAAAAAAGATATGTTTATTAAAGATTCAAGCAGTACAACAATCATATCCACAGTAAAGATAACTCATACATTAATGCGACAAATTTTACCCCCGGAGCAACAACTCATACGAAAATGCTCCTTTTTAATATTTTTTTGAGAATCCTTTACTGGCAATGGCTGCCTGAAGTCATCTCAATGTATCCTCCCTGGTAAAATACTTTCTCAAAAATAAGTCTGAAACCCATGGACATTACCAAAGACTTGGTTTTCCTCCTTTCTGTTGCTTTGACAGGCTCTAACTGCAGCTGCCTTCAGTTGCTTTTTGTTTGTGGGTCTTCCTGCCTTTAGTTTTGCCTTCAGCAAGGGAAATGCTGCTCAATTGGGTTGAGATCAGGTGGTTGACTTCACCTTTGCAGAATATTCCACTTATTTTTCCTTCAAAAACTCCTGGGTTGCTTTTGCAGTGTGTTTTGTCCAATCAGCTTTGCTCCATTTGGCTGAATGTGGGCTGACAGTATATCTCATAACACTGCTCAATTCAATCAGCTGCTTCTGTCTTCTGTCACATCATCAATAAACACCAATAACCCAGTGGCACTAGAAGCCATGCATGCCAATGCCATCACACTGCCTCCACCATGATTTACAGATGACATTGTGTGCTTTGGATCATGAGCTGTTCTAAGCCTTCTCCATAGTTACATAAGCTGCAAAAAAGAAGAAGTGTTTCTATCGGGTTCAGCCTTTCCCACATCATCTACTGCTGTTGATCCAAAAAAAGGCAAAAAATCCAGTCTGCCCTAAAGAAATTCTTGCTGCTCCGCATCTTGCTTTGTGCGAGACTCCTGGACTCGGCCCACTAGAAATCTATGACTATTCCATCCCGAGCAGAGTTGGTGGCTAAGGTGAATTGGCTACGTGCCTCCGAGGAGACTCTTGTGCTGACTGAGGGCGATAGGGAACGCTTCACGCAGACTTGGTTTTACTGGTACCAGTTGGCGGGGGGTTGACATGCGCCCTCTTCTCCAGCTCCCCCACCGCTTGGACGATGTGCTCCACCTGTTGACTGGGACATCGTGGCTGCCGGGGTGTGGCTTCCTTTGGATGGGGCCAAGTCCTCGCTCCCACCCTTCCCTACCCTCTGTGTGTTCTGTGATATGTTGTTGGTGACCCTCTGATTGCCCACCTCCAGGTTTTTTTTCTTCTTCTTTTCTCTTTCATCTCTCTTTTTCTCCCCTCTCATCCTTCCTTCTCTCTGTCCTTTTTTTCTTTTCTCATCTCCCTTTCCCCCTTCTACACCTCCTCCATGTATCTTCTGGATGTCTTTTCTCACTCTCTGAGCATTCATGCATCTATTCAGCACTTGGCGGATGCCCGCCGTCCTATGTGACTTGAACTGCCCACCATTAGCGGCAGTCATCTGCCGACTGTTAGGTGATATGCTTTCAAGCTCCTGAAACATTTTACCTATGCCATATGTAGGTGATGCAGTATTATGCATGCTCCTGCCACTTTTTACTACTTTTACTCAATGTTGTATGCTATATCATTTTGTTCTATTGTACCCATAACTTGAAAATTTCGAATAAAACAAAACCAAAAAAAAAACACAGTCTGAAGCGCTTTCCAATATGCAACATACTGGGAAAAAATCTTCCTTGACTCCAGAATGGTGGTCAGATTTCTCCTTGGATCAAGCAGCATTTACCTACATATTAAATATTATAACCGTAATATTATGTTTTTGCAGGAAGTCATCCAGTCGTTGTTTAACCACTTGGCTGCTATGGACGCGCTCAGCGCGTCCAGCCAAGTGGTTCTCCTGTGCTACGGACGCGCTCAGCGCGTCCGAGCACAGGAGGCAGCAATCCACCGGATTCCAGCGGATTGCTGGGCCCCCCCGGTGCGGGCTGACATCTTGGATGTCAGCCCAGCACTCGGGAGCCCGGCGGGGACATTAGATGTCATCGCGGCGACGCGATGACATCTAATTCAGGCCCCCCCCCGCATGTGCGGAGGAGGCGCCTGAAAGGGAGGGGGGGAGGTCCTTCGGACCTCTCTCCCTCCCGATCGCCGGGGAGCAGGGGGTTAAGACAGGCACCACTTGGAAGGGCACAGCCTGCCCTTCCAAACGGTGGCTGTCATTAACCCCTGGGGAGCCAGATCACGAATCGGCGCTGAAAAGCGCCGGTTCGTGATCCTTTCCCGGAGCTGGCCGACATCTTTGATGTCGGCCAAGCCTCCGGGAACTCCCCCCGAGGACTGGCGTCATCGTGCATAGCACGATGACGCCAGTCCTGGAGTTAACCCCTAGCTGCCACCAACGGTGGAGATAGGGGGTTCCAATGAACCCCCTATCTCCCGATCCGTGGCAGCTAGGGGTTAAAGTTTGGTACTGTTGGATCGGCCAGAGCATGGCCGTTCCAACGATACCAAACACGACTGTGAAAAAGTTTTTTAAAAAACATAAAAAGAAAAAATAAAAATAAATAAATATTTTAAAAAAAATTATAAAAAAAAATAAACAAGTTTTTTTTTGGTTTGTTAATGCAGCAATATTGTTCCCATTTCAATTATAATGTGAACAATGATGCTGCACTAAAGATTTTTGTATGCGGTGCGTTTGTTAAAAATCGTGTAATTTTCCCCAAAAAAAAATGTAACGAGACCCCATTTCTAATTTTTTTAACAAGCGCACCCCATACAAAATATAACCGCAATTGCTCGCATGTTAAAATGTGAAAAAAATACACTTTACACGTTGTAAATTATTGAAAATTCATATTTTATTGCATTTTTTGTTATAATATACAGACAGGTCATGACGTATACATATAATAATGACATATTATTAATCTGCCGAGTCTGACGGAAAGAACGATATATAATATGTCTGGGTCATATACTAAAATAAGCCTTCAAAACGCATTTAAACATGATGAGCAAAACCGGTAAATATGACCTCAGCACAGAGGCGTGAAACGCCTCAGCAGCGAAAGGGTTAAAAGTCAGTACAGTCTCTGACCTCAACAGGCAGAGAATTCCACAGCTTTATTGTTCTCTCCGTAAAATAACCCTTTCTATGCTTTAGGCTGAATTTCCTTTCGTCCTGTCTAAATGGGTGACCTAGTGTCCTGTGTATAGTTCTATTAATGAATAGGTTTCCAGACAATGATTTATATTGGCCCTGTATATACTTCTACTTTCTTCTTCATAGAATGCAATTAGGTTTTTCTGACATGATCTGTGTTTCATAAAACCATGCTGATTTTTGCTAATTACATTATACCTCCCAATGAATTCCTGAATATTATACTTTAGTAACCCCTCAAATACTTTCCCAGCCACAGATGTTAAGCTCACAGGTCTATAATTCCCAGGCAGACATTTTGAATCTTTCTTGAATATAGGAACCACATCAGCTTTTCTCCAATCCTCTGGTACCATTCCTGAAAGAAAATAATCTTGAAAGATAAAAAACAGAGTTTTACATATTTCAACACATAGCTCCCTCTGTACTTGCGTGTGAATGCCATCCGACCCTGGGGCTTTGTTAACATTCACTTTGTTTAGTTGCTGCAACACCTTTTTTGGAGTCAACCAATCACATTTTATTAGAAAGTTTTTATCAATGATTTGTATGTTCCCCTGTCAATGATGCACACCATGCATCGGCTGCAGGGCAGAGCGCGATCTGTACCTCGCGATGGCAGCTGTCGGCCCCTGACAGGCGCCGTCCACCTATCATTAAGGAATTAATAATACCCCTGACTCAGATTTCTGTGAACCTACACTTTAATTCTTGGGTTTTTTAGAATTGATGTACCTAAAGAATCTTTATGGGTTGGTCTTGCTCTATGTGGCTATCTCTTTTCAATTTTTTAGTTTACCTCATCTAATCGCTTTTTTACATGCTTTATTGGCTGCCTTATATGCTTTATAGGATGCCCCAGATTTATCAGATTTAAAATCTTTAAATGCCTTCTTTTTGATTTTCATTTCCTTGGTTACCTTTCTACTGAGCCACATTGGTTTCAGTTTGTGTCTTGTATATTTATTACCCATTGGAATATATTGGGACATGTACTTTTCTACTGTTAGTTCTCCAGACTTCTTTGTTTCCATCACTCTGGTACAGATAATCTTAGTTTCATCCGTCCAAAGAATGCTTTTCTAGAACTGGTCAGGCTTTTTTGGATGTTTTTTGGAAAAGTCTAATCTGGCGTTTCTATTGTTCAGGTTTATGAATGGTTTGCACCTTGTGGTGAACCCTCCGTATTTGCTCTTGTGATGTCTTCTTTTGATTGTAGACTTTGACAATGATACACCCACCTCCTGGAGAGAGTCCTGCACTTGTCTGGATGTTGTGAATGGGTTTTTCTTTACCATAGAGAGGATCCTGCGATCATCCACCATTGTCGTCTTCCATAGACGTCCAGGCCTTTTTATGTTGCTGAGCTCAACAGTGTGTTCTTCTTTCCTCAGAATGTACCAAACTGTTGTTTTGACCACTCCTAATGTTGCTGCTATCTCTCTGATGGATTTGTTTGTTTTTATTTTTCTTAAATGTATTTTATTAGGCATAGCAATAGAATACAAACAATCCGATCCCAATGCACGACATATTAGGCACATATCATCCGAAATACAAAAAGCCATTATAAACATTTTTTAAGTAGGAAAAGGGAAGAAAGTGTGTAAGGGGGAGGCAGGGGAAAGAGGATTTGTTTTGTTTTTGAAGCCTTAGAATGGCCTGTTTCACTTGCATGGACAGCTGCTTTGAACGCATGATGTAGGTTCACAGGAATAGATTTCAAATGCAAATATCACACTTAGAATAATTTCCAGACCTTTTACCTGCTTAATTGGTGAAGAAATAATGAAAGAGTAGCCCACACCTGGCCATGAAACGGCTTTTGATCCAATTGTCCAATTACTTTTGGTCTTTTGAAAAAGGGGAATGGCTATTCTTAAGAGCTGTAATTCCTAAACCCTTCCTCCAATTTGGATGTACATACCCTCAAATTAAACCTGAGAGATTGCACTTTCAGCCCAAATCCATTATATAACTATAGCTTGAATATGTTTTGGTAAATACCTGAAAAAACTAATTGCGCCTGTGTCCAAATATATATGGACCTAACTGTATGCCTTGACAGGTCTGATCTATGCCAAACTGAAAACTGCATTAATGAAATTGTTTTCAGTAGTGCCATTATAGAATATGCCTGTTCTGTTGTAGCGCAGCCCCCTGTTTATGTTTGTACTTTCAGAAATAGCTATAGTACTCATGCAACACACAGTGAGATAGCGATACCTACCTGATGCATGTGCCACGAAGAGCAACAAAGACTCAAGGTTAGGTTTACACTGAGCAGACAGAAAGACACTTCTATTCTTAGTATAGGACAGACACAACTAACTTCAGACATTCTTTTTACAAACATACATCGTATCAATAGACAGATACTCCTATTGCCAAATACACTAGAGTGAAGATACAGTAGAAGAACTGCAAATACTGCAAGTGCATTGCAACTGTACAACTGAAACATAAGTGCTAATACTACAAATCACAGAAAGAGTAACATCTAATAGAGTTTAGAGATAATCAAGGCACCAATAAATTATTTGGAGTCTATCTGGTTCACAAAGACTTTATAAGGTGTTTGTTACATTAACTATATGTTTTCAAACGTTTAACTGAAAATACAATAACTCTCGTTTAAATTTACAAAATGAAAACTGAAATTGTTAGCATGAATATGGTTCTCTTTTGTCTACATTAATCAGATTTTCAAGTTGGTGGGTTCAAAGTTTCCAATGGAGAGCGGAACCTTGCTAAAGAGATGAGGTCCCCTATATACCTCTTCAATAAGGATTACGAGTTCTTCACACCTGGGTGGGACGTACAAATTGAGCTGGGGCTGCTCTCATTATTTGCAAGCAAATGATAACATGAGGTAAATGCAAGTGAATTAAAGCTTGTTACTGCAGTTTGTTTACGTTACAAGCTGCAGGCTTCTCTAGAATGAGGCTGGGAACCAGGGCTGGATTTGCATCTCAGGAGCCTGTAGGCACACAAATGTGGAGAGCCCCTAACCCCCGATCCCAAACAAAAAGAAACATGCCAAAATGACTTTTTAAATTTTCATTTTGGAGCAAACAAAATTTAAAAAAAACCCACATTTAAAAACCTAAAAACTAGTTTCTATCTGTGCTCAAATCAAAAGAAGGGGCATAATCTGTTGCCTTAGTTAGTTAGTCCAGCGCATTGTTTGTTTTATATGTAAAAGCATATATTGCCTCTGCCGTACAACTGAAAAAATTACATTTTGCATTTACTTTTTTTATTTTTTTATTTTTACACATTACATTGTCATGTTTGGTATCATTGTAAAGACCAGACTTTGACCTTTCTAATGACACCTCACTAAACCTGGCAGTGTACAATTCAGAGATGCGGGTTCTAAAGTACCCCTGTCTCTCCTCACTGCAATTCCTTGGTCTAGGTTGATGAAACAATGCAATGCATCATCAGCTCCACACATGCTGGCAGTGTGGGAAATGAGAAAGTGAGTTAACACAGCATCACTGTTCACTTTATAACTGGAAACCGAATAATAGTGCTTTGTTAGAAAAAAAATAGAAAAATGTTATTTTATTTTTACATAAGTCTAACCTGGTTATATTTGTTATCTTTGGAAAGGCCAAAATCTGACCTTTCCTATGATTCCTTATATGGCTTTCTAGCCCTAAGGGCTCCAGAGATACAGGGGTCTAATTTTTTTTTTTTTTTACAGAGCAAGGCGTCCCCTTCTGGCAGGCGCCTTTAGGCACATGCCTACTCTGCCTAGTTATAAATCTGGCCCTGCTGGGAACTGGATGGTTTAGAAATACTAAGCTGATTTTGCAAAGTTCTTTTAGACTTGCAAGTGGGTGTACAGGAGAATTACAGATCCAGACTTCTTTTTGTTTCTCTTTGAAAGAATCTCATAGAAAGGAGACTTCCGCTTCTGGTGGGTGCTGGAAGTACCCTGCCTTTCCAACAAACTCAGGGCCTTATTCCAAAGTTGGTGCTAACTTAACCAGAGCTGTTGTAAACTTACCAGAGCCATTGGGTTCTATTACATTCTTCGCACAAATGTTAACGCGTGCGCAAAAACGCATTAATGCGAAGGGCAAAACCCTTTGCGCAGAACGTCGTATTACATTGTTTGTGAAAAAAATGTGTGTTAACGTCTACCGCGGGTGAACCTGCGTAAACCCTTTGCGAGCGTAATGTACTGCGCGCGTCCTATACTTAACATTGTGAGCGCAAATGCATTTGTGCACTGGTACGCAGATGGTATTACAATCTATGCGCAAAATTTAACGGACAACGTTTACGCACATAATTTTAACGTCTTTGAAAAGCTGGTGGTAACGGCAAATCTGAACGTCCTGGCCGAAACCAAATACACCAGCCCAAAAATAAAAATACAGCAACGTATAGTTACACATTCTACACATACCCAAACAATAAAATTGAGAAGTTGTGCGTGTTTTTATTATTGCTGCAACATATATACTCAGATTGACTTTGGCAGGCGCAAAAACTTAACGGGAGACAATTGTGGTTCTTAATTCTGATTGGCTGAATCGCGTGAAAAAACAGTCCGCACACCGATTTCTGCGCGCAACGTTAATGCACGTGCGTTTTTGCGCTTCTTTTTTACACGAGTTATTTTTTGACGGATGAAAAAATGCGCGCAGATTGTAATACCAGTGTTAATTTACACGCGGTAACGTTTAAGGCTGGCGGCACACGAGCGTTTTGAGAGAAAGGAAGGAACGTCCGTGAAAGTGGGCGTTCCTTCCACTCTCTGCACTCAGCGTACAAAGCGCTATCCTCCTATGGAGAATCGCGCTTTGTATCCTTTCAGCGTCCGTTTAGCTTTTTGACGGGGAGGGCTTTTTCACGTCCGGTGGATGGCCTTCCCTGTCAAAAACGCACGGACGCAGGGAAGTGCGGGCGCACATGAGCCGTAAATACGCTCTTGTGCCAGGGGCCTAACGCTTCGCGCACAAATTAACGCGCTGCACGAACTTTTTTGCGCAAGGAATGTAATAGAGCCCATTATAGGGCACTATTCCCTAGTGAATGCTAACGCTTGTGTCTGGATATGTAAGCATTATCGGTAGGGTAAGTGACTTTAACGCATGCCCCCCATATCACCTTCCTGGCGCTAAACCCGTAAGAAATCACTTAGCTTCCCATAAGCAGAGAAGCTGCCTGGTCACATGAAGGCAGAGCTCCTGCATCATGCCCATCCTTCTCCTGGCCTCACCTCAGTTGATTTTTGCTCCGCCTTCTGTTCAATCTACTGCCATTGATATTGTATAATATCTGTGTGTGAATACTGTCTCAGTGTTTGTGGATTGAGTATACTGTCAATGTGTGTACTGAGTGTCTATGTATTGTGTGTGTATACTGTGTGTGTACTTAGTGAGTATACTGTGTATGTTCTGAGTGAGTATACTGTGTTTGTACTGAGCCTGTGTGTAGTAAGTTTACATAGTGTGTACTGAGTGTGTGTGTGTATTTTGTGTGTACTTAGTGTGTGTACCAAATATGGTGTGTGTATATGGAGAGGATTGAGTGTGTATATTATGTATTTGGTGCGTTTCTTGATTGTATATAGTGTGTACTGTGTGTGTACCGTGTGTCACTTTACACTTGGCACAATGCAGTCAGACAAGTACCGTTCTCCTGGCAACCGCCAAACCCAGACTCGTCCATCAGATTGCCAGATGGAGAAGCACGATTCCTCACTCCAGAGAACGCGTCTCCACTGCTCTAGAGTCCAGTGGTGGCGTGCTTTACACCACTGCATCCGACGCTTTGCATTGCATTTGGTGATGTATGGCTTGGATGCAGCTGCTCGGCCATGGAAACCCATTCCATGAAGCTCTCTGCGCACTGTTCTTGAGCTAATCTGAAGGTCACATGAAGTTTGGAGGTCTGTAGCAATTGACTCTGCAGAAAGTTGGCGACCGCTTCGCACTATGCACCTCAGCATCCGCTGACCCCGCTACGTCAGTTTACGTGGCCTACCACTTCGTGGCTGAGTTGCTGTCGCTCCCAAACACTTCCACGTTCTTATAATACAGCTGACAGTTGACTGTGCAATATTTAGGAGCGAGGAAATTTCACGACTGGATTTGTTGCACAGGTGACATCCTATCACAGTTCCACGCTGGAATTCACTGAGCTCCTGAGAACCACCCATTCTGTCACAAATGTTTGTAAAAACAGTCTGCATACCTAGGTGCTTGATTTTATATACCTGTGGCCATGGAAGTGATTGGAACACCTGATTCTGATTATTTGGATGGGTGAGCGAATACTTTTGGCAATATAGCGTATGTGTTTATGCTGTATATGTATATTGTATGTGTGTTTATTCTGTTGGCACTATATAAATACTGTAACTTTATACTATCTGTATGTATATTTTCTATGCATACTCTGCATATTGTGTGTACTGTGTATTTAGTTTGTGAATCCTTTGGAATTAGTTGGATTTCTGAATGAATTGGTCATATAATGTCATCTCATCTTCATCAAAGTCACAAATATAGCCAAACGCAATGTGCATAAGTTAGCAACATGCAAAAAATTATAATTTTTCATGTTTTTATTCAATACAACAGTTTAACCCTTTCCCCCCGCAGGGAATACTATGCCGCACCTGCGCTGGGTGGGCCTTGAAGCTGTGGGGCTGCATAGTATGCCCAGCTGACTTCATTGGGCCTCTTCTGGTCCCACCTACAAGCTGGCTTGTGTCGGCGCCATTCACTGCTGCGTAACAGCCTTGTTTAGGGCGTCCCCCAGCAGCCAATGACAGGGGCTGCCACAGCAGACGGCTAGCAGGGTGTAATAGTATGCCCCCTGGCCAGCGTTAAAGCCCTCTAGCACAGCACCACCTGCCCCGTGTGAAAGGGTTAACAAGTCTTGTGGAAAAATTTATTGAACTTCGGATTAAAGAGTCAGTTGATCCTCCTCTGGCAGCAATAGCCTCAAACAAGCATTTCTGGTAGCTGCGGATTAGACCTGCGCAATATCCAAAAGACATTATGGAGCACTCTTCTTTACAGAACTGTTTCGGCTCAGCTATATTCTTGTGATGTCTGGTGTGACCAGCTCTCTCGTTCCACAGCATCTCTATGGGGTTAAGGTCTGGGCTCTGACTGGGTCACTTCAAAAGGTGTTTTTCTTTGTTGAAGTCATTCTGCAGTGGATTTACTTCAATGTTTAGGATCAATCTCCTCCTACATCACTGAACTTCTCCTGAGCTTCAGCTTGCACGCAGCCACCCTGATAATATCCTGTAGGATCTCTTGATAAACTTGGGAATTCATTTTTTCCCTTTTTTATGTTAAGTGACCCAGGCCCCGAAGCAGCCCCAAAACACTATGCTCCCTCCACAGTAGTTAAACACCGGGATGACATTTTCATGTTGATACACTGTGCCCTTTTTATACCATACATCATGTTGCGTGTTCTCCCCAAACAACTCAACTTTAATTTAATCAGTACATATGACATTTTCTGAGTAGCATTCTGAGGGGTCAAGGTGGTCTTTGAAAAGTGTACAACAATGTTTATTTTTTGCAAAGCAGTGCCTTTCCTCATGGTGTCCTGCCATGGATGCCATAACTTATAAATGTATTTCATGTAGTAGACTCATGAACAGAGATGTTAATCAGTTCCATGGATTTCTTCATGGCTCTGGCTGCCATTCTGTTCTTCTTTTTACCACTAGGGATGTGCGTTTCGGGTTTCGGAATTTTGGAATTTTCACGAAATTTCCCGATTCGTGTTTTCGGATTCGGCCGAATTTCCGAATCGGGTCGGACCCGAAAACCGATAGATCCAAAAAGTTTTCCGAGCCGAAACGAAAATTTTTTGGATTTTTCGAATGGACTTGAAATGTGTCAAATCGAAATTTATTTTTGCTCTATTCATGATTTCGGTTCCATTCGTGATTTCGGTTCCATTTCGGTAATTCTGGACATCGTATATTTAACTATTATCGGTTATATCGCTGATTCTGTAAATTTTGTATTTGTAAATGCGTATCACTTGCTTCTTGTGGCATTCGGGTCAGTTTAGCGTTTTTTAAATCGTTTTGTTCATTTTTTTTGTTCCTTGGCCTTCATACCATTTTAATATGATTAAATAAAGTTGTGAAATGTATATTCAATTATTCATAAGAAAAAAAGGATCTTTATTTAATAAAAAAAACACGATAGAATCGCCAGAATTATCGTAGACACTTTGAAACGAGGAGAACAGACGTTCCGAAAAAACGAAAATTTACGAAATTTCCGAAAAGTCGATACAAAAAACGAGCAAAGTGACCCGAAAATACGAAAAATGGTCGATATTCGGAAAAAAAAATGTACACGAAAAACGAGCCGAACCGAACCGAATCGAAACAGAAATCGGTCGAAACGAGCCGAATCGAAAAGTTTAAACATCCGAACAAATCGAACCGAATCGAACCGAAAAAAAAATCGGTGCACAAGCCTATTTACCTCATTGAGAATTTTGTGATGCACCCTCTGAATCATCTGAGCTGGAAGGTCACGTCTAGGAGAGTAGCCCCAAAAGTAAAACCGACTCTAGACCATTAGTAGACAATTTGTCCAACAGTGGACAGATGAATATTTATTTATTTATTTATAAAGGATTTTACCAGGAAGGATACATTGAGATTTCTCTAGTTTTCAAGTATGTCCTGGGTTCAAGAACATTGAGTGGTTACAGAAATACAAAATAGTAAAAAGCAAGATATTAACACAAGACCAAATATACAGATTAATAGAAAAATAAATATGGAGGAAATAAAGTCATTATCGTACATGTTTACAGGTGCATTTCGTATTGAGGTATGTTAATAGGGAAGTTTTAAGGGACTGCATACACTACATCTCCGTATTCAATAGCCGCCATAAGCATTTGTTGTACAATCTGCTTTCTTACCACGGGGCTCAGGCAGGATTTTTTTCTGTACAGGGCACCTAGTTTGGGGTAGAGTTTAGATGAGAGTTTTTCGAAGTGGGGGCCAAAAGATAGATTTGGGTCTAACCACATACCTAGGTATTTGAGAGAAGTGACTGTGGTCAGCGTGCCATTTGATTTTGCCCCAACACATAGATGGGGTGTTTGCAATTTGTGTAGTTTAGGTGCGGTTCCAAAGAGCATTGTAACAGTTTTGTCAGTATTTAGAAAAAGTTTGTTATTTGCGATCCACTTTTCTACCCCTGTGAATTGTTCTTGCAGCACTGCCTCCAGCTGTGGGAGATTTGGTTTGCTGGTATAGATTACAGTGTCGTCTGCGTACATGTGTATAGTTGAAGCTTTGCAGACATTGGGCAGATCATTTATGAATATTGTGAATAGAAGGGGGCCAAGTATCGAGCCTTGGGGTACACCGCACGTGACTGGGAGGGGAAGGGAAGTGCTGTCAGAAATGGACACAAATTGAGACCTATCAGACACATATGATTGGAACCTGGTTAACGTACTGTCACCAATACCAGAGTTCTTAAGTTTTTGTAATAGGATGCCATGGTCTACTGTGTCAAAAGCCTTGTCAAAATCAAGGAAGATGGCTCCAGTTAGATTTCCTTGTTCCATGCCCGCTTGGATATCATTACAAACTTTTAAAAGGGCAGTTGTAGTTGAATGGTTTGGACGAAAGCCTGATTGATCTGGGGTTAAATAGTTCTGATACTGATAATAATCACGTAATTGAGTGTAGACACATTTTTCCAGAATTTTTGACATTACAGGGAGCAGTGATATTGGGCGGTAGTTGGTTACCAAAGTATTGTCTCCACTTTTATGGATAGGTACCACCCTTGCAGTCTTCCAGAGTTTGGGTATGTATCCAGTTGCCAGTGATTCATTAATCAGGGTTGAGACAGGTTTTGCAATTGCTGGTGCACTGATTTTCAGAAGCATTGCTGGGATTTGATCAGGTCCAGACTGGTATTTCATTTTTTGGTTATGAAGAAGTTTAGTGATGGCACTGACAGGCACTGGCCTAAAACTGAATTTCTCTGGGTTACGGTGTCTTTGCACTGTTGGTGGGTCCTGACCTGCGTGCGGCCTTTCAGATTGCGTGTCATTTCCTAGCTTAGCAATCAGGGTGGTGGCGCATCCAACAAAATAATTATTAAAAGCATTTGCTACATCTAGGGGGTGTTGTACAGTTTGGTTGTTTACTTTTAAAGCAGCTGGTTGGGAGTGGATGGGGGGTGCTTGTATGTTACTTATGATTTTCCAAAAATTTCGGGGGTTTGATATGTTATTGTTTAAATTTTCATTGAAGTATTGGGCTTTAGCCATTTTTGTTTCTTTTGTGCATTCATTCCGGCATTTTTGGTATTCACAGTGATCGTTCATGGATCCAGTACTCTTGAACTTTGACCACAGGGAGTCTCTAAACTGGTACATATGCGTGAGGTCAGCTGTAACCCAGGGGAGATGGGCCCCTTTTACTTGCACTTTGTGCAGTGGGGTATGGGTGTTCCAGACTTTCAGGAGCTCGGCTTGAAAGTATTCAATTGCACAGTCCAGGTCTGGGATTAGGTTTAGTCTGTACCATGGGAGCTGTTTGAGATCATTTAGGAAGGATTTAAGATTAAATTTCTTGAAAGACCTGGTGATTATTACCTTTGGTGGACATTTTGTGGCCCTTATTTTGCGCACACAGTACACTAGGCAGTGATCACTGAAACTGTTAGCGAGAACGCCTGCCTCCTGTATTCGATCAGGACATGAGGAGAGAATCCAGTCCAGCAAGGTGTGGTTAGGGATTTTCATATTAATGCGAGTGGGGGAGGAGATTAATTGTGTTAGCTGCAAAGCCTTAAACAGTGAGCAGTGTTTATTGTTTTTAGGATTCAGCCAATCAACATCAAAGTCGCCGAGGACCAGCAGTTCGCTTTTTTGGTTTTGAGCGACCAATTTACTAAGAATTTGGGTTATGTCAGAAAGGGATTGCGTTGGGGAACTTGGTGGGCGGTAGAATCCAGCAACAATAATTGTTTTACTGAATGGGATCTCAATAGTACCAGAAAGGTAACATGGACAGTGCTATGAAAGCATACATACTAAACATTGAAAGTTAAGGTATTAGGCGTTGCGAAGCGTAGATTCAAATCACCTTGCAGGAGCCTTGGATAGATGTGTCCAGGTGGGAGCTAAGAGGACACTGTGATAGAGGCTAGCCCTGGAAGCTGTATGGAGTTGAGTATGCTGAAAAAACAGAAATACAGGATTACATTGCATCTTTGGGGGATGTTGGGGCAATAAATTCTCTAATGCAGTGAATCATGACCGGAGGGGGGGCACAGAATACCAGGCCCATGGCTGAGTGGAAATAAATATAACTGGTTAAAGATGGCAATTTTGGATTGCAAACAGGACTGGTAAAGATATGGCAATTAAAGATATGGCAATTAATGATAGCAAACAGGTCTAGTTAAAATATCGTAACAGTTCCGCTATATGGGATTTTACTTTAACATAAACATACAAATTAACATGGACAGTGCTATGAAAGCATACATACTAAACATTGAAAGTTAAGGTATTAGGCGTTGCGAAGCGTAGATTCAAATCACCTTGCAGGAGCCTTGGATAGATGTGTCCAGGTGGGAGCTAGGAGGACACTGTGATAGAGGCTAGCCCTGGAAGCTGTGTGGAGTTGAGTATGCTTGCAGGAGCCTTGGATAGATGTGTCCAGGTGGGAGCTAGGAGGACACTGTGATAGAGGCTAGCCCTGGAAGCTGTATGGAGTTGAGTATACTTGCAGGAGCCTTGGATAGATGTGTCCAGGTGGGAGCTAGGAGGACACTGTGATAGAGGCTAGCCCTGGAAGCTGTATGGAGTTGAGTATGCTTGCAGGAGCCTTGGATAGATGTCTTAGATATCTAAGCTGTTTGAGATAACTTCGTAACCCTTCCCAGCTTTGTGCAATTCAACAATTCTTGATGGCTGGTCTTCTGAGCGCTCTTCTATGTGAGGCATGGTGCACGTTGACTAAGGCTTTATTGGCCAAAGTAGCTCTAACCCACAACTTCAATCTTGCTTAATTAATTGGAGACGAGGTTGCCAATTTCCAACTCTAATTTGCTTTTGTTGAAGTCATTAGCCTAGGGTTTCACATACGTTTTCCAATCTATTCTGTGACTATTTGAAACATATATGCAATAGGTATAAGCACAATAAAATTATTTGTATGTTATTCATTCAAACAGATTGTGATTGTTGTTAACTATAAATTAGATGAACATCAAACCAAATTTTAAGACAAATTTATACATAAATGAGGTAATTTCTAAAGGGTTCATATACTTTCCCCTTCCACTGTATCATGTGTAATGTGTCGCAAGTACTGTGTGTGCAGTATGTGTTGTGTGTGTGTGTAGCTGTGTATGAACAGTGTTTTTGCATCTGTGCGCACTGTGATTTGTATATGAAGTGTGTTGTGACTTCTGTGTGTGCAGAATGTGCAATGAATTGCATATACAGTATGTGTAGTGCTTATGTATATGTGTATGAGCATTGTGCATTCAGTATTCAGCCAACCACACAATAATAAAGTCACTCCTGTCACACTCAACTAATCACATAATCATTTCCATCATAGTCAGCTGCATTCATTCCCATGACACATATACAATCTCACATGCAAGCAGATTCACTAAATTGCCACACAGACAACCCCACGTACAGCCACATTCCTTTCCATCTATCATGTATAAATGTGCACATATGTATGATGATCAAAGTAATACTTGCTTGATTACACTGGTATTAAACATGTGTTCTAAAAATAAGTAAATAAAAAGAAGGCCCTGCATTTTACCTTGCGCCTGGACCCACAAACTCCCGAAGTTGGCTTTGGTTGTCATATTCGCTGAGACTCACCATAGGCTTCAAAAGCATCTCACGTCATTAGTGAAGCAGCTGAGGATTTTCAGTTATTTCAGCTCCAGATTTTTTTATTAACGTTTACATGTTAATTTGTTTGTAACACTTATTTCAGGTTGTGAGGGTTATATCAGTATTGAAGTACTTGCCTTTTCAATATTCAACCAAAGCTGCTGTTTCCAAGGAAAAGATCACAATCTTACTAATGGTCTTGAGGATTCTTCAAGAATTGATGTTATCCCAAATATCTTTTATAATTAGTGATTGATTTCTTGTAAGTTAAAGGTTGTCCAGCACAACGTTTTTCCTTGTATAGTAGTGAATGGCTGAGAGACACAAAACAACACTTGTTGTAAATAGTGATTGCTGCCATATGTCTCGATAGTGCAGTGATGCCGTTGTGGATATTGAGTACATACATGGCGGTGTGATCTTAGGACCTAGAAAAGGTTTGGTAACTGTAAAACATTTCCTGATATGCCTTTGTGTGTTATTGTAACAGTGAACCCTCCATAAATGTTGTTCCAAACACTTTTCAATCTCTTAACAGCTTTAATTGATCAAGTAAAATGTTTGTGTAAACTTTATGTCTGGAATCTCTGGTTGTGAACCAGTGTTAATTTCGTTGACTAATAATTTTCGTCGACTAAATTATTTTTGTGACTAAAACTAGACTAAAACTAAACAAAAACTAAGCTTTGATGAATAAAACCATGATGAAAATCCATTGACATTTTAGTCGACTAATAAAAACTAGACGAAAATGTTAGGGAGGGGCTATTTCATAAGAGATCCAATCAGGACTAATCTCAAGTAAGAGTGAAATGATTGATTTTTTTTTTTCAGATATGATGTTACTCCAGGAGTATAGAATGAGAGCGGAAATTCTAGAGAAATGCTTAAATAAAACATAATACACGTTAAACCCATTCGTTAAATCTACTCTAGATTTAGTCAACTAAAATCTAGTGACAGTCGACTAAAACTAGACTAAAACAATTCACACAACTAAAATCTGATTAAAACTACATGGCATTTTAGTCAGAAGACTATCAGGGTTATTCAAAGAGATCCAAATTGCTGGCGAAAGGTAACCGAATGCCAAAATTCAGCGTACAGTTACCTTTCCTGGCCATTCGGCTATTCAAAGAGCAGGCAATTTGGCAAATGTTGGCGAATTACCTGCACATACGGTGCCTGTTCGAGGGCAGTGAAACCCCCATAGAGAAGCACTGCTTCGTCTATTCAGAGAACACAAAACAGCTGAGAAAGGTTGCAGAAATGCCCTGCCATTCGGAGGTTTCATTCGACAGGTTTATTCAGGCGAATCCCATAAGCTTCAATGTTAAAATATTCCCATTTTAATCCAATATCTAATAAATCGTTGATTATAATATTCTGCAGTAAAAAGTCTCTTTATTTTTAGATTTTTTTAGGATCTTTTAGGCATTTTTCGGGATTTCCTAGCGAATTTTTTTTCAGGTTTTTTAAATCATTTTTTCTTTTTTCTGTAACAGCCCTTTTTATTATCATTCATTGGATCTTATATGTAAATTTCAGACATTTTCGCTCAGTAGTTTCTTTGCAAACAGCGTTTCACATTTTAAATATTCAAGTGTACTGTTGGATTTTTTTTCCACTCCATGTCGGCTTTTCCGGCGGCTGCTTTGTGCTCTGATCGGCTCCTGCTCGGGTTTCTCTGGCGTGTTCGGCAGGGTTAATGCAGATGTTTTTGCCAGTTTCGGTGTGCGTTCACCTGGGTTTTGCGGTGAGTGTTCGTCGGGTTTGCGGCGGCTTTTCCCAGCACTACGACGGCCCTGTGGTGCTTGCTGAATACACCACAGGGTCGCCGAAATGGGATCGCCAAATCGCACCGAATTGAAGAGAACAAAAAGTCACTGAACGTGCGGTGACTTTTCGATTCTCTTTGAATAACCCTGTCTGACTAAAACTAAATTAAGATTCGCTGTCAAAATTAACATTGTTGTGAACAAAACCCATGAAAGAGTGTGTAAGGTGCTTCTTCCCATATGTGAGCTTCAGCAGATCCAAGTTTGCGACGTCTCATTGCATAATTATTTGATTGCAACAATTATTTTCATTATAAGTTTTTTTCCGATGTGAAAATTGCTTTCTGTTCAGATGAACTGCACATTTTTCACTTTCAGTTTTAATGTGAGGAGGCTATTCAACCATTTCAAGTTTAAAAATCGGCTGCAAGTTTGAGCTGCTGTTATTATAATGGTGAGAAGAGTGTGGTTTTTCATTGTAAGTTACGTATGTCAGTGAATAACATATTATATGAGCTGTGATCCCCCATCCAAGAACTCACAGCTCCATCCTAGACCCACTATCTATCATTAGTGAATCTAGGCCACTGTCACCTCTGTTGATTTACTTATCTTTTTCACCAGAGTAAAACTAATTCTTCAAATAGATTTCAATATATGCCTGAATCCAGACATTGATTCCAGCATATATTGAAACCTATTGGAGGCATTACAAACATGGATTCCATGTACGAGTTTACATTTTTTGACTTTGTAAAATCTTTTTAGATTACCTAAATTCTTTTTTTTTTTATTTTGTGAGAATTTGTGGAACATGTAGAGCAGGGTTCAAAATTTCAAGTTCCAAGCTACTAACCAGGCCATAAGAGTTACTCGCCACCAGTTGCTCCACCTAACCCCTACCCAGCCCTTAACTCTGCCCCTAAACACACACCCTGAAATTATCTTATGAAATTACACTGTTAAAGATTTTATTTAGAATAAAGTTACAAAAATAACATTAATAACCAGACATCAGACAACAGATAATAATTTATTGTGCTGCCTGCGTGGGCATTTCCACTCACCCTCACTTAATTTCCACTCGCCAAATGCTAGTAGGCGAGTGGAAATTTTGAGCCCTGATGTAGAGTACATGTGTTTGATAAAAAAGATTCATCAGTTTTTAGCAATAAGTAGAAATAAATATAAAAAAGGACAAAAAATATAAAAAATCCATAACAGTTGCAGTGACCATAAGCTATTTTTCTTTAACTAAGAATAGTTTTATTTTTTTAATTAAGTCAGTTCTACATTTGTTTTGCAACATGTCTTACGTTTTTACTATAAACATCAGCTGTAAATACAATTTGCGTTATTTATTTTTGGTTTATTACCTCTTTATTATATAGTTCTTTGTGGCTCGTGTATACTGTCATAGTATAAAGTGTATTCAAAGTTGAACAATGTAACTACAGGGCATTTAAGGGGTTATTCACTAACCTCTGAATATGCCACAGATTTGCACCAAATGGTGCAATATTCGGTGCATTTTCGGGGCAATTCGTCTATTCACAAAGCTGTCAATTTGCCAAATACAGACGAATTGCCGGCAAAATACGATGCAATTAGCCACAATTCAGTGGCGTTCGCGGCACCAAAATTGTTCTATTGGAAACTATTGATTTGTGTATTCACAGACCGCTGAATTACATTGAATTTTCTGTGAAATTAGCTTATTTTTGGTGTTTCAATATGAGAGGTGAATCCAAAGGCTTTCATTGTAATAAATGGAATATTTTTTTTCTTTTTTAATTTAAAGACCATTTATTCTTTTTAACTTTGCAAAGACCCTTTTTATTTTTTGCAAAGACCCTTTTTATTTTTTATTTTTTTAAAAGACCTTTTTATAGTTTGATTATTTTTAAAAATACTTTATGTAAAGACTTTTTTATTTTGTAACAGACTTTTTATCATGTTTTAAAGGACCTTTTTTTAATATTTAGACATATTTGTTCTACATTTCTAAAGGATTAAGCTCCTATTAGGAAAATAGGAGACTTCCTTTTGTTTCTGCTTTCAGTTCTGTGGAATTCTCTGATGCCAATTTGGAGCAACTCAGCACAATTCGGTGGTTATCGGTGCAATGAGGCGGTTTTCGCCAACGTCCGATAACTGCTTCAGTGACTCCAATTTAGGCAAAATACGGTAATCATTTGATAAATAGTGAACACATACAGGGTTATTCAGAGAGCGTGAAAAGCAGGAGAATGACTGGAGAATGAAAAATTCTAGGTTAAAATAGCCAAACCAGAAAAATTCTCCCTTTCATCTCACTTTCCAAATCGGCTATTTTGACCTAGAATTTTTCGTTCTCCAGTCATTCTCCTGCTTTTCACCGCTCTCTGAATAACCCTGATAGTATTTTCGGCGAAATGGCATCACCAAAGTAAGCTGAAGTGGGCCAAAATGCAAAGCACTGAAATTTCAATTGAATAGTCTCCGTAGTGTTTCCAATTGGTCCTCGTTGCCTGACTGGGCTACTAAGAACAAACTAAAGAGTTCAACTGTGAATGGGCAGTCAATCCATCAAAAAATATGCTGAATTGCAAAACTTTATAATTGGCAGCATTTATTTTATTTAGCTTGATTCATTGGGTGTGGGAATCTGAAGTTGGTTATCGTGTTTTTATATACAATTTCAAGGTAGGCTATTTACTTTTTTAAAAAAACAAACAAATGAGAGAAAAACTCTCAGATAACGGAATAGGAGTGCTAATAAAACATAACTTTTATTAATTATGATGATAAAGATACACTAGTAACCCAACAGTAATAAAAAACATATACACAGACGTGATATAAAGCTGAGAGAATAAATACGTATTAATATGTAGCCAATTGGCAGCCCTGGGATGTAGATTGCCACGGCAAAAAAACAAAAAAACAAAGAAACCGAGCTTCAAATTTATAAAGCCGAATTGGCAAATATTGAAGCCAGACGTTTTTTTAGAATATGCCGGAAGGATTAAAAATCCATATGCATTGAATCAGCAAATCCCGATTACATTATTATGCGTGAGCATAATACTACTTGAAATAGTCAAATTTCAACTTGCAGTCTCCAATGTTCTAATTCATAGCTGCCAATTTACACCCCGTGCGTCTTATGACTTTGATGTCTTTTCCTCCTGCTCACGCATAATAATGTAATCGGGATTTGCTGATTCAATGCATATGGATTTTTAATCCTTCCGGCATATTCTAAAAAAACGTCTGGCTTCAATATTTGCCAATTCGGCTTTATAAATTTGAAGCTCGGTTTCTTTGTTTTTTTGTTTTTTTGCCGTGGCAATCTACATCCCAGGGCTGCCAATTGGCTACATATTAATACGTATTTATTCTCTCAGCTTTATATCACGTCTGTGTATATGTTTTTTATTACTGTTGGGTTACTAGTGTATCTTTATCATCATAATTAATAAAAGTTATGTTTTATTAGCACTCCTATTCCGTTATCTGAGAGTTTTTCTCTCATTTGTTTGTTTTCGTTTATCCACCAGGTTTAGTCCTATTTAGGAGTGTCCATCCCAGATCTCCAATTTCCGTGGGGTGGGGTGATTGTCTGCCTTCACTCGTTGTGGCTTCTCTCTTTTTTCATGATTATTTACTTTTTAACAATATTCTATAGGTTCGGAGTATTTGTAGGATTGATTCCGACGATTGGGAGGACATATGGGACAACGTGGCCCCTGCTCCATTAATGTGGCTCATCAAGAACAAGCATTCAAGATGTTGTTCCACTGGTATACCTCTCCCTCCCAGTTATCATACATGGGGAGGAGTTCCACGGATCTTTGTTGGAGGAACTGTGGTCTTAGGGGCTCCTTTTACCACATGTGGTGGACTTGCCCGCGTATCCAGGTTTTCTGGTCCGGGATTCATGACCTGGTATGGTTAGTGTTCGACCGTCCGGTGGACAAGGACCCTTGGACATATTTGCTCCACCATTCGCAGGAGTCGTTATCCCGACCGGAGAACAAACTCCTTCACAGGATTGCTTTGGCAGTGAGGAGAGCGGTAGCTCAACAGTGGACAGCACCCTCCCTCCCCTCATTGGCCAGAGTAAAGATTAATATACGGGACACCTTGACGATGGACCGCTTATTGGCAATGGTCCATGGAACAATGCCTCTCTTTTCTCGAATCTGTTCTCCCTGGCTTGATTACGAGCCTGGCTGAAGCTTTTTCTGAAAGGGTGGCTTGGGTTCTCATGTATCGTTGATGCTATGATGGATTTGGATGGGATTGGTGGCCCCCCCTCCTTCTTTTCTTTTTCATTCCGCGTGTCTTTCTGTCTTTTATTCTTTGATTCTAGTCTTCTGGTTTTTGTTGAACTATTTGAAAACTGATGTCATACTTTCGGGTACTATGTCACTGTTGCCTCCTTTTGGGGAATCATTTGTTGTTTGTACTGGCTTCTTGATAAATAAAGAATTATAAAAAAAGAAGGATTGATTGCAGTAGCGATGAAACTCTTAATTACTAATACTCATAAATACTGTCTCATCTGCTACAAATATATAATATGTGGATAGGACAAGAGACAAGAACTCCTAGAGAAAACGTATACTGCGCATTGATACAGATGCACCTTCTTGACCTAAGCAATCAAGATGAAATGGTAGACATTGGAGACAGTTCATGTCATTATGTTTTGCTGTTGTACAAACTAATGGAATTAGAAACTGAAGCCTCAATGCTAGGACACGATACAAAGACACAACATATACAAAACAATACAATGAGACAAGAGTTTATCAGACACTAGTAACCAAGTCGATGATAGGAGTATAGTGCCTGCATTGCGTTTATGTGCACTACAATGTTACTATCCATGTGGCTCCACAACCACCCCCACGTTCCGTTCTTTTATTTTTCCTTCTTGATTAGCTGTCTTATATTTTATTCAATACATAGACATATGGTTTTATTTTTTTTACACTCTGATACTCTTATTCTAGAGATTTTTTAGAAAATAATGTATACTTCCTGGAGTTTTATGCCACTCATGCAAAGATCTGTGAAAGAATACTGTTTGGCCGTCTTCATCGTACATGTCTTGGTCATGTGTACTGAGATCTATGACTTGTGATAGTGGAAACGATAAGCTTGCTTGGAAAATGTGTGAGATTTTTAGATAAGTGCACTGGCTATATTTTGCGACATGTGTCAAATTAACCTTGGTTCTAGTAAATGTACCACAGCCATTGAACTCCTTAGAGTTGTTAAGTTTCAAGAGTACTGGTTAAGGTTACACCTGACTTTGAATATAGCCTGTGTTTAAAAAACAGGCAAGATCTGGGAAGAGACTATTGTACTTACACTGGAGGACACCGTGACAGTGAGTTATACAGTGTGTGGAGTTATTAAGACTGGCTGGTGGCACAGGTCTAAGTACTAGATTTCTAGATATTAGTACTAGATGCAGTTTATGAGAGACATTAATATTATACTATTGGATTACAACATGAGGGGGTAGGAAAGAGATACACTTAAACATTAAACCCTCCTGACCCCCCCCCCCACACTCACCCTTCCATTTTAACCCATTAGTTTGCTTTAAAGGCTCACCAGAATCCAGCGCAGTTCTCTCCCTGAGCCCTGCCTGATATGACACGATTCCAGCTCAACATGTCATGTGACTAAAGAGGGGCTGGGAGCTCCAGCCAATCCAGTGGCTGACATTGCAAGAAGGTTTTGATACCACTGGATAAGGCTAGTTCCCAAAGGTCTCCAAGCCCTAAGACCAGAGCTCATGGTACCCTGAGCAGACGTTCTGGGCATGACTAAGCACCCTGTATTTGGAAGGCTGAATTACACCTCCAAGGCCCCCTCAGAGGGGACATAGGGAGTAGGGAGCTTACAGCAGTGTGACCAATCTGATAGGATTGTATGATCACAGTGTGTAGCGTGTCCCTTTAACATTTGCTTTGCATGCTGTTTTCGTATCTGAGAATCTAAATTGAATATCTTTCTGACTGAAGCTCCTATATTGAAACATAGCCTGACTTCTAATAATTCAATATATAAATCAACCAAGGCATTAGGATCCAAGGCTGTTACCATACCATTTTTAATTGGAAATTATTTTCTGGTTGTGGTTGAGGTTTTCATGAATGTAGCTTACTAAGGGGAAATGTTGGATCTTGGCCGTGTCATTTACTCAGAAAAATCAAAATCATTTGTGGATTATTCACAAATTCAGGTAGAACAATGTCACACAAGTTGACAGATCAATAATTCCAGTGTTTCTAAACTCTGTTTTTTGGAGGTTTTTTTGAGGAAAAAGGAGAAATGTTGGATCTTGGCCGTGTCATTTACTCAGAAAAATCAAAATCATTTGTGGATTATTCACAAATTCAGGTAGAACAATGTCACACAAGTTGACAGATCAATAATTCCAGTGTTTCTAAACTCTGTTTTTTGGAGGTTTTTTTGAGAAAGCATTTTACCAGGAAGGATACATTGAGATTTCTCTCGTTTTCAAGTATGTTCTGGGTGGCGAGTATGTACCGTTAGGTGTCTTGCCTAAGGACACTTACAGGAGAGGTGCTCTTGCTGTGATTCAAACCTGTGTCTCCACAGTTATAGAGCAGCGATGTTACCTCTACTCCACCAAGCCGGTACTCCCAAGTACCTTCTCAAGTCCCCCTAACAGATATCTGAAGCCCAGCACAGGTGATATGATTTCCTGCTCAGTGATTGCAGGATTCAGTCTGCTTTTCCCCAAGGTGATCCTTAAAATCTGGCCTGTTGGAGGTACTTGAAGACAAAAGTTGAGAAACACTGATATAGACCACACTCCTCCTCCACATCAACACTGGGTTGTCCGATACTTTTTCCACTACTGTGTTTTTTTGATACTGTCATTGAAGTTGTTGTTCATGAGATTCTTTCTTCAATATTCTCTGAACTAAACAACATTCTAGTTTCTTTGTGTCCCGACAACAAATTAGTTGGTGATGCTTGTGCGATGGCATGTGCTATTTTAATGTTATAGTAAGAGAAATGCACCATTTGGTCTTTTTTTGTGTTAAATTTTTAATGGCATTGTTTCCAAATCTGAAGGCTAAACCAGTGGTGCAGCAGCTTAGGGCTAGTGTTTTAGAAATCTGCTTAGATCATAGGATCAGTCTAGATCAGTGGTTCCCAACCATGGTCCTCAAGTACCACTAACAGGCCAGATTTTAAGGATTCCCTTGGGGAAATGCAGACTGAATCCTGCAATCACTGAGTAGCAAGTCATATCCCCTGTGCTGTGCTTGAGCTATCTGGAAAACCTGATCTGTTGGGGGTACTTGAGGACTGCGGTTGGGAACCACTGGTCTAGATGAATATTAGCACTCTGTTATTAATTAATTTTCTAATGGAGGTATAATATATGTATATACAATTTTTTACAGAGTAGCTTTAGAGCATAGAGTTGTGTCTGGACTGATTGTTATGATGTAACGGTCTGTTTGCCTGAGATAGTCTGCATTGGAACCCCAGACCATGCAGTGCAATAAACAACACAGTGAGTTGCTATTATAGCTAGTGTTAGAATAATCAGAGTTTTTCTGAGTTTTCAGGACAAAAATACATTTCTTTTATATGTTTTTATGTACTGTATGTGTTGATGGATTTTGCTATACCTTATTTTTCTATTTTTTTTAATCGAAGGGAATTTGTTATTTATTTATTTCACATTTTCATTGGGGGGTTTAATCACTTCGCTGCATAGGATGCACTGAATGTGGTGTCGATTTGCACTCTTCTGTGCAGATGACGCCCTCAGCTTGTACTTGCGGCCGTGCAGCTCCGTGGTTAACTGGCCCGATCCCGGCAGCCAAACAGTGAAGGCTGACATCCAGGATGTCGGCCCTCACGGTGGGATCATGGGAGGTGTGATAACGTCACCTCGCCAGGGCATGATGACATCTAAATTGTTGTCCGTCCCAGGAGCCCCTAGGAGGAGGGGAGTCTCTTTGGACCCCTCTCTCTCCACATCGCTATGGGGCACAGTAAAAAGAGAGGCATTGCTGGAAATGTCACAGTCTTTCCAGTGATGCCCCTCCTAACCCCTTAAGTGCCAGGACCACAATCTGGAGCCAATCGGTGCCAGATCGTGGCCTTCGTTCAGTGAGGGCTAACATCTTGTATGTCAGCCCCACCTCCTAGGCCTCCCCTTGATACTGACATCATCGCACATGGCACAATGACATCGTTATGGGAATACCCCTCCAGATTATTTCCTATGTTAGAGATATAGGGGTCCTTTGAACCTCTGTATCTTGCGATTGGTGAGAAGCAGAGGGTCATGTTTGGTATCATTGGAAAGGCCAGAGCATGGGCCTTCCAATGTTGCCAAACAATACCAGCTTATATGTAAAGAAATAAAATTAAAAAATATATAAATAAAATTAAAAATTTACAAAAATAAAAGTGTTGTTTTTTTGGTTATAATGCAGCACTCTTGTTCACTTTTCAATTATAATGTGAACAATGATGCTGCACAAACTCACCTTCATTTCCCACAATGAATTTTTTTTCAGATTTAGCTAAAATCGCACATTTTCTCAGAAAAATACAGTAAAAGGTTCCTATTTCTAATTTTTTTAACAAGCGTACCCCATAGAATATGTAACCACAAAGGCTTGGATGATAAAATGCAAAAAAAATAATTTTACACGCTGTAAATGATTGAAATCTGAATGGAAGTTCACTTTTGTTTTTACATTTTTTGCTATAGCATTCTGACAGGACATGACGTATAATAATGATATATTGTGAATCTGCTTAGTCTGCCGTACAAAAAGATATACGATTTGTCTGGGTTGTACAAAAAACATGACTTCAATTTGCGTTTAAAATTGATGAGCACAAAACAGTAAAAATGAGCTCTTCACACAGAGGTGAAATGGCTCAGCAGTGAAGGGATTAATGTCTAAAACTAATTTATTTTTATGCTATATTTTAAAAATAGAAAAAAGTTAAGTTTTGTATGTTAGGAGTTTACTAATCTTGTAGGGATCATATATACATAGTCCACACAATTCTTCTATTAAAGAAAACAACATGGAAGCTTAAAAAAGCAGAATTCCATTTGTCTAAGCCTGTTCCACATACAGTAGTTTGTTCTGCACTTATTACCATGTTACCCAATGTGTAATGGCTATGCTATGTCTTTGCCAATGCTTCATCTCAGTCTTATGCCACAATGACATTTTTTCAATTATTTTATTGCACTGATTTAACCCCTTTGTGGGCCACGTTACATTCTCCACGCTAAAACGGGGGCGCTAGGGAGGAAAAACTGCGCCCGCAGTTTTCCCACTAGCGCCCCCGTTTTTGCGTGGAATTACAATGCAGGCGCTAAAAAAGCTGCCTGCTTTGTTACTGGGCGCAAAGCCCCAGGATGCGCGCGGCAGCACTGAGCGCCACCGCGAGCATCCACTCGATTGAGCTAGATGCCGGCAGTCACATGACCTGCTGGATCTCACCTTGTGATAAGCAGGGGGAGACTGAGGAACTTTTTCCCCAGTCTCTCCCTGCTCCCGCCGGACGGAGGAGGCAGACGGAGCTGCGGTTCTCGTCGTGGGACAGGAGGTGAGTATACACTTCTGTTTTTTTATTTTTTTGCCTGGTGTTAACAGATACTGCAGAGGCGGAATCCGTTAACACCAAGTCCAGGCTGTGGTTAACTTTTTGCTAACCAGAGCTGGACGTTAATCAGCGCTAGTAGATTGTAATACTAACGCTGATTAACACTTTGCGCTCCCCATGTTAAGTATAGGGAGCGCAAAGTACAGTAACCTCGCGCTGAAAAGCGCAAGGTACCAAACGCAAACGGGTCACTTAACCCGTTATAGTTTGGATTGTAATATCCGGTAGCCACCGCGGCTAACGTTAAAGCTCACACAGGTGAGCGTTAACGTTCGCACCAAGATTGTAATGTGGCCCTGGATAGTTAAGAGTCAGGGACTTCCACGAGCTAAGACGCACCTCAATGAATATATCTTTGTTTAAGAGCAATATTTGTAAAGTGCTGCTCTCACAGGGCTAAGGTTTCCACAAAGGCATCTGTTGAGGGTTGTGGATACTAGTCAACTTTTAACTTATTTCTGTGTCATGTGGAAATCCCTTATTATCAAATATTTCTTGTTAACTGGCAGGTCATGTGTGATCTGCTTTTGAAATGATGCCAATGTTCCAAAGTCATGTTATTTCAGCTTCACCACTCATACCAGATGGGATTTTCACAGAATTCCCAGCCCCCATCCCATTTCTTTCCAAATAATGAAATATCATTTTAGTTAGCATGGGTGGAAATATAATCTGGAGCCCAAGTCTCACGGAAGACCTTGATGTCTTTCACTCCCTTTGATGCCCCAAGTCATGGAAGAGTCTTGGAAGAGTAAAACAATACTGCATATTCTCTTTCCTTCTTGTGTACTACTAGTGCACTCAATGAAAACGTGCAATGAAATGGTAATGATAGTGAGCGGCATTATAATTACCACAGTTGCCTGCACAATTGTTATGGCTTGATTCCAATTCAAGGAATACATGACCCAGTTGTTATTGTACTTTTGATTTAACACATTTTAAAGGGATACTACCACTTACAGAAACTGTAACTAGATTACTTGTGCATTACAAACAAAACCACTTTATAAAACATATGCTGCCTTGTTCTTCTTTCTTTGAAGTAATTGCATGTAAAAAGGAAAATAAAATTAGTTTTTTCTATCTCTCTACCATTTTGTTGATTTTTCCCATGAGGCAACTTTTACCAAAGATTCTTCTTTACTTCTTTAGCTTATCTAATCTATGTTTAGATAATGCTGCAGGGGGTGTATTGTGTTCTCCAGGCTACTTGAGATAATAGATGGCAGCTGAATGGAGATTAAACAGGGAGCGTAAAAGACTTCTACCCCCTGGTGATGTCTATTGAATACATGTTTGAGTCAGTGATCGACCCATAGACTTCATTATATGGCCATTGACACAGTGTAAAGAGCAACAGAAGTAATGATACTGGGGCCTATTCTGAAGTTAATACTAAAATGAGGACGCTAACAGGGAAAACTTACACCTGCTGGTTTCCTCATTCTGTCCCCATTTCGGAGTGGTATTCCGGACGGGCGCTGTCCCAGCACCTTGCTCTGCAGCGTAGCACTACCCACAGCGACACTCATGGTAGCACTTCCACTCTTCCGCAGTAAGTATCACCTCCTGGAGTTCATAGGACTCCATGGAGGGTTTGTAATTTAAAGAAAAATAAAGGCTGGTCACACTGCAGGATTTGATAAGGCTGCTTTAATACAAGCTTGGAAATACAATGTTTGGCTTGATGCACAAGATTTTATCATGATTTTGCTATTTGTAGCGAATTTCTGGGATCCTAAAGGATTTCTGTTGCAAGTCAAAATCACAAATCCTTGATCGCATAGTGTGTCATGTTCACAAATGGTGAATCTTTGGTCTTTCCATCTCTGGTGGTTGCAATCATACAGTGTGACTGCCCTCACAGGCTTTCTATGTAGAAACATACTGAATCTTGGCTAATATTTATATGCAACAGTCTGGCATGAAAGACCATACACGTTGCACATTCTGCCTTGTCTTACAATCTCGCAAGACTTTCCCTTGAAGCAGGGGTGGGCAATTACGGCCCTCCAGATGTTGTGAAACTACATTTCCCTTGAGGCTCTACAAACCTAATGAGCAGCCAAGCATCACGGGAAATGTAGTTTCAAAACATCTGGAGGGCCGTAATTGCCCACCCCTGCAAAGGATTCAAAAAACTAACTGTACAGTGTACACACCACACTTTAACCATGTACTAAGTGAAACTTGGTAGATGTGTACCAGGATGAGTATCTGAGTCTGTTCCCCTAAGGTCACCCCAATGCTGTTCATAGCTGCCTCACATCTCTGGTATTCATTCATACCAGGGTGTGAAGCGGTGACAAGCTCAACCTCCTGTTCCGTAACCTGTCACAAATTGAATGGACCATTGGTTACCAGCTGCATGCTCCATCCAGATTGACAGGTTGCTTGCGCAACGTTGACATGCAGCTCATCACTGTTTCACAAGGCATAGCTTGTATGATATGAACCATAGAATATGTGTCCAATTAAAAAGTACGTGGAATTTTTTTCATTGGACAGTGTGGTAGGCAGGAGAAGCAGCTGCTGAACTGTTGTATGAGGAGGGGCATCAGAATGAATGTCGGACACACCACCTCTTGCAGAGATCAGACACTCTGAAGACAAAGCTCTGCGTCATGATGGTGGAATGACTGGAGTGCAGATAAATCTGAGTCTAATCTGAGTACAAACATAAGACTGGAAGGGGTACGCAACCTCCGTTTAAGACCGTTTTGTTGGTGACACAACAGCCACAGCAACGTTTTGGCTAAACTCCATTTTTTGTTCTATGAATAACTTGGAGATAGTCACTCTGTGGATCGTGATGGCACCTGCCTGACCTTGTCTAGTTGGAGTGTTGCTCAACATTGCAAAGTGAATCTAATCTGAGGTCCGAATCTCTGATCTGTGAAGATGGGCATGAATGAAATAGGGATATGAAACTGGCATAATGAAAATGGGCTTAATGAATATGGCATAATCAAATTGCCATAATGAAATGGGCATAATGAATGTGACAATGAAATTGGTGTAATTATCACATCGTACTGAAATGGACATAATGAAATGGGGACTAAAAATGTAAAAGGGGTATGAAATGAGTAGAGGAGCATGAAATTGGGAATACAATGGAGGGCATAATGAAATTTGTCATGATATCAAATGAGGCATGCAATGAAGGAAGGGCATAAAAGGGTGGGGGAATAAAGAGGGGCATGAAATGGGGAGGCATAAAATGTAATGGAGATGGGCACAAAAATGGATCTTTGCCTGTGTAAACAAAAATCATTGCACGGGCACTACTCTTTTGCAAATCCCAGAGCCAGTGTCTCTGCAGCCGTGACTTCACCACACAACCCTGGCAAGAGTTAATGTGGGAAGTTGGTCAAGTGAAAGGGCGAATGGGAGGTATCCCATATGGCCTAACAGTGACAGATCCCCTAGAGGCTGGCAGCTATAAATATGAACTGCCCATCAAAACCGTCCCACAACTGCAAGCTTGTCTTAAAAATACAGTGTATTAGTGTTGTCTATGTTCAATGCCCTCACCTTCCTTACAGTATTTCACTATTTTAGATTTATTGTCTTCAATAACTTGAAAATAGCTGTTTTTGCAAGAAATATTTTTATTTGCATTTAAAAAAGAGAAAAATTTAAAAAACCAAAATCAGATGAAAGACAAATAAAAGGTCAAGTAGATGATTTTTAAATAGCTTTAAGGGTCATAAAGGTGCATAAGGATAGATAAAAAAACATTTACCAATTCACTGACTGCTGCCCCTACACAGAGCCTGACCAAAACATAGATCTACCAACATTTGTAATCATAAAACTAAATATCAATATGAATAAATATGCCAATAAATTATCATTTATATATTAAGTCCAACGCCCTTGTACGTCTCTATATACCATTAGAAGTTGTGTTGTTCCCTATGGTTCTCACTCCTATTGGGTCGGTTCCAGTGGGGGCAATCAGTGGACTGGTGACATCGGGTGGCACTGTGGCGGCCGAGTATTATTGACGTCCCTTTATTACACTACAATCTTGTTAGCATTTCCTCTCAGCAGGGTTTTTTATATAATGTCTTGTACTGACAATATGTAGAGGTAACATCACTGCTCTATAACCGTGGAGAGAGACTGTGGAGACACAGGTTCGATCCCAGCAAGAGCACCTCTCCAGTAAGTGTCCTTGGGCAAGACACCTAACGGTACATACTCGCCACCCAGGACATACTTGAAAACGAGAGAAATCTCAATGTATCCTTCCTGGTAAAAAATATTGCCCTATGTGTTTATTTCTTTCCATGTAGTGAGACTCCTCCATTTCTTGTTGTTATTAATCATACAACTCCCATGATGCTTTGGAAGTGTTAGGGTTGGCAAAGCACGATGGCAGCTTGACTTTTACATTAGTTTGGGGGTTTCATCTTCCCTGACATATACTAAAGCTTAGAGAAATAGTGACTGTCTACAAACTTTTAGTGCGCTAAGTGGTCACTCTTCTGGCACTCAAAAACACTCCTCTGCGTGTTCTAAATCCCTTTCAGTAGAGAATCCATACATTTAATCCATCCATGCATGTCTAGACAGTGATTAAGGCCCTAAAGCCCTTGTTTATTTATACGAAAGTGTAATATGTATTACTCAATAGCTACAATCTCAAGTATGTAATTGTCCTAGCGTTGGCACCATTTAGTTCCCTTCCATGAGTTTCTTATCTCCTATTTGCTTGTTTACATATTCTGCTATATATACAATATATTAATCACTCATAAAAAGCATTTCATTAACTTTGCACAAGCAAATCCAATCCTACCTGTACACCAACAGTAACGCCTACAAGAAGTTCACTCAGTAGGAATTATGGAGCATTAACAAGGGGAGTTCAAATAATATTGCCAATATCTTTTAAGTCTAATGTTAACATCTTGCGTTCAATTTTCAATTGTTCCTAATCCAAAGGGCATTATTTTTTTAATTCTATCTATCTATCTATCTGTCTGTCTGTCTGTCTGTCTGTCTGTCTGTCTGTCTGTCTGTCTGTCTGTCGTATCTATCTATCTATCTCTCTTTCTATCTCTCTATCTATCTATCCTATGGGTATTATTATTGAACTCTATCTATCTATCTATCTATCTATCTATCCTATGGGTATTATTATTGAACTCTATCTATCTATCTATCTATCTATCTATCTATCTATCTATCTATCCATCCTATGGGTATTACTATTGAACTCTATCTATCTATCCATCCTATGGGTATTATTATTGAACTCTATCTATTTATTTATCTATATATCTATCCTATGGGTATTATTGTTGAACTCTATCTATCTATCTATCTACTATCTATCTATCTATCTATCTATCTATCCTATGGGTATTATTATTGAACTCTATCTATCTATCTATCTATCCATCCTATGGGTATTATTATTGAACTCTATCTATCTATCCATCCTATGGGTATTATTATTGAACTCTATCTATTTATCTATCTATCTATCTATCTATCTATCCTATGGGTATTATTATTGAACTCTATCTATCTATCTATCTATCTATCTATCTATCTATCTATCCATCCTAAGGGTATTATTATTGAACTCTATCTATCCTTTGGGTATTATTATTGAACTCTATCTATCTATCCATCCTATGGGTATTATTATTGAACTCTATCTATCTATCTATCTATCTATCTATCTATCTATCTATCTATCCTATGGGTATTATTATTGAACTCTATCTATCTATCTATCTATCTATCCTATGGGTATTATTATTGAACTCTATCTATCTATCTATCTATCTATCTATCTATCTATCCATCCTAAGGGTATTATTATTGAACTCTATCTATCCTTTGGGTATTATATATGAACTCTATCTATCTATCCATCTATGGGTATATTATTGATATATATCTATTTATCTATTTATCTATATATATCTATCCTATGGGTATTATTGTTGAACTCTATCTATCTATCTATCTATCCTATGGGTATTATTATTGAACTCTATCTATCTATCTATCCTATGGGTATATATTTTTCTATCTATCTATCTATCTATCCTATGGGTATTATTATTGAACTCTATCTATCTATCTATCCTCCTATGGGTATTATTATTGAACTCTATCTATTTATTTATCTATATATCTATCCTATGGGTATTATTGTTGAACTCTATCTATCTATCTATCTATCTATCTATCTATCTATCTATTTATCTATCTATCTATCTATCTATCCTATGGGTATTATTATTGAACTCTATCTATCTATCCATCCTAAGGGTATTATTATTGAACTCTATCTATCCTTTGGGTATTATTATTGAACTCCTATCTATGTATCCATCCTATGGGTATTATTATTGAACTCTATCTATTTATTTATCTATCTATCTATCTATCTATCTAATCTATCTATCTATCTATCTATCTATCCTATGGGTATTATTATTGAACTCTATCTATCTATCCATCCTAAGGGTATTATTATTGAACTCTATTTATTTATCTATATATCTATCCTATGGGTATTATTGTTGAACTCTATCTATCTATCTATCTATCTATCCTATGGGTATTATTATTGAACTCCTATCTATGTATCCATCCTATGGGTATTATTATTGAACTCTATCTATTTATTTATCTATATATCTATCCTATGGGTATTATTGTTGAACTCTATCTATCTATCTATCTATCTATCCTATGGGTATTATTATTGAACTCTATCTATCCATCCTATGGGTATTATTATTGAACTCTATCTATCTATCTATCTATCCATCCTATGGGTATTATTATTGAACTCTATCTATCTATCTATCCATCCTATGGGTATTATTATTGAACTCTATCTATTTATTTATCTATCTATCTATCTATCTATCTATCTATCCATCCTAAGGGTATTATTATTGAACTCTATTTATTTATCTATATATCTATCCTATGGGTATTATTGTTGAACTCTATCTCTATCTATCTATCTATCTATCTATCTATCTATCCTATGGTATTATTATTGAACTCCTATCTATGTATCCATCCTATGGGTATTATTATTGAACTCTATCTATTTATTTATCTATCTATCTATCTATCTATCCTATGGGTATTATTGTTGAACTCTATCTATTATTTATCTATCTATCTATCTATCCTATGGGTATTATTATTGAACTCTATCTATCCATCCTATGGGTATTATTATTGAACTCTATCTATCTATCTATCTATCCATCCTATGGTATTATTATTGAACTCTATCTATCTATCTATCCATCCTATGGGTATTATTATTGAACTCTATCTATTTATTTATCTATCTATCTATCTATCTATCTATCTATCTATCCTATGGGTATTATTATTGAACTCTATCTATCTATCTATCTATCTATCCTATGGGTATTATTATTGAACTCTATCTATCTATCTATCCATCCTATGGGTATTATTATTGAACTCTATCTATCTATCCATCCTATGGGTATTATTATTGAACTCTATCTATTTATTTATCTATATATCTATCCTATGGGTATTATTGTTGAACTCTATCTATCTATCTATCTATCTATCCTATGGGTATTATTATTGAACTCTATCTATCTATCCATCCTATGGGTATTATTATTGAACTCTATCTATCTATCTATCTATCTATCCTATGGGTATTATTATTGAACTCTATCTATCTATCCATCCTATGGGTATTATTATTGAACTCTATCTATCTATCTATCCATCCTATGGGTATTATTATTGAACTCTATCTATTTATTTATCTATCTATCTATCTATCTATCTATCTATCTATCTATCCTATGGGTATTATTATTGAACTCTATCTATCTATCTATCTATCTATCTATCTATCTATCTATCCTATGGGTATTATTATTGAACTCTATCTATCTATCTATCTATCCATCCTAAGGGTATTATTATTGAACTCTATCTATCCTTTGGGTATTATTATTGAACTCTATCTATCTATCCATCCTATGGGTATTATTATTGAACTCTATCTATTTATTTATCTATATATCTATCCTATGGGTATTATTGTTGAACTCTATCTATCTATCTATCTATCCATCCTATGGGTATTATTATTGAACTCTATCTATCTATCTATCTATCTATCTATCCATCCTATGGGTATTATTATTGAACTCTATCTATCTATCCTATGGGTATTATTATTGAACTCTATCTATCTATCCATCCTAAGGGTATTATTATTGAACTCTATCTATCCTTTGGGTATTATTATTGAACTCTATCTATCTATCCATCCTATGGGTATTATTATTGAACTCTATCTATTTATTTATCTATATATCTATCCTATGGGTATTATTGTTGAACTCTATCTATCTATCTATCTATCTATCTATCTATCTATCTATCCATCCTATGGGTATTATTATTGAACTCTATCTATCTATCCATCCTATGGGTATTATTGTTGAACTCTATCTATCTATCTATCTATCTATCCTATGGGTATTATTATTGAACTGTATCTATCTATCCATCCTTTGGGTATTATTATTGAACTCTATCTATCTATCTATCCATCCTATGGGTATTATTATTGAACTCTATCTATTTATTTATCTATCTATCTATCTATCCTATGGGTATTATTATTGAACTCTATCTATCTATCCATCCTAAGGGTATTATTATTGAACTCTATCTATCCTTTGGGTATTATTATTGAACTCCTATCTATGTATCCATCCTATGGGTATTATTATTGAACTCTATCTATTTATTTATCTATATATCTATCCTATGGGTATTATTGTTGAACTCTATCTATCTATCTATCTATCTATCTATCTATCCTATGGGTATTATTATTGAACTCTATCTATCCATCCTATGGGTATTATTATTGAACTCTATCTATCTATCTATCTATCTATCTATCTATCCATCCTATGGGTATTATTATTGAACTCTATCTATCTATCTATCCATCCTATGGGTATTATTATTGAACTCTATCTATTTATTTATCTATCTATCTCTATCTATCTATCTATCTATCTATCTATCTATCTATCCATCCTATGGGTATTATTATTGAACTCTATCTATCTATCTATCCTATGGGTATTATTATTGAACTCTATCTATCTATCTATCTATCTATCTATCTATCTATCTATCTATCCTATGGGTATTATTATTGAACTCTATCTATCTATCTATTTATCTATCTATCTATCTATATCTATCTATCTATCTATGGGTATTATTATTGAACTCTATCTATCTATCCTATGGGTATTATTATTATTGAACTCTATCTATCTATCCTATGGGTATTATTATTGAACTCTATCTATCTATTTATCTATCTATCTATCTATCCTATGGGTATTATTATTGAACTCTATCTATCTATCTATCCTATGGGTATTATTATTGAACTCTATCTATCTATCCTATGGGTATTATTATTGAACTCTATCTATCTATCTATCCTATGGGTATTATTATTGAACTCTATCTATCTATCTATCTATCTATCCTATGGGTATTATTATTGAACTCTATCTATCTATTCTATCCTATGGGTATTATTATTGAACTCTATCTATCTATCCTATGGGTATTATTATTGAACTCTATCTATCTATCTATCCTATGGGTATTATTATTGAACTCTATCTATCTATCTATCTATCTATCCTATGGGTATTATTATTGAACTCTATCTATCTATCCATCCTAAGGGTATTATTTTTGAACTCTATCTATCTATCTATCTATCTATCTATCCTATGGGTATTATTATTGAACTCTATCTATCCTATGGGTATTATTATTGAACTCTATCTATCCATCCTATGGGTATTATTATTGAACTCTATCTATCTATCCTATGGGTATTATTATTGAACTCTATCTATCTATCTATCCATCCTATGGGTATTATTTTTGAACTCTATCTATCTATCTATCTATCTATCTATCCTATGGGTATTATTATTGAACTCTATCTATCTATCTATCTATCCATCCTATGGGTATTATTATTGAACTCTATCTATCTATCCTATGGGTATTATTATTGAACTCTATCTATCCATCCTATGGGTATTATTATTGAACTCTATCTATCCATCCTATGGGTATTATTATTGAACTCTATCTATCTATCTATCCTATGGGTATTATTATTGAACTCTATCTATCCTATGGGTATTATTATTGAACTCTATCTATCGATCTATCTATCTATCCTATGGGTATTATTATTGAAATCTATCTATCTATCTATCCTATGGGTATTATTATTGAAATCTATCTATCTATCTATCCTATGGGTATTATTATTGAAATCTATCTATCTATCTATCCTATGGGTATTATTATTGAACTCTATCTATCTATCTATCTATCTATCCTATGAGTATTATTATTGAACTCTATCTATCTATCTATCTATCTATCTATCTATCTATATATCTATTTATCCATCCTATGGGTATTATTATTGAACTCTATCTATCCATCCTATGGGTATTATTATTGAACTCTATCTATCTATCTATCTATCTATCTATCCTATGGGTATTATTATTGAACTCTATCTATCTATCTATCTATCTATCCTATGGGTATTATTATTGAACTCTATCTATCTATCTATCCATCCTATGGGTATTATTATTGAACTCTATCTATCTATCTATCTATCTATCTATCCTATGGGTATTATTATTGAACTCTATCTATCTATCTATCTATCTATCTATCTATCCTATCAGTATTATTATTGAACTCTATCTATCTATCTATCTATCTATCTATATATCTATTTATCCATCCTATGGGTATTATTATTGAACTCTATCTATCCATCCTATGGGTATTATTATTGAACTCTATCTATCTATCTATCTATCTATCTATCTATCTATCTATCTATCCTATGGGTATTATTATTGAACTCTATCTATCTATCTATCCATCCTATGGGTATTATTATTGAACTCTATCTATCTATCTATCTATCTATCCTATGGGTATTATTATTGAACTCTATCTATCTATCTATCCATCCTATGGGTATTATTATTGAACTCTATCTATCTATCCATCCTATGGGTATTATTATTGAACTCTATCTATCTATCTATCTATCTATCTATCTATCCTATGGGTATTATTATTGAACTCTATCTATCTATCTATCTATCTATCTATCTATCCTATGGGTATTATTATTGAACTCTATCTATCTATCTATCTATATATCTATTTATCCATCCTATGGGTATTATTATTGAACTCTATCTATCCATCCTATGGGTATTATTATTGAACTCTATCTATCTATCTATTCTATCTATCCTATGGGTATTATTATTGAACTCTATCTATCTATCTATCCTATGGGTATTATTATTGAACTCTATCTATCTATCTATCCATCCTATGGGTATTATTATTGAACTCTATCTATCTATCTATCTATCTATCCTATGGGTATTATTATTGAACTCTATCTATCTATCTATCTATCTATCTATCTATCTATCCTATGGGTATTATTATTGAAATCTATCTATTTATTTATCTATCTATCTTTCTATCCTTTGGGTATTATTATTGAACTCTATCTATCTATCTATCTATCTATCTATCTATCTATCTATCCATCCTATGGGTATTATTATTGAACTCTATCTATCTATCCTATGGGTATTATTATTGAACTCTATCTATCTATCTATCTATCTATCTATCCTATGGGTATTATTATTGAACTCTATCTATCTATCCTATGGGTATTATTATTGAACTCTATCTATCTATCTATCTATCCTATGGGTATTATTATTGAACTCTATCTATCTATCTATCTATCTATCTATGTATCCATCCTATGGGTATTATTATTGAACTCTATCTATCTATCCTATGGTATTATTATTGAACTCTATCTATCCATCCTATGGGTATTATTATTGAACTCTATCTATCTATCCATCCTATGGGTATTATTATTGAACTCTATCTATCTATCCTATGGTTATTATTATTGAACTCTATCTATCGATCTATCTATCTATCCTATGGGTTTTATTATTGAAATCTATCTATCTATCTATCCTATGAGTATTATTATTGAACTCTATCTATCTATCTATCTATCTATCTATCTATCTATATATATATATATATATCTATTTATCCATCCTATGGGTATTATTATTGAACTCTATCTATCCATCCTATGGGTATTATTATTGAACTCTATCTATCTATCTATCTTATGGGTATTATTATTGAACTCTATCTATCTATCTATCCTATGGGTATTATTATTGAAATCTATCTATTTATTTATCTATCTATCTTTCTATCCTATGGGTATTATTATTGAAATCTACCTATTTAACCTTATTATATTGTTATATATTTCTTTCTTTCTATATTTTATTACATCCGTTGAGTATTATTATTTAAATCTATCTATCTAATATAAATCACCAAGAATGTTGAGATTTCTCTTGTTTTCATATAAGTCCTGGGATAGTAGATTTGACCCTGCTCATGTTGCTCTAGACTGAGCAGTGTTTCCCAAACCTGTCCTCAGGACCCTCTAACAGGCCAGGTTTTAAGGATCACCTTGGGGAAATGCAGACTTAATCCTGCAATCACTGAGCAGCAAATCAGATCCCCTGTGCTATGCTTCACATATCTGGAAAACCTGGCGAGTCAGCGGGTCCTGAGGACATGTTTGGGAAACACTGCTCTAGATTACGGAAGACATGGGTTAAGGTGTAGTCTGGGCCCAGCAATTATCTTTGGAGAAGGGTAGACCAGTCTCAAAGCAGTAGGCCTGATCAGGGGCATACCGTGCCTTTTGGCCACTCAGGACAAAGAGGCCAATGCACCACTTATAATATAATATGCTGGCAGCCATAACCAAAATGGCTCCCGCTAATGCCGTGACTTGATCCTGCATGCACACCTCATCATGTGTAGAGACGTCACCACACAGTCATAAACCTCATCTTGACTCTGAACACTCCCACCACTCCTGATGTGTCGATTGGAGCGGTTGAGCTTTTGGTTTCCTCCCTCGGTACACTACTATGCCACTACTATGCCTATATTAGAAAGCTGTAGAACATTCCTACTAATTATTCTGACTTGAGCACAGTTACTCAGACATTCTCATGGAATACACAGTCTAATGGAACTCTATATCTGTCTCTCTTTACTCTCTTACACTGATCCACTACAGTAATATCAAGAAAACAGCTCACAACACGGATAACTTTTCTCTCACCTCATCTAGTTAAATAATTACTCACTGATGATATCAAGGCAGAGGTAAAGGTTAACCTGTCGAAACTACCTGCACACCTGTGCCTGCTACAGGCATGCCCTCCTTCATGATCTCACTGGCCTTTGGCCTTTGAAACTTCATCACAGATGGAACGCTTTCATACACATAGCCGTCCCATTGATCCTTACAATGAGTGAGAAATAAGATACAATATGGACATTGGGGTTGCTGGAGGGATCAACTTCCTGCACAATAAAAAAAAGCAAAGATTGAAAAATGAGGCAAAAACTCCACATTCATGGAGGAGATTTAATGATTAGAGTCAGGTGAAGAGAAACAAATGGAATGATAGTACAATGTCCCAAGAGATAATAAGGAACCGTAGATTGTGCATTATGGGTAAATGTTATAAAATGGGATTAATCGCGTGGGAATCAAGAAAGTCTGGTGTGCATTTACAGGGTTATTCAAAGAGAGCCGAACTGGCCACCGAATTGCACCAAACAGCGAATTTCCTCGTACTGTGCAATTTCGTGGTCTTTTGGCTATTCAAAAAACAGGCAGTTTGCCAAATATTGGCGAATTGCCAGCGCAATACAGTGATCTTCGTGGCAGTGAACTCCCCATACAAAATTCATGGTTATCTATTCAGGGAACGCCAAACAGCACCAAAATGTATGTGAAAGGCCCTGACTTTCTCCTGGTTTCATTCGGCAGGTTTAATCAGGCGAATCCCTTAGGTTTCAATGTAAAAATATTCCCATTTGTATTAAAAATTAATTCAACTGTTTACTCTTTTCACTTGTAGAAAAAAAGTCTCTTTATTTAAATATTTATTATGATTTTTAGGCATTTTTCGGGATTTGTTTCTACAATTTTTTTTCTGATTAATTAAAAATGTCATTCAGGGTTATTCAAAGAGATTCGAATAGTCACCGCACGTTCAGTGACTTTTCGTTCTCTTCAATTCGGTTTGTTTTGCCGATCCCATTTCGGTGACCCTGCGGTGTATTCAGCAAACACCACAGGGCCCCCGAATTGCAGGGAAAAGCTACCGCAAACCTGACGAAAACGAACCGCAAAACCCAGCGAATGCACACCGAAAACCCTCAAAAACATCTGGATTAACCTGCCGAAAACCACAGAAAAACCCGAACAGGAGCCGATCGCAGCCTTCGACACAGCAGAAGAGGCAGTGAATAAATTAGCAAAACAGTTTGTATGAATGATTGAAAAGTGAAACACTGTTTGCAAAGAAACTACTGAGCGAAAATGTCTGAAATTTACATATGAGGTCCAGGGAATGATAATAAAGAGGGCTGTTACAGAAAAAATAAGTAAACTTAAAATAAAATCAAAAAAAATATCGGACTTTAAAAAAAAAAAATAATCAGAAAAATGCTTAAAATATCCTAAAAAATCTATAAATAAAGAGACTCTTTGCTGCAGAATTTTATAATGAACGGTTTATTAGATATTGAATTAAATCGGGAATATTTTTAACATTGAAGCCTATGGGATTCTCCTGAATAAACTTGCCGAATTAAACCACCGAATGGCAGGGCATTAGGGGAACCTTTCACTGCTGGTTTGTGTTCTCTGAATAGCCAAAGCAGTGCTTTTTCATGGGGATTTCACTGCCCTCGAACAGGCACCGAACAGGCACCGTATATTAAGGCAATTCGCCAGGATTTGGCGAATTGCCTGCTCTCTGGATAGCCAAATGGCCAGGAAAGGTAACCGAACGCTGATTTTCAGCGTTCGGTTACCTTTCTCAAGCAATTCGGATCTCTTTGGATAACCCTGATAGTCTTTTTTTCTGTAACAGACCTTTTTATTATTATTCATAGGACCTTATATATTATTTCCAGGCATTTTTCTGCAGTAGTTTTTTTGCAAACCCTTTTCAAAAGTTGCATTTTTTTTCGGCTTATCAGCTTTTTCCAGCGTCTGTTCGGCCCTCTGTTCGGCAGGTCGTCACCTTTTTCCAATCGATTTAGCAGTTTTGAGGTGGATTGTCAGATACATTCAGTAGGTTTTCTTTGTTTTTTTTAATCGATTCGGCAGGTTTTCGGATCAATTTGGCAATTTTGCGGCGGGTTTTCGGATGCATTCAGTGGCTTGTTCCCTGCACTTTGGGAACCCTGCAGTGAATGCTGAATTCACCACAGGGTCACGAATCGGACTAGCCAAAGTGTGGGGAATGGTGACATTTCGATGCTTTCTGAATAACCCTGTTAGGCATTTCAATTGTTGCAATCTTATTCACCAGACATCAAAATTGTGAAGAATAACAAGTCATGAAAGTTTAACTCCTTCACACCCAACAATCACTGATTCTGACCGGGTCAGTAACATGGAAAAACTATGAAGCAAAGTGGTGTGAGCTGATAACCCTTAGTGGCTTTTGTTTACCATCTCTATTGTGACTGAGCCACTCTATCATCTACTCAAGCTGTAATAATAAGGAGTCACTAAGAGATACCGGTGGTGGAGCCACACACTGCCACGGGTATCAGCTTGTGGAGTCCATGATGCAAAGTGCGACCCTGAGTGAACTCGTTTGAGTGTGTTCGCACATGAGCCACGGAGGAACCGCAGGTAGAGACTGGGAATTTGTTCCCAGTCCTCTTCTGCTTGCGGCCGCCGAGTGAAAAGTGGAATAAGAGGTACAATTGGAATTTTTGGGTGTTAAGGGATTTACCAATTACATTGGGAATTACAACAGCCGGGGAGAGGGCTTAACCGAGGGAGAGCTCTGAGGTCAGTCACTACTGATCAGGGATACATTTAAGGTTGTAATAATTGTTACAAATCCATTTACAGAGGAAGCTATGTGATGTTACCTGTCTTTCTGTATGTTAATTGTATTGTAACCCTGTCAATGTTGTGCCCACTGTACAGCGCTGCGGCATATGCTGGCGCTTTATAAATAAAGAATAATGGGGGCGTGGCCTGGAGCGAGATGAGAGCAGACGTGTAGGCTGATCTCTCCGTCCTGACGAGCAAAGAACCCAATTTTTATCGGAGCAGATCTTCTCCACGCTGACCCACATCACCACCGAGTCCCTTGTGATGTCTCCCGCAAAGGTTTCCCGGACGAAGGGGACCCCAGGCACGCTGGTAGCCCCGATCTTCCGTCCCCTGCCCGCTGGGCCTGCTTCTCAAGATGGCGGCCGGCACTCTCCATCGGCCTCCTCCGCGTGCTCCAGTCCCGGAGGGCCTCCGGAGGCGGCTACCAAAGGGGATATTCAACAGATCCTCGGCCGGCTGGTCGAGGTACAACAATTTATCGCGGGGGAGCTGGACAAATCGGCACGCGCCATCCGCACGGAGATACATGCGGTTGGCGCCAGAACTTCCGCTCTGGAGGAGGCTGTGACTACGCTCTCGAGGGGCCACAACGCAGCAATCGACAGATCAAACGTGTTGGTGGAGCGCATTCAACAACTGGAGCAGCAGGTGGAGGACCTTTCTAACAGGTCCAGACGCAACAATTTACGGCTCCGGGGGCTCCCGGAGTCGGTGGCATCGAACGCCTTGGGAGAGACGGTATTGAATATGTTAATGACCCTGTTACCCGATTACACCGCGGACCAATTGCTACTTGACCGGGTGCACCGAGCCCTGAGAGCGAGGGCGGCCCCTCCGGCAGGCCCCAGGGATGTGATCTTTCGTTTCCACTACTTCACTTCCAGGGTGGCAGTGCTGCGAGCTTTACGTCATTCCCCACTTGTCTATAAAGACGCAGAGCTACAGATCTACCAGGACCTAGCCCCCAGCACGCTGGCCCGACGCCGTCCCTGGAAACCCATTGCGGATCACCTGAGGGGCCACGGGGTTCGTTTCGCTTGGGGCTTCCCCCTGAAGATGATGGCTTTCCAGAATGGCTCCACGTCCATTTGTACATCGTTGGCGGGGGCTCCCGCCTTCTTAGCCCAGCTTGGCCTGCCGGCCTTGGAGCTCCAAATTCCGGAAGCCTCCCTACAGCCTCTGGAGCCGGTGGAGGTGGAGTGGGAGTGTATCCCCGCGTCGGGCTCTCCTCGCCCTCCGCCATGAAGGGGACATTGGGACACACTGTCGCTTTGGTTCCTATTCCTTGGATTGACCTCGCCCTATTGATTACCAACGTTTATGTGCGCCTTGGGTGGTGCTGGGAGAGGTGAGCCTGTGGTCACTTGGGTGGCAGTGCCCTGCTGGGGTGGAGGTGTCATGCCTCCCCCTCCCCACGGCACTTACGGGGCTTTGGCCCACTGTTTTACTCTGAGTTCTGTTTATTGAAGGATAATCTGTTTATATGGCCTGCGTTTATATTATCTTGCTATATCTTTTTATTTTTGGGTTCTTTTTCAATTCATATATAAGCTGCTTCACGCGTCAACTAAGGAGGCGACATGTGTGGATAACATGTCCTCCTTATCCGTCCCCCCTTTCGAGGGATTACCCGAGACCTTGTTGAAATTGTCTCGGGATCTCCTTCTCTCCTTTTATGTGTTCCCTCTTTTCTTCCCTTATGTTATTTCCTTTCTGTGTCGTGTTCTTAGGCGTTTCCCTTGTATACTTGTTGTCCTGTCCATGTTATATGTGAGTATGGCACTGATGTGGGTTGGGAGCGCTGGAGTACAACATCACCCCGTTCCTGGGAGTTACGATGCAACCTAATACGGTGATGGCCCTCTCACTTAATGTGAAGGGCTTAAATTCCCCCCAGAAGCGGAGAGTGTTATTTCGCGATCTTAGACGCAAACATGTAGATATAGCGTTCCTCCAGGAAACCAGAATACCCCGGCAGGACTCACACAGATTACGTGATCCTCGTTTCTCCCAGGTGTTTTCCTCCTGCGCTCTCAACAAACAAAACGGAGTTGCTATCCTTATCCACAGAAATTGCCTCTTTACAAAACATGATGTTCATACTGATATAGCCGGACGTTATGTTATTCTATCTGGCACCCTGGGTACACGATCTGTCACCTTAGTAAATGTATACGCCCCGAATACACCGGATAAACACTTCTGGGATGTCCTCCAGGCCGACCTGGACCGTCATGCCTCGGGGGAGATTCTAATGTGCGGGGACTTTAACGCGGTCCCCTGCCCCGCAGTGGACAGATCACGCCCTTCCGCCACCCAGACCCCAACTATGGGCACTAGACAGGACGTCTTGTTTGGCTCCTTCCTAAATCATAGGGCCCTGATAGACGTATGGCGGGTCTCCCATCCCTCTACTAAAGACTTTACCTTCTATTCTAACCCCCACGGGTCTTACTCCAGAATCGATAACATCCTTATCTCTCCCTCCCTCCTCCCATGGGTAACAGCGGCCTCTATTGGGGTGATTAGTTGGTCGGACCACGCGAATGTGGTCATGGAACTTAGCCTCCCTGACTGCTCCCCGGCGTGGAACTGGCGGCTTGGTTCCCATACACTGCAGGATGCGGGGTTGGTTAGGGAACTAGAGGGGGAGTTGGAGGCATACTTCCGAGATAATGTCACGGGGGACATCTCCTTCTCCACCGTTTGGGCAGCGCATAAAGCTGTAATAAGAGGAGAAATTATTAAAAAAGTTTCCTACCGCAAGCGCCTTAAGTTACAGCGCGTATTAGAATTGCAGCATACGTTACGGGTACAGGAATTAGAACATAAAACGACACCCTCTCAGGAAGGCTTTGACCGCTTACAAGGCACCCGACATGCCCTAAACAAGTTATTGCTCGATGATGTAGCAAAAGCAATGACATGGTCTAAGCGTAGATTCTACGAATCTGCAAACAAGATGGACACTCTGTTGGCACGACAGATACGACCGCGTCCTCCGGTGACCCGTATTACCTCCCTCAAAGACTCGGCAGGTAGATCGATCAAATCCCCACAAAATATTAAACGAACCTTTACGGACTACTACTCCTCTCTTTACAATCATTCCCCACTACACTCGCCTCCCACGGCCTCCCACCTAACTGATATTAACTCCTTCCTTTCTAGCGTTGATTTGCCCAGCCTCTCACCCAGTCAGGGGTTAGCGCTTGCGAAAGATTTTACTCTCGAGGAGATATCCGAAGCTATCGTCTCACTCAAACCTAATAAAGCCCCTGGACCTGACGGCTACACAGCCCGTTATTATAAAACATTCTTTCCAATCCTTGGCCCCCATTTAGTCACTTTGTTCAATGCGGTTAAGGCGGGCAACCCTTTCCCGTCCGACTCCCTACTGGCGTCCCTAGTAGTTCTTCCTAAGCCGGGCAAAAACCTCTCCGACCCATCAGGATACCGCCCCATATCCCTGTTGAACCTGGATGTCAAGATTTATGCCAAGGTGTTGGCTGCCAGACTCAACCCACTGTTACCATCAATAATACATCCTGACCAGGTGGGATTCATTCAGGGACGTCAGGCATACGAAAACACACGCAGAGCGGCGGGCGCAATATGGCACCTAGAGAAGGAGGGTAGGCCTTCCTTGTTGCTATCACTCGACGCAGAGAAGGCGTTCGATCGTATCGAATGGCCTTTTCTATTTACCCTACTGGAACATATGTCCTTCCCCCCTGAATTTTGCTCCGCAGTTCGGGCCCTATATCATAATCCCAGGGCTGATGTCTCTATACCCGGCTCACAGGCGGCCCCTTTTTTAATACATAACGGCACCCGCCAGGGCTGTCCCCTCTCCCCCCTTCTTTTCGCTCTCACCCTAGAGCCCCTGCTGACACATATACGCTCCTCCCCTGATATCAAAGGCATGACGGTCCAGGGCAGCTCCTTTAAGGTATCCGCTTATGCGGACGACGTCCTGCTCACCCTGACTTCCCCAGAATCTTCACTGACGGCCACTACTGCATTACTGTCTCGTTTTTCAGCTGTTTCGGGGTTTAGGGTTAACCTTGACAAGTCTGTTATTTTGCCGTTCCACCTCTCCAGACATCAGACGCAGGCCCTCACTGCGGTATTCGGGTTTAAGATAGCTTCTACTACAATCCCTTATCTGGGTATACACTTACCGAATAAGCATGATGATATATACAGGGTTAATTATCCTCCTCTATATGCTAAACTTCGAGGGGAGATGGAGGTGTGGAATAAGGAGTGTATTTCCTGGCTCGGACGTGTACATTGCATTAAAATGAATCTATTACCTCGCTTGTTATACTTGTTCCAGGCGCTTCCATCTCCCATCGACCCAAGTGACCTCCGGTTTTTACAATCTCATATTGATGCATTTGTGTGGAGGGGAGGGAGGCGCCGGGTGGCACGTTCTACTCTTTACCGCCCAAGGGAGCTGGGTGGTCTCGGACTTCCTAACATACAATGTTACTTCCAGGCGGCGCAACTGTCCCAAGTGGTAACGCTACACTCCCTGCCTAACACCCATCGCTGGGTAGACTTTGAATCAGCATGCATATTTCCGGAGAGTCCTAAATACTGGATGTGGCTCCCAAAAAATGTACGTCCCAAAGTACCGATACTGTGCCCTCCGCTCAGTCACTCCATCGCATTGTGGGATTCTCTCGCCTCCTCCAAAAAGCTACGCCAAGCATCGTCATCCATGCTCCCACTATGGAGAAATCCGCTGTTCCCTCCAGGGCAAGTTCCGGACCAGTTCTCCAGATTTGTCGAGGGGGGCATCCTCAGGATCAGAGACTTACAGGATCGTGCCGGATTATACTCCTTCGACTCCCTATCAGCCCGCTCCGGACTATACCCGCAAGATTTTTTCCGCTACATGCAGCTCCATCATTTTGCTTCTACTACGGAAAACAAAACAGCGGGCTCCTCTCCGCTTACTTTCTTCGAACGTTTGTGCCTGTCCGGAGACCCACCCCGAGGCCTTATTTCGAGACTATATGCCCACATGGTAAGCACACCCTCCTTGCCTAGCATTACATACATGGCCGCATGGGAAAGAGACCTGGGATCGACTCTCGAGGGGGATGAGTGGCTGGACATATGGGAGGCAGCGCGAAAGGTTTCCATTTGCACGACATTACAGGAGCAGGGGCTGAAGACTATGATGAGGTGGTACACCACACCAGTGCTCCTCCATAAAACCAACTCGGCTGTCCCTGATGATTGCTGGAGGGGATGCGGGGAAAGGGGCACTCAGGCCCATATGTGGTGGTCGTGTCCTGCAATATCGAAGTACTGGGACTCGGTGCAGGCCCTGTTAGAACAGGTCTTTGGAACTAGGGTGCCAAAAGATCCATGGACATACCTGTTTGCTAATCCGGTCCCGGACTTTACCATGCACCACAACCGCCTCCTTTCCAAAATCTTACTTGCAGCACGGAAAGCAGTAGCTGAATCCTGGAGGTCCCCGAGGCTTCCTCCACAGAGACGTCTATTACAGATCATGGACCATATCCAGTTGATGGATGAACTCTCGGCAAAAGTACATCATACAATGCCGGCGTACCGGAAAGTCTGGGATGCTTGGGAATCTTTGGGAATGTAACGGAATAGTGGGTTTACCTGGGTTGCGGGAAATATATGATCGAACCCCGGCATGTTCTCGACTCCTTTAGTGCCTTTGTTTGCCTGTTTGTCACGTTTGTCATTGTCTCGTGTTGTCCGGTAGTTGGTTCCCTGTCCCCCCCCCCTCTTCCTCTGTGTGCTTCCCTTTTCTCTGCCTCCAGCAGTGTATTTTGCTATTGTAATACTGACGAGTTGGGTCCGGACCGGACTACCATTCAATCAACATGTGTACTGCTGTATCGTTGAACTGTTCTGACTTCCATAAATAAAGTCTTTAAATTAAAAAAAAAAAAAAAAAAAGAATAATAAGAATACAGATATTGGGCTGTTTTCCAACCTTGGTGTAAACTTTACCAGAGGTGTTATAAACTTACCAACTCCATAGACTTTGGGATGATTACAACAGGTCTGGGTAAGTTTTCACCAGAGTTGGAAAACAGCTATTATTTTAATATTCTTATATACAATGATATTTTCGGAAGCTGCAATGATTATAATTATAACTATCACAAATACCCATTAGCAGGAAGTGTGACCATTTTTATTCATCAGTTATGGTCAAAAGGGAATAGTGCACACTACATCATGCGCTTAATATTGGAAAACAGGAAAACCTTAGTCCTGGGTGCACTAGGGTTACTGATTGGCCAATCTCTGGATAGCCAAATGTGGCAGGAGGAAACCGCAATCATTTCACTTTATGACATTTTTGATGAAGATCCCAAATGGTGTGCCTGCTGTTTCCTGCTCCCACACTTTAATTTATTATACTTTATCACATTTATTGAATTTTACAGAAGTACTATTTCTTCCAGTAGGGTATTAGGCTAGGGTCAGACGAAAGCATTTTTCCCCGCGAACGTGAAAAAGTGCGTCCGAACGCATTGACGTATTTTTTCACGGAATGCGCAAAACCGGTCAGACGACGCGCAATTTCGGGCGTGATTTTGTACGGATCGTCAATAAAACACTTTTTGCGTCTGGACGTTATGTAGGCTGGACATTAGCAGTGTCTGACATCTCCTAATCACGCAAACACGCCGCTATGCCGCAGCTGCGCACTCAGTACGTCAGTACTAGCGGTTCTGCGTTCTCAGAAAAATGCGTTCAAATTCCACTTGCGTTGCACGGCCGGACTTTTGTGCGGCCGTACATCGTATATTGACTGTCATTGCCCGTCATCTGCTGCTAGTGCGGCCGTAATTATGTGCGCCAGAACGCACGTTAAAAGTGCGCTGGTCTGACCCCAGCCTTAATGCAGAACTCAATTCAAACTTTACAAGATAACGGACATCATTTAGTGTTTAGAACGTTTCAACCCTATAATTTTTAAGTATAAGATGAACAGAGAAATTAAAAATGTAAAATGCATAAATTTACATTATTTATTTTTTAACTAATCCAAAATAACAATCCATGTCCAAATATATCTTTTTTAATTTTAAAAGTGTTAACCACACAGTCTTTGTTTCAACTGAATGATGAGCTATTTTTGGATAACATTTTATTTAGAAAATTGGAGGTAGAATTATGAGCTGTTAAGTATAATGATCCCATTCATTAATGTTAATGTATCCCTTACAAACCCAGGAGAGTTGCCAACTTCCACTGTGGTTTGAATGTTACAATTAGTTACTCTACATTAACAGATCCTATAATATGTATAGGAAGGACAGATGTATTGGGAGTCAGAGAATAATAATGTTGCTCGTTATTCTCATCTGCAGTCAGTATTCAAATAAAAATAATAATATTTAAAAAATACTGGGGGGGGCGTGGCCGGCTGCTGGAGAGAGAGGACACATGGTGCCGGAGCTCTGCAGCCTTCCCTTCTCCCCGGGCATGTTTTTAGTTTTTATTTGACGAAAACTCTTACCCTAGGATCCTGAGTGGCTGGCCACCGGGAGCATGCTGACCGGAGCCTGTTTCCCCCCCTCCGGTCCTGAGACTCGCCTGCTGGGTGCTTTCTTCGGGCGGGGTATGCTGCCGGCGGTCATTTTGCGGCCTACTTCTAGGCCTCCACTGACTCCCAGCTTTGCCTGTCCTGGACCAGCAGAGGTCGACGCTGACAACTGTGGGGTGGAGGGCCCACGCCTTCCGGTTGTACTGGACGCTTTGCTGTTACTGCTCGGAGATGACGACGAACGTCCCGTACCGCGGGGCGATATGCGCCGCATCTTGGCCGTGCTGCGCTCCGGCCAGGGAGCTGAGGTTTCCACTGGTGGCGTTCCCGAGTGTGGACAAATTGCAGTGGTGTCGCGCAATGATGTGCTACCTAGGAGTGCGGAGGCCGAAAAGCTGCGGGATGTGGAGGAGGTACTGGCTCCCTGGACTTGACAGTCTGGTTCTTAGACGGGAGAGCTGTTACTGCAGCGTGCTCAAGTGGCGCCCGCCTGCTGAGAGTCGCCCCCCGGGCAGAGATGACGGGTGTGCTGACGGCACCTGCTGGAGCTAACCGATATCTGCAGGAAGCCGACTATCCTCTCACATTTGCGAAAGGGATGCAGCTTGGCCCTCTTCTGCCGTCCATCGCTCTGGTACCGCCTGCGACCTTACCCTGCGACGCTGGAGCCCAACGGGATGGTGCGGGTGCGGGTCTACTCGATCTGCCGGCCTCGCCTGCTCTGCCTCACTCTGCCTGCCTTGCGGCTGCCTCCATTTCGGGACACTGGCTGAGAAAGACCCTTTATTTTTACTACCCTGCATGTTTCTTTTATTTTTTCTTCCTTTTTTTTTCTCTCCTTTCTATCCCTTTGCGCGGAGACTTTTTGATTTTTGTCGTCCGCCCCCCCACGCTGAGATTATTCTTTGGGTTTGTCCTGCTGTCTTTGTGTCGTTGTACCCCGGCTGGGGAAGATTTTGACTGTTAGAGACACTTTTAGGGGGACTGGCCGCTACTATTTTTGCAACTTTAATGCTGATTTTATGTTCTTGCCATTATTTATTTTCTCCTTTTTCTCCTTCCCCTCCCCGTATGTTCCTATGAGATGACTTGCCTGCTGTGGCCCTGCCCGGCCATTTTCTGTTTTCTGTACTGCTGACATTGATACAAAATAACAATTTTAAATGTAAAAAAAAATTAAAATGCTGGCTTCCAAAAACTGGTGTTAAGTGATTTTGTAGTTGCAAAATGACTTAACTCAAAATAAAAATTAGTCTAAATAATGTATACTCCCCTCTGGTCCCATAGTGTACAGGATGGTGTGATCTACTGTGATCTCTTGCCACTAGAGACCTTGCTGAGATCTCTTTCTTATCTCCTTGTTGTCCTATTGACTCCAGGAGAAGACACCAGCAATGGTATTTGGTGGCACTACCTGTATCTGTTAGTAGGTCCCTTTGTTATGAGTCAAGCAACTGACATAGTGGCTCACTCTTAATAGGGCTGACAATAGGATCTGCTAATGGTTAATGGCACACACCAAATTCTGCCATTAGTGACTCTATTACTGCCAGGTTTAGCACCTTACAGGTACTGGCCTTTCAGGTAATGGGCCCAATATGCAGGTTTTGGGGGGTGCACACAGACGGTTGGATGGAGAGGGATTGTTGGAGAACCAGACAGGAGGGCTGTGGGACAGGACACAATAGGACTTACTGGTTGGCTGAGGGTACGCCCGTGTGGCCACCTCGCTGAGCGTAGTTAGTGCGCTCAGCGCTGCAAGGCTTGATCCTCCTATGGAGGATTATGCTTTACAGCCATGTTGAACATGTGTCGTGGCGGTTCGATGGGGAAGCCTTCAGCATGTCTGCTGTAGAGCGCACTACAGCATGTGGCCGTCCGCGTCGAAACGTAACAACGCTGCAACGGGTGTCAGAAGGCACGTCAGTAGGGGAGCACATAGTGCACTCATCTGACACTGGCCTTAGAGTTTACTCAGTTGATGAAATCATGGTTTATCCAAGACAATTTCCAGAATACCTGCTGGAGACAGTTGCCACATATCAGTCTGCTTATCTCCTGCAAGTCCTGCCTAGAGGTTTCATGTGCTGAGCATGTGATATGTGAGACCTTGTAACTTTCTATATGCTATGATGGTTTTATGCGATCCAGGTATACCTGTCCCTGTTGCCTTTTCTATTAGGAAATGACTTGTTTATTGTTTTTGTCTTCATTAAGATTAATTAAACATAGTATAGGAGTAACTTGATGATAGTGCATGGTCACGTGGACTTATCATATATATATTTACTGTGTATATCTTGAGACAGATTGAGAGAGATGTATACATAGGGCAGCAGGTATGATCATGTCTATTAGCAATAAAATCATATTTCCAGGCCAAGGACCAATAAATAGCAAATTAGCTTTAACTAGAAGTGTTAGAGAAGTGGAAAATGTACAACCTAGTGATGCCTAATTAGAAAGATCTCCTTGTTCTATCTCATGTGTCCTGCCATAGTGATGTGCTTTTCTCATGTTTTAACCAAAATGACCCATTTTGCAAAGTAGTTCATACAGTATATTATCCAGATTGATTATTTTCACTTCAGCTATTCTAGTTTTCAGCTCTATGTATCTCTTCATGTGGGGGTACAGTTCTGCAAATTGTATGCAGTAATCTTCACTTCCAGATGTGGAGAATATATAAAGTCATGAGCATGGCTAAAGAATTATCTCTTTATTAATATTCATACACATAGCTCTCACTCATACACCTATGCAATTCCATGTACATGAATAGAGTGGTAATTTTAGGAATCATGCCAGTCTGTATGTTGGATATCACCAGTGCTCCCAGTAGCCAACCTTATATAGTCATATAGTACTTTCTGGTAAAAGTGTATTATTTTCTTCTTAAAACGAAATTATCAATACATTATCAAGTTTAACAGGATGAATATATTCCAGATACTGATACAACTGTTTAGAGAATAACCTTAGCCTTAGGAATCCTAAAAATAAGCAAAGTCAGCCCTTCCTAAAAATAAAATAATGAAATACTATAGTATAACCCTGAAAGAAAACCTACAAGAAAAGTATATATGAATGACTAGCCCTCCATTGCTGTGAAACCGACAAAACTATGCTGACATGTCTAAAACATTATTCAAATGTATCTACTTTGCTTGTGGGGAATGATCTCTGAATGACAGTGTGTCCTATCTCTCCCTGTGAATATAAATATCTAGCATATGCAAAATTAAAATATGTTGCTTTTACCTGCCATTTGCATGATAGCTTTACAAATACTTCTGCTTCTCAACATATATATATATACCATTTTCTATCTTTGAATCTATTTATCTGTCTACCTATCTATCCATTTATATATCATCTATCTTTCTTTAAATCTTTTATCTACCTGTCTACCTATCTGATTATTACTTACCAATCCATCTAGCTATCTATCTACCTGTCTAGTTATTTGTATATCACTAGATCTATCAAATATACTTATCTGTCTGTCCATCTGTATACACACTCTCAGACAAACATTTACAGGGTTATTCAGAGAGTGGTGAAAAGCAGGAGAATGACTGGAGAATGGAAAATTGTAGGTCAAAGTAGCCGATTTGGAAAGTGAGATAAATGGGAGAATTTTTCTGGTTTGGCTGTTTTGACCTAGAATTTTCCATTCTCCAGTCATTCTCCTGCTTTTCACCGCTCTCTTAATAACCCTGTTAATTACTGTTTGTAAAGATTTTGAATGTAAACTCATAAAACGATTTTCTGAACAACAATTTCCATGAATATATAAGAAATATTACTTTTGGACAGTTAAGTATACCATTCGTATGACTGGATAATGTGATTTTTCAACCACAGAATGAAAGATGGCATGTTGTATGTTACTAAGCACATCTGAGAAGGTGGATCTGATTGAGAGTCTACTAACGGGACAGGCTGTATGTAGAATGAAGTGTCAGCAAAAAAAAGAAAAGAAAAAGAAAACATCATTATATAATTTCCAGGCACATTAACCGCTGGAATTAAGTTCAGTATAAACCGGACAGTGGATACATAGTAACTTCTTGAGCCCCTTTAATGTGCAAGTAGCCAAAACAATTACACTGTTTGTAAACATCACAGTGGATACAATGTCTATCTCACGGCTTCTGCTGACATTACTGCCTGTAAAAACTGAATGGGGCTGCTTATATTTTTGGAAAAGACTGTGACCACATCTTGTTTGCCCATATACCCATAAAAAAATCTAATGGCACTACAGCGCAAAAATAATCCAAATAATCATCTTGCATGTGGTCTTTTCACAAGGTTCGGTACCAGCAGCATCGTCTGACATGATATCAGTACTGATACATAATCGATTCTAGCTCTGCTCATTTTTCAATCTCTGAACACGCACACACACCCATAACATTTGATTCCAGGTTATTAAAAACAAATGGAATACTGTCTTTTATCTGGGTGATATAGAATACTAAAAAAGCGTATATAGATTTCCAAACATACTATTATAAACCCCCCAAATAACCATTAATATGACAACTGTGATGCTTTTTTTCTTCATCTTAATATGTACTCAGATCCAGAGTTTACATTTAATCTGATAAATAAAACTGAATCACTGCTGAGGAAATCATGGGAGTCCCAGCCCCATCTCTGAATATGCTGTTTATAAATGTGTATTATATATATTTGCAATACAAAGATATACACAAATACTTGCTTTTTTATAAGCATTCTTTTTTTGCAAAAAAAATCTCTTAAGCAAGCTACCTTTCCGTTTGCTCGTTTTTATCTATTTATTGATGGACCAGCAGATATGGATTAGGGGTTATTCACTTAGTGGCGAACTGCTGGTGTGTGGCAAAATTCACACAAAGTGTGTTGGTTTTCCTCCTCTTTTATCACTTTGTCTACACAATTTTTGCCTAAAATGTGTAATTCTCCACCACTTTGCCACTTAGTGAATAATCCCCAAAGGCCAACTAAAGAAGCATGCTTGAGATGGGCTGATTACACCCCAAGGAGGGCGCTTTAGGTGTTTTATACCCCCCTGATTGCCATGCTGATGTTTAAGTCCCCCAGACTGTCAGTTTCAGAATGAGGACAAGCATTCCGATTTCCTACAGTTTTTTTGAGTAAGTGCCTCGACTGACTCTTTAAAGTTCAAAGAAAATTATGAGCTCAACCGATTACGTCACAATCAAGCAGATGTCTGTATGACGCAATTATAGCCTTTGAAAGATCGATTCGAGCTTAGGCATTTCTCCATTTCTCCTTAGCAAACCATGTTATAGACGGTGCTGCCATATCTATCCATCTATCTCTCTATCTATCTATCTATCTATCTATCCTCCTATCTATCTATCTATCTATCTATCTCTCTATCTATCTATCTATCTATCTATCTATCTATCTATCTATCTCTCTCTCTATCTATCTATCTATCTCCTTTATCAACTAAATGCAAAAATTCCAAGTTGTCAGTTACTATTTCGAATCACCTGATTTATTTTAGCTATTATTTGTTTTTGTCATCATTGTTGTACTTAAGACAGAAAAATGTGAGCTCTGTGGCCAAGGTTCCTATGTTTTGGTATCTCCTTGGCATTGAAATTGTTCTGTAGCTCGCATGGAATGTAATGCTGCCTATCTCAGGCTGCTGAGGAAAGGGTCAACGCCATATTTTGTAAACATATCTTTATTCAGTTTGCACATGAAGTCAGACATTGCAGATGGGCACGCAGGCCCCAAAGACGGTATTTTATTATATTCATTTGTGAATTTGTTTTATTCAGGGGATTTGAATTGATCCTCTGCAAGGATCTGGGTTCTGACATCATTCCAGTTCTGTACTTGAATGCAGACCTGGAGACATCTATATCATTGCCCTGCTCAAAGTGATGGGACTGCTTGGCTTCAGCAGAGGTTATTGGAAACCTAGGGGGAAAACATTGTTATTAAGTTAAGCAAAATCAATTTTAATCAGCTATTTCGTTTCTAATGGAGAATTTCCATTTGTAAGTTCAGCTAAGACCAATTCATTTCTCTGTGTTTTCTGAGTACAATTTGAGAAGCACGTGGAGCTGTACCTTCCTGCAGAGCTATTTTGAGATGAGATGTGGAATAATTCCTATCTTGATGTGGTATTTTCTTTCTTTCGTTCGTTCTTTTTTTCTTTCTTTTTTTCTTTCTTTCTTTCTTTCCCTTTCTCTCTCTCTCTTTCTCTCTCTCTTTTCTTTCTTTCACTCTTTCTCTTTTCTTTCTTTCTTTCTCTCTCTCTCTTTTCTTTCTCTCTCTTTTCTTTCTTTCTCTTTCCTTTCTTTCTTTCTCCCCCCCTTATTTAACAGATATCAATCCTTCTATATAAATTCTACTTACAAATTGTACATCGCATTGATGCTGCTGATCCTTGTAAGGATCCAGCATGCTGCCCTTGGAACTATCCTTCTAGCACCAGGGGGTGTCATAACCACTGTGCAACTACCCCAAACCCTAAAATGATTATGAACTCCAAGTAGTATGTGCCCTGTCTGGAGCCTTGTGTCTATGCTTCATGTCAAATCCTTGCCCCTCTTTTTGTTCCCTTAGGTTCCCAATTTGGAAGCAGAGCTGTCACATTTCTCTTGGTAAGTGTAAGCCATCAGGGGAAATAAGGGAGGAATGGATATAAATATTTGTGCATCCTTTTGTCAGGAGCTGCATATAATGATGCCATGAGCAAATTGGCACACACGTGGATTTTCATACATGCACAGAGTGCACGTAAACCCCCATTGTCACCCCAGCAGTCTTTGAATTTAGGAGGAATTTGAGGGTTTTATTGCTGCACATTTCCCAGTCGGTAGGACAGAGAAGTGCAATAAACCTGGCTAATTCTAATCACAGGAAGCAGGGTGTTCGCTTTACATTGTAAATTCTACTGATTTGCCATCGAGCTGTTACAGGATTCCCAGGGGTGCCTCAAATGCAGGAATGAAAAACAAGGGGACTCATTTAGGAGATCCCTACATGTGTTAAAACAAGCTCTTTGCTCTTAACAAACAAGTTGCACAGGGCAATACAGGGGATTCCTGGCTAGGCAAATACAAATACAGCAGCCATTCCTTGTTTTATTACTGGACAAATGGCATTACACTGCTCAATGAGCTCACTGATAGAATACACATGTTATACAAACATAGGGTGACCTCATACAACAAACACCTTGTGACACCTTTGCACTTCACTCCCTCATATTTTGTATCAGTCCAATTGCAATTCTTTTTAGATTTAGGTGTAATATTGTTTATTGTATATGTTGTATTCCATATCTAGTTTATTTTATATTTAGTGGTAATAATGATTTTTCTTGAAATGTGTTGTTTAGCAGTTCGGTGTAAATCATGGTTGTGTAATAATAGTATATCTATATAAATAGTAGTGTGGTATGTACAGTGGTTTTTGTTGTTGTTTGAGAATAGTTTTGTGCTTATATGCAAAGGTACTTTTGGTTTTAGACTTCTTGCTGTGTAGAGTTTTTAGAGTTTTATACTTCGGTATGTTTTTGTTCTGTTATATATATATATATATATATATATATATATATCCCTACTTCCCTACACACAAACACACAGAACAGCAGAAATATACTGAAATATTATATACTTAAGAGCCAGAGAATATGTAGAAATCAGACAGAGATAAGGAAAATGAATTATGAAACATGCACGTTCAGGGAGAAAATAGCTTAGTCTGGAAAGAAAGAGACAAGAATAAGGGAATGGGAGGAATGGGAAAAAGGTGTGAATGTAGGAGCCAAGGAACAGAAACAAACAGAATGGTAGGTGTGAAGCTCTGTGTAAAGCTGGCTGGGGATTCCTGACTCCCACATGTGGCTCCTCTGCTTCTTTCATCAAAGAAAGAAGAAATTTTTACAAAGCCTGTCTGTCTTCATCTGCCTAATAACAACTGCTAGGCTCAATACACACAGAGCTTGTGCACCTTTGCTTTCCATGCTATTCTTATTGTGACATTCTCCTGATTGTCTTCTACACAGAAGGTAAATAGATGACCCATTGGATCCACTGCACAGGCCAAAATTAATATCTCCTTCTCTCTCTTTTCTCTGACCTACTCAGCACAGGCTGCTCATTTAAAATGTATACATTTCACCAGGAAAAATATATGGAGAAAATTCCGTATATAAAAGCCCTATATTCAGTGATCTCAGATCTAGGGCAACCATATTAAGTTTGAACATATTATATCAGCATAAAACATCTGGCTGTTAGGTGAAGGGTGACAGCTATAACTTAAATATATAAATAAGCCTCGCTGGAGTGTATATATGTCCTTGTTGTGTTCATAGAGTTCCCCATGTAAAATGTGCCTCTCTATCCAGAGAGGGGCTCAGTTCTAGGTCATGGATATGCTGGCAAATAAAATAAGTCTTTGTGTGTGTTTTCTCTGACTTGAAGCTAATTTCAAGCCTCTGGCTTCAGAAAATAAAGCCTGACAAGGAATAAATCAGCAGTAGGTACCTATCACTCAATCTTTTGCATAAATTATGAACGTGGGCCCTCAACCAGGCGATCTGTCGTTTGAATTGAGGTCCCACAAACGTGTTTATTGATGGCTGCGGAGGAACATAATAATACCAGGCTTGCTGGCACTCCCTCATCTCTCCATCACCTCTGCAAATAGGGCACAGGAGACATGCTGCCAGATACACATTCAGGATTCACAGGGAAAATAGAACTGCATGTGTGCTCAGGGATGTGATGTGTGGGAGCATGTTTCTGTGGGTGTATCATATTGACATGCAAACGCACATACACAGCTGTATCTCTGTCTATCTATCTATCTATCTATCTATCTATCTATCTGACATATATCTATCTATGTAATATAGCTATCTTTCTATTTAATATTCTATTTAATGTATATCTATATCTATATGTGTCTATTTAGTGTGTATTTTTCTTTATATGTATCTCTTTTTATAGCAAGCATTTACCTTTTTCTATCTATTCATCCTTTAATTATAAACGATATGACTTTTAATCAAACATTTGTCTTTACTTCTTCACAGAATTTCTTTATAGAATAATATTCTACTCTAGGGGTTAACACATTTCAAAATACACATTCACAACCACTTGTATGTCTATAGTACCATTGGACACAAAATTGTCGTTTGTGATACCAGTGAGGATGTTGCACTATTTGGATGCCCTTGGCAACCTTCCATAACCCACTGCTTGGTGAATAGTGACAGAGGCAGTAACCCATTTTATGTTACTTTTTATTCCAAAAGATGAGTCATTTGTAGTGTAGATACATAGATAGATAGATAGATAGATAGATATAGATAAGATAGTGGATAAAGGAGAATTAAGATAGACAGACAGACAGACAGATAGATAGACAGACAGATAGATAGATAGATAAATACTGAAAAAAGTCACTGAATTCCTTTCTTTGGATCTGGAAATATACATTTGCATTCGATGTATGTGTTTCAAAAACTTTACCTAATCAAAATATTTACTGGTGATACTTTTTCTTGCTCTGGTTGTGGGGCAATGTGCAGTACAGTTTCACAGTGTTGGTTTTCATTTTGTCCATATTCAATAATTTAAAAGTCCAGATTAATAATCTATCTGGTTTAATTACTCCACACAAAGAGGTTTTTATTTACCTATATTGTTAAACACAGATTTAAGAGCCAACCTAGGAACAAATCTCTAGAGCAGTTAGATACAATGATACAGTCTCAAAACTCTTAGAACTCTTGCAGCCAAACAAATGTTTGTTTGTTTTTTTTAAGAAAAACGTTCAAGACGTGTCTGAGTTCCTGACTTTCTCTAGGCCTCTGATACACACATACACAGGTCACATGCCCAAGAGGTAAAGCATACCACTAAACAGCTGGTCGTGTTGAAAAGACTTACAAATGGAATGCAAAGGTAGTATATAGAAAAATAAATAAATATAATAAAAGGGCACCATAGCTTTTCCAGCTTTATTACAAGTAAATCACATGTTCATTACGACCATTGATGTACCCCTAAAGTAGAATGGCAGTGAGCAACTACTAAACAGTGGGTTGAACAAACTAGTGGCTTTAAAGGGTTAAAAGCACGTGATCCACTGTGCAAATCTATAAACGTGAGGATTTCTCCCTCTACAAGTCAAACTGGTTATTAAAACTCTTCTTGCAATTCCACCCGTTTTTCAGCTCATTTTTTTTGGGCGCCTTGAGGTTTATGACTGATGACTTTTAAAAGTGGAAAGTTGCACCCAGAAGTGTATCTTACTTTTATTACACTTCTCTGAGTTTTCCTACAGATCACGGCCTAATCCTATTTATCTTCCCCGGGTCCCTTTATAGTTTGAAGTGGACATATTAGTTTAAAAAAATAGAAATAAAGAACCAGAAATAAGGACTAAAAGGATAGAAAAACTCCTTTTGATCATCAATCTGAGCCTCAAAGAGATCACAAAGCATCTTTAAAAGTGGAGCACAAAGCATAGAAGACAAACGAATATCCTTCATTATTTTGGGAATCACATTCTTCCTTTAATCTGCATCTTTTTTAGCAGCCTGTTTGCCATCAGATCTGAAACCTGCATGGTGGAGAGCTGATATATTGTACTCATCGACAATCAGGTCTTCTGGATCTCATTTAAAGGCTACATAGGGTGAAACTGTATATATTTAAATGGCACCTGCAACAGGCTATGATACTATTTCCCACTTGTAAAAAAAAAAAAAAGAAAGAAAGGAATAAAATAAACTTTTCCTTCTACCTTTCACCAAGATCAGTGCCCTTAAGCTACTGATAATACAATGTTTATACGTATTTCAAGTATCCCAGTGGAGAGGATCAGTGTTTGTAAACGCATTTACTGGCACTTGGGAACTTCAGGATCAAAGGATTTAGTAGGAAATATGTAATACTTAAGTGGCTTCAGTGATTGTAAGATTCGTTAAAAATAGTAAGAGTTTATATAAAATATATATGTATAAACACAGCATATTCTATGGCTTGTGCTTTGTGGGATCCTGCATTGGCTCCCTGGCAGCCCCCAACACTTTGCAGATAATAGACTGAGGATGGAGCTCACCAAGACCTTTGCTTAACCTCTCCTGCAGGCTGAGATCTGCATACACTATATCACTAAATTGATTTTCAATTGCATGATCTGTCAATATTAAGGGAGAGGGGGATCTTCGAATGTAACCTGTGTGTGTTTGTGTATTGGAGCAATATTTCCTAATTCTCCAGAGAGATATCGATTGCTTCTGATATGGGGGATGTTTATTCGATGCTGTCAGAGTAATATTCCTACCAACAAGGTCTGTTGTGCTCTGTAACCATGTGGTCAATATATAGAGGGGTGTAAAGAAAACAAACAAAAAATCTCTTCACACTGTACAGCTTAACCCTGTATGTACCAACTCTACAATTCTGTCAATGTGCTTGGCTAAGTGAGGTGTTTCTTGTAGCTTTCTGATTTATACCTAATAGGTAACCCTATTACTGGTTATATATATAATATATATATATATTAGATTGGATAATATATATTATAAAAGGTCAATGCTCTCAAACTAACCAAGCATACATCTAAAAGGTTAAAAACACCTAAGGTTTTAAAAGGTTTTAAATAGATGGGCATTTAGATGTGATCACACGTTGCATAAGCCTGCCTCAACTTATGTATATAGTGTGTGTGTGTGTGCATATATATAAACAAACCAGTATTATAATATATATATACTCGTTTTCCACCTAGCTTGTTTTATCTTTTTCCCTATACTTATTTCCTTTCACCTGACATATGCACATAGTGGAGGGGACAACTGGATTTATTCACCTCCAAATTTAAAATAACAATTCAATGCGATATAGCATGTGAGTTTTGGGGCCAGGCTTTCATTGATGATTTGGTAATGAAATAAACTCTTGTTATTCTCTCATTTGACAACCATCATAAAAATAAGGTTTATTATTTTTATATATATATATATATATATATATATATATATATATATATATATATATATATAAATGAAAGATAGAGATAGTGTGAAAGAGAGATAGTTAAGAGAGATACTGTGAGTATGTGAACGTATGGCTGTAAAATATGAATAATTCCTGTGTATTTTGAAAGCAAACACCTTGGCAGATCTTACTTGATCTCTAGGTGGATGTGTCCCCTCTATGTTTAAGTCACTCCTGCCACCGATTTCCTGTGCTGGGATGAGATTCTGAAGTCCTGTTACAGAAATATTATTATCTTCAGAATAATAGAGAAGGTCAGAGAGTGAACCGAAGCAGTTCTTTTTTTTTTTTGCATTTATTTTCAAATATAACAACATACAAATTCCGACTTGCTGTAATATCAGTACATCTAAATAAATATCAATATTTACGTATACATTTGTAACATTTTAAAACGACTTTTTTAATGTTAACTTAAGATCTATTGACATTTATAAAATTTCATGCTACTATATATACTCTTATATATATATAATATAATATTTTGCTACATATATACATGACAAAATATTTCGTGCTTACTTTTAATTTCATATCATCTATCTATCTCTATCTATCTATCTATCTATCTATCTATCTATCTATCTATCTATCTATCTATCTATCTATCTATCTATCTATCTCATGTCCCATCACCTTTAGATTGTAAGCTCACTGGTTACCTGCCAGATCAGAATAAATTGCTGTACTTGTTGGACGTTATGTCACAGACAGGGCCCTCTACTCCTCACGTTATGTCTTTTGATGAAACGTACAATTGGTAAAGCGTTGCGGAATATGTTGGCGCTATATACATACTGAATAATAGAATAATGATAATAATATCAACAGTAATAATAAGCTCGAGCTATAACTATCTATTGTCTAGCAATTGTAAATACTATAAATATGTGCATTTACTCATACATAAATAAAAACGCTCATAAAACTTATATTGATATATATATATATATATTTAAAAAATGCTCATAAAACTGATATATATTATATATATATTGATTTAATTCCTCTTCTGCTTGGTATTTTATTTTTATTTTCCATGACTTTAACATAAATACAAGATGCACTCCCCTTACCTAAAAAAAGCAAAGAGCCATTGTTTACCTTTGACATACGCACCTTAGCTTTGTCATTAAATCTATATATGAATGAGGGATCCTGCATGTAGAAAGAAGCCACAGCAAAGTGAAGAACTGGGATTCAACGTCCCCAGACCCTCAGCACTGCAGAGTTCATGAACTGAGCATCCATTGTCAGGGTACCACGAAGGGGGGGGGGTGAGGGGATAAAAAGGGCAATATAAATTCAAATCTCAGCCCAGCTACATATGGAGCAGGGAAACACACAGGCCACTTGCATTTTATTTTATCTTTCTTATATATATGTTATGAAATAAACAAAAAAAAAGACAAAGAGAAAAAACTCGAATATTTTTTTCCAGCATAAAAATGAAACATCAAATTACTTTGCCTCTGGCTTCCATTTTTCCCTTCTACATTATAACTAGTTATTGAACTAGCTGGAAGATCTAAAGGCCATTTGTGCGGAGACAGATTTCAGCTGAGTTTCCCCATCAATATTCTTTGGCAGTGACCTATTGGTACAAGTCAAACAGCCGAGGTGAAATTCAGGTCATGCTGTCTAACCAGTATTAAAATGCGAGCACTTTCAACAAAAAAAGCCACTTTAAGCGAGATTTAAACAAAATTGAATTCCTCTATGGGAAGCGGAATCATCTTTTGCACTCTCTATGCAAAATGCATGTTTAATTTCTTTTTCCTTAAGAAAGAAAAGAAAAAACATCCATAACGGTAAATAATCTCTATTTATTAAATAAATAAAAGAGGGAAAAAAAACATAGATATGACTAAAATAAAACTACGAATAGCACAGATCTGCCCACCCAAAAATCTTATAAATATTTTATGAATTAGCTAATTTATATAAATGGATGGAAATAAAGAAGGAGTTTTATTTATTTAAACTGCAATAATATATTATAAATTTATTTCTACATATCTAAGAAATGTTTTGTATGCATGCACACACACAAACACACACACCTAACCTATCTATCTATCTACACTAGTAGGTTTATATATATAAGAAATGTTTTGTATGCATGCACACACACAAACACACACACCTAACCTATCTATCTATCTACACTAGTAGGTTTATATATATAAGAAATGTTTTGTATGCATACACACACACACACACACAAACACACACGAATCTATCTATCTGCACTGGTATGTTTATATATAAGAAATGTTTTGTATGCATACACACACACAAACCTATCTATCTATCTATCTATCTATCTACACTAGTATGTTTATATATAAGAAATGTTTTGTATACACACACACACACACACACACACAAACACACCTATCTATCTACACTAGGATGTTTATATATAAGAAATGTTTTGTATGCATACACACACACACAAACACACACCTATCTATCTATCTATCTACACTAGTATGTTTATATAAGAAATATTTTGTATGCATACACACACACACACACAAACACACACACACGAATCTATCTATCTGCACTGGTATGTTTATATATAAGAAATGTTTTGTATGCACACAGACACACACACAAACCTATCTATCTATCTATCTACACTAGTATGTTTATATATAAGAAATGTTTTGTATGCACACAGACACACACACATCTATCTATCTATCTATCTACACTAGTATGTTTATATATAAGAAATGTTTTGTATACACACACACACACACACACAAACACACACACATCTATCTATCTATCTACACTAGTATGTTTATATATAAGAAATGTTTTGTATACACACACACACACACACAAACACACACGAATCTATCTATCTGCACTGGTATGTTTATATATAAGAAATGTTTTGTATGCATACACACACACAAACCTATCTATCTATCTATCTATCTATCTACACTAGTATGTTTATATATAAGAAATGTTTTGTATACACACACACACACACACACACACAAACACACCTATCTATCTACACTAGGATGTTTATATATAAGAAATGTTTTGTATGCATACACACACACACAAACACACACCTATCTATCTATCTATCTACACTAGTATGTTTATATAAGAAATATTTTGTATGCATACACACACACACACACAAACACACACACACGAATCTATCTATCTGCACTGGTATGTTTATATATAAGAAATGTTTTGTATGCACACAGACACACACACAAACCTATCTATCTATCTATCTACACTAGTATGTTTATATATAAGAAATGTTTTGTATGCACACAGACACACACACATCTATCTATCTATCTATCTACACTAGTATGTTTATATATAAGAAATGTTTTGTATACACACACACACACACACACAAACACACACACATCTATCTATCTACACTAGTATGTTTATATATAAGAAATGTTTTGTATACACACACACACACAAACACACACACACACATCTATCTATCTACACTAGTATGTTTATATATAAGAAATGTTTTGTATACACACACACACACACACACACACACAAACACACCTATCTATCTACACTAGTATGTTTATATATAAGAAATGTTTTGTATGCATACACACACACACAAACACACGAATCTATCTATCTGCACTGGTATGTTTATATATAAGAAATGGTTTGTACGCATACACACACACAAACACACACACAAACACATATCTATCTATCTACATTGGTATGGTTACATATAAGAATTTTTTGTATGCATACACACACACTATATATATAATATTATGTATTTTGTATTGTGCATATATTTCACACACAAATATAATACAATTTTAGTTTTCTTTTGTTGAGTTGTATGTTATGCATATAAATGTATGTAGTTTCACTTAATAAATAATACAGTTATATTGTGAAAATATATAGAATTATTTTATTAAAATAATATACACATTATACACACTCCACACACACATATAAATTAAATGCAATTATACTACAGATAGTACACATAGGTCCCTTCTTCTTGGAATTTACACGTGGTAGTAACATGTTAGTATCTGCCCTGTGTGACATGTTACACAGGATGCAAGGGAGCAGGGTGTAAGTAGTAAGGAACAGAAAGGTCAGATTTGTGTGAGGGGGAGAGAATGGAACCTGGCTCTGTTTTCTTCTTGCACACAGCACATGGGGAGGGTGGAAGGTAGTTCATTTTTCCTGCATGCACAGATTGCTAATGGCCTGAGTTGCAGGTTACAAAAACGGTCAGTATGGTAATAGCACCTCCAATGAACCCTGAGGGACAATGGGTGGTTATTTTTCTTCAGAACTGTCAAAAAAAGACCGCTTTGTACTTCCAATGTTTCAGCAACTTCACAGTCTGATATTTTCCACCTCTTCAGGCAGCACAAAAAAAGCAGATGATTTGCACACACAATGAGCTGGGGTATAATCCTGCTCCTAAATGTATTGGTAATATGCAACTCCTACATGTTTCACCTACTGCACAGCTAGGGATTATTTCATCATACCACTTTTGTGGTATTACCCAAATTCCAGTTTTATTTTAATTCATTTTACTATATTCTGTTATTACCATATATGATAGCCCCATTCCAGCAAACATTTCTAGAAATAATCCTTAACCCATCACTGTTGCCTTTTATCCCTAGGAACCATCCCTACCACACTAATACTGTCAGGCATGATCCCTAATACATTATTAATGTATTAATTATTACATAATAAAAGAAAGTATATAGTGCAGTATTACAGTACCATTGCAATGATTATATCTGTATCAATTACACTGGTCAGAAATATCCCCATCATAGAAACACTTGCAAGTATTATTCCCAGACTCTTATGACTGCTAGAAATTATTCCCATACTATTTTACTAGCACTTATTACCCAGATCCCACTAATACTATTAAAATGTGCTCCATTATAGTACTATTATTGTCTCCATCCTATTATTACTCCAAGCAACAATTTCTATCCATTGTTACTACTGGGAAATTTCTAATCCCAGTGATACTGCTAGGATTATCACCTAATCTCTTGTTATGCTATCACTAATCTCCACCAATCTCCATAACTAATAGCACCAGAAATCATCCATTCTCATTACTTCTAGGAATGATCCTATTCCATTGTTCCTGAATGCTGCCCATTCTACTCACTAAGAGCCATGGCTCCTGCTATTTATCTCAGCCCCTTATTAATACCAGGTATTAACACTATAATGCTAGGAAAGTCCCCCAACTACCCCATCCATGCCCTGCAGAAGAATGGCCTAGTTTAATTTTGTAGAAATACTTGAATTACACTTATTATTATTATTTTTTATATATTTTTCTTCAGAAAAGCAACTCGAGACTAGTACAAATATTACCAAGACCAAATAAATCCGAAATAAGATGCATGATAGACCTTCTTTATACCATCTACAGATAGCGTGTTCACTCGTATTAACTCGTGAAAGTGTTACTCGGTTGATTTTTCTTATTACTGGTCTCCAACATGATCCGTAGCGCTGTACAAGTGTTTAAAAGGAACAAAACTAAAGTATCTACCAATCTGTGGGCTCGGAAGGATTGTATAAATCATTAAACGACTTGGACACCATGCTCAAGGAAAATACCTGTATTAAATTCCGTGTTAGACTTTAAGGGCATCTGCATAAAATCAGAGCATATGAATTCTCAGCATAGGGATCGCCTGAGACCTGATCCTGGCTGTGGTGCCTGTGTGTGTATCGGTTTTGTGTATGTGTGCACTTGTATTTGTGGGTACGTGTTAACTTGTGTATGTGTGTTAAGTAGATGGTGTAATATCGCCTTGGCATGCACCCTCCGGCACTTAATGGGTTACAATGGAAATCACTGAATATATTGAAAGGTCTCAGATCGCTTTGTGATTTCATTTCATTAGCCCTAAACACATATTAATGAATATGCATCAATGCTAAGGCCTCCTGGAACCCAGGCTGTGTCTGCATAGATTTAGTGAGAGATAAAAAAAATGGCCAAATTACAGCATATCACCCCAAACGTTAACTCATCTAAAACTCTTCAGCTCACCCGAAATAATACAAACCACAAATATTCTCTCATCACCTTAGTATGAAATGATGTATTCAGTGAGGGGTCTTATTGCTGATCACTGTTTCTGTTACTCGTGTCTCTCACATCCATTGTATCTATTATGTACAAATATTATTGGTGACAGTATTATGGTCTGGAGAAAGTATTTGGGAAACATCCACAAGCACGTGTTTTGTGAGCCAGGCTTGGGTGATATCAGTGATCAGGGAAGCAGGACTTTCCTCCATAATACCCCCCCCCATCCCAATAAAAGAGTGGGATTTAAATTCCAGGCACATTACAGGCAATGAGCAAGCCTGCGAGTCCCCTTGTTTATGCAAACACAATGCAATGGGTGCTGAGGAAATAAATAAATAAATAAAAAAATAGAAAGCTGCCATGCAATCACAATGACTCCAGTGGTTTCAGCATCTGCTTGGATTCTATTATTTTTATGCTCATAATCAAACTGTTGTGAAATGGCTCGTTTAATTTCGATGCGATTCTTACAGCCCTCCCCTCCCTCCCCTTCTTTTATCAGTACCCAGGATAGTAAAAAAACATCAACAACAAAAAAAACAACAAAAAACAGGCGCTTATATGCACCCTGTAGAATCGAATTTGTGTGGGGTCTGCATTCACAGATTCGTCTCTAGGGGGGTATATGGGTGATGCTAAGCACTTCTCTTCCACTTTCTGTCTCCACTATTTTTTTCCAGATCTATATCTTGAAATCCCTGGTGTTTAATATGCTATTATTTGTAGTACCTATTTAAAGTAGTGATTAACACAAAAGCAATTTTTTCCCACGATGTAATGGTGTGTGTGTGATCTGTGTGGGGTGCAAAGTGTATATATATTTTTTTCCTGGTAAGAAGGGAGGTGTGAGCTAGGGTGGATTTAAGGTGTAGATTAAATAATCATAAAATAACACATTATTACATTTCCTATAAAGATGAAACAGTCACCGCAAAGAGCAAGTCCCAAGCAAGCACACGCAGACTCTAAACCATTCCCTGGGCTTGATTTATGGCTTTTTACTGCCCTATAAAAGCTGTTACAACGAACCTAAAGCCTGCAACACCGCTGGCACATTTAGTCCAATAAATAAAACATAAACAGCTAAGTTTATGTGTCACTTTTATTGTTATCAAGTAAAATATTGCATTGCCCTGCAAGCTATGATTCCATGCTATAATTGTTATCAAGCAGAACAAGGGAGCAATCAGATTTCTGCACTCCCATTTTTAATGCCTAATCTAAGCTCTTGATAAAACACCTAATTGTAATAGCTTCTTGCATAGAAGTGTTTATATCAATTCCCAGGGCTTTTTTTATTTTTATTTTTTTTCAAGCTCTATATTATCTGCAGAAAGTGAGATGTGTGAATGAGATCCATCGTGGGTTTATACAAAAGAAAGGGGTCCCTCTGCAACCATTTTTTTCTGCCTGGTTAAGGAAAAACTACTACAACGTGTTCTTCAGAAGATTCAAACACAAATAAAATGAAAATACACTGCAGGACTCAGATCCTGGGCAAACTTGACTTTTTCTCCTGGTACCAAGATCAGATGTTCATCTCCAGGTTTAGTATCCATCCTTAGATGTAGGATGCACTGTGGGATGCAGTCTATAGAGGACCACATGGAGAAAGGGGAGGGAGACAGGGGGGGGGGTAACAGCATGTAATTTAAATTTACACCCAATTTAGGCTAGGAGAGAAAACATTATTACAGCAGCCTTATTGAAACCAACGTATTTCTTTGAGTTCTTTGACCATTTTTTGTTATGCCTTTATGTGAGTTTTATGAGATTAACTCTTGTTTATATCTTTTTCTATGATTTTCTAGAATGAAAGAATAGGAAAGAGCTGCCTACGCTGGACAGATAAGTAACATCATATTCTCCAGTATGAGTATGGTTCCAGGTACCCTGTACATGCCTACATGCAAGGTGAAAAGATGCCTAGAGGGGGCTTCTATGTGTTATTGGATATGCTCATTCACATGCAGTCTGTGGATCACATTTGTTTAGCCAGGGCTGGGAGTCTGTTTTACTGACCATTTCTCTAATTCCACTTTCCATTCCTTTCAGAGTGTCCTGAAAACTGGATCACAGCGTCCTGTGTCTAGGAGGAGACCTCACAGCTCCCAGCTAATGAATGAATGGAAGGTAAGGAGCAGAGAACAGAAAGAATCCCAAACATTCTGCTTGGAACGTTCAGTATCAGAGAATAGAACCTGCTGCTATGGGTGTATTATCAGAAAGGAGCACGCCTGTGTGTGTGTTTGTCAACCTATATGTGTGTGTTTGTTAGGGAAAGGGGTGGGGGTGATATTCTCCTCCCGCCCCTAGCACCCATTTATAATATATAAATCTCTAAACAGAAACCTTTTATTTTGCAAACACCAGAATAAAACGTTTTTTATTGGAGCCAGATCAGTCCACATGGAGCCAGGTCTAAAGCTTGGGTTTGCTGTGAAATGATCAGAGCAAACATGGAAGGGGGAAAATGACATTTTAAATAAGCTTTTTGGTTCCTTATCCGGGGACTAGCTTGCAGGTTGTGATTGGACAGAGGAGTCACATGGTGAAAGTAACTTTATGGGGTCGCCAGCTAGTAGGAGGGCTTTATGGAGCAGAAAAACGACAAAGCGAGAAAAATTATTTTCCACTCCAGAAATTAATGATCATGAGTTCGTATTTGATGGACTCTAACTACATCGATCCGAAATTTCCTCCATGCGAGGAATATTCGCAAAATAACTATATCCCAGATCACAGCCCGGAATATTATAGCCGGTCCAGGGACACTGGATTTCAGCATCAACACCAGGAACTGTACCCTCCAAGAACAGCCTATACTGAGCGCCAGTACAGCTGTGCCAGCATCCAGAGTCCAGGAAACCCTCCTAGCCATGCCAGGGTCCATGGGCAACCTCAGAGCACCCACCACCTTGTAGGCAAACCTCAGATCAGTGAGCTTCCAAACCCATCCTTATCCACCACCACCACCACTACCAACAACAACTCCACATCTCCTTCCCCAGCACCCCCAGCCTGCATCCAGCCAAATTCTGAGCATCCCACCAGCACAGCCACCAAACAGCCCATAGTCTACCCCTGGATGAAGAAAATACACGTCAGCACTGGTAGGAAACTTTTTTTTATCCCTCTCACTTAACCTTTCTTTCTTTTTTTTTTTAAAGCTCAAAGAGTCTTTGGGTTAGCACAATTGAACTGGATTTACGACTCAGAATGGGTAATTACACCCACCATAAATTTTATAGCCAAGCCTGTCTGGGCTGCTTCAGCCATGTGGCTCTTAGTCTTCTGTATGTGGTGTGTGTGTGTGAGAGAGAGGGAAAAACTCATATGGCGTGTAAGGGGTACATAAATAATTCAGCCTCTCTGGAGCTAAGGGAACCCCTTTTTAACAGGACAGAAAATAACTGGATGGTTAGAGAATTTTTGGAAGGCTTTTTAGTAGACCACCTATCTGTTTAGGGTTCTGTTGTCTTTCTGTCCATGGTTATCTCCTTTCTTTCTTTCTTTCTTTCTTTCTTTCTTCTTTCTTTCTTTCTTTCTTTCTTTCTCTCCTTCATTTTTCTTTCTTTTCCCTCTGTTTTATTTTAAACACCCCTCCACCCCCAAATCCTTTTTTTTCTCTGATCCTTTCCTTTCTTCCTCAGTGAATCCTAATTATACAGGGGGTGAACCCAAGAGATCCCGAACTGCTTATACCAGGCAGCAAGTCTTGGAACTGGAGAAAGAATTTCATTATAACAGATATCTGACTAGGCGAAGGCGCATTGAGATTGCACACTCTTTGTGTCTCTCGGAGAGGCAGATCAAGATCTGGTTTCAGAACAGGAGGATGAAATGGAAAAAAGACCACAGGTTACCCAACACAAAAGTCAGATCCACCGCTTCGTCCAATGTCTCCAGCAATATAAATGCACCAAATTCTGCTGCCAACGAGGATCTAACGCAAAGCTCGACTCAGGATCAGCGAGAGGATATTACAAGGTTATAAATCCATCACAAACCCCCCCTCACCATAAAAACAAAACAAAACAAAAACCCACAGATGACTGATTATTTATAGAATCTAATAATATATATATTTTGGTTCTTGTAGTTTTTTTCTTCCTTGTGCTTTGGGGAAAATATGAGAGCTCTTTTGGATCTTCAAAAAGGCTTTAAAATGCATGTCACAGAGCATGTATCCAGGTTCTATGTAAAGTGTTTGTTTGTTTTTTTTATGCCAGTTCTGTCTTTATTTATTGTTAAATTTTTAAAGGGAAACCAATGAATGTTCAATTTTAAGTGATTTTTTTCCTTAAAATGTAAAAATACAGGGTTGCTATTTTGCCCTTCAGATATTTGAAACTGTAGATCTGTTAAGACGAGAAGGACAAAAAATAATGTAGGTAAAAAAATCTTTTTTTGTACAAAGTATTATTATTATTATTACTATTATTATTATTATTATTATTATTATGTGATATGTTTATTTAAAATATACAAGGACAGCACATCAGATACAAATGTATCTGATATAAATTAATTACCACAATGTGAAAATATTGAAAAACAGTTTCCAAGTCGTAGATTGATAGATTTTTATTGTGGATACTGTATTTCATTATTCCTATTTGTTTGTTTTGTGTGTTATTATTATTATTTCTTTTTTTCCTTTTTATTTGAGATTCCATTGTAAGAAAATGCTATAAACAGTTTTAGTGTAATGTGGCGTCTCTGTGTTCAATAAAATACTGACTGTGTTTTAGTTGAACCTGGCAGTCTAGTTGTTTATTTGAACCTGCGAAGTCATGGGGGATTTAGAAAAAAATGTAGCAATATTGTTGAAAATAATGTCTTTTGTGCTCATTTTTGTTCAAACCCAGAATTGCAACCACAGGCTTTTGCCCCCCCCCCACCTTTTCTTTAAATATGTGAATCCTGGGATAAAATGTCTTAATAATTACTAAAAATAATTGATTTTATGCTATATTTCCAAATAGATAATTCCATCTGCAGGCTTGCAATAGACACGGGGGAAGCTGTGTTTATGTATACACCTCTTGTAATGTAACATTGTCACTGAAGTGATAATGGGTTGGTTATTCTGGCCTGTGTGCATTCTCTAGGGGTTTTGTGAAGCATGGGCTGAGAGATGTTGCAGGAATTATCCTGCAGTAATTGTGAATTTTAAGATATTTACAGTGAGCCATCAGAATATCCCTTAATTCAACCACTCTCACACTTTCATTTAATGGACCTTGTGCAGGCATGGTGTGTATGTTTTAATGTTAGTTACCTCTCTAGGTGCCCTTTTGTTTTTATGGTTTTTATTATTTTCCCCTCAAAAATATGAAAATTGCAACCAAGACAATATAACAAAAAAGTCATTGCAATGATCTATTATTTTTTTCAGCACAGGCTTTGATTTTTTAGAAATAAAATATTTAGGTTGCACAGCCTTTTCGTTTTACCAAGAGAATATGAATTTCAGGTAGGCCTGCTCAGATCCCTGCAGTGGGGATGCAATCCAGGCTCCCAAGCCATTGTAGAAGGGCTTCCATATGAGGTTATCACTGTGTATATGAAGAGACACACAGCAAGCCTGCTTATCTCTTATCTCCCTCTTTTTGCGTCAAAACTGATTTATTGGCAATAAACAAACACTGATATACTTGGATCCATTTAGGGGAGGAGAGGGTTTCTCTGGGATCCATATTATGAGTATTACAATAAATATATATATTGTTTATCAATTCTAAAATTAAATTGAAAAATATCAGTTACATTTTTTTTCAAATATATTCTGTGCATCCATGAGCTCATTTTAGGATTTGCTATATTGCAATCTATGTATTTTTATATAAAAAAAAACTGGAATTCAGGTGTTATGTTTTATGTTTTTTTAAACGTTTTGCACATTTTTTATAGTAAACATTTTGACTCCATTCTGTCTTTTTCTTGGCATAAGGATTTTTAATTTTATTTTACATATATCGTTCAGGAGTTGTGTTCACCCTGTCTTGGTGCCCCTCATCCCTCTGTGTCTCACTGTCTCTTTGTAAAACTACTTCAAAATTTGATAAATTAAAATTGAATGTCACAGGCAGAGCTGCCTGAATAATATGGGGACTTTTGTGTTCCTTGTGTCTGCCCAGAAAGCAGCCAATACATTAATCAAGTCCCCCTTACTATAGGCTGCATATATTGGATTAAGAAATAAAACAACATCAGAGGTAGGTAGAAATCGTATCATTCCTTTTAAATATCGATTGGATTACAGAGCTGGAGATGGGGGGTGCACTGAAAATCCCATTTTGTCCTTGGGTTGTCTGATCCTGATTTTTTTTTTAAATCTTTTTTTTTCCCACCAGTCCTACAAACATGGCAATGACACTTGCAGGATTCTTGGTTGCATCGTGAATGCATTAAATAAGGGGGTCTGAAAAAAAAAAGAAGAAATGACCGCCTTCCATCCAAAGCAAACTCCACTGTGGTTTCTTTAAAGAAAAAAAAAAAAAAAAAAGGCTCCTTGGTGCCTCCATGTAGAGAGGGTGAAAGGGTATTTTATTGAAGTTCGGGTAAACTGCAAAAAGCAGAGTTCAAGCAAAGGACACGTTTTCTATCCCATTAGCTTTATTTTAGGGAAGCGGCCTGACCTCTACACCCCTGTGACCCACACAGGTCTCACAACATGGATATTCTCTCTCTCTACTTGTTTTTACTTGATGTTTGCCTAAAACATATTCACAGTTTTTTTTCTTTTACATCATGAGTTTGAGTTTAAAATATTTTTAAGGTTTTCTCTCATTATGTATTAGAAGCCAAAAAAAATCAAAAATTTTACCTCTGCAATTTATTAATTAACTAAAACTCCCATGTGAGCTTAAAAAATTATATTACATGAAATGCGCAGATCCTGAAAATGTCAGATTTTATATATATATATATATATATATATATGTATATATACTGTCGTTGTGTGGTTTTGATATGTAGGATAGAGGGATAGTTAGGACAGATACTGTATTCTAGCAAGGGGCAGTCTCATACTCTGGTTCTCCAAATGTTGCTGGACTACAACTCCCATGATTCTCTTTTTCTGTCCATCTATTGTATTCAAAGAATCGTGGGAATTGTAGGCGAGCAACCTCTGGAGGGGGAAGGGATTCCCTTTCTAGAGAAACTTAGAAGTAAATTGCTCTACTTGTACATTTAAACAAACTCTCAGAGCTAAGTGTTGGATCTCTATTAACTTTCCATCTGTCCTAAGGAAAGCTCTTTAGGTTTGTGGATATCACAGAGATGACAATATATTTCTACAACACTGCTGCATCTGCACATCTCATGCAATGGCCAGTTCTAAAGGAAAAATGTTTGTTTGCAAATAGAAATATCCTCAGCAGAGGCATTCAGGTTCATTTTGCGGATCTAATATAATAGCTAATCACATGGCATTATTCTATAAATGGAGTTATTTACTAAATACTGAATCTAAATATAAAATGTAACACATCAGGACAGAATAGATGAAATAAAAATAATAGTAAATGCAGAATTCAGCTGTAGTCATAGCTTGTCTATTTAGAATAGAAAAAAACCCCATTCACGTCACCGTTTAGTGAATACCCCCTTTAGATTATTCAGGGGCTTATTTACTAAATTGTGATTTCACAACAAAAACCTAAATTATGGAGAAAAAAAACTGTGATGAACATCAATGAAGCAAAACATGATTATTTCGGTTAGTTTCTTTAAAATGTTTCAACTCAGATGCAAACTACCTACCTGTCACTGTTTAGCGAATACACCCCTAATCTCTGAGGATCATGCATAGTGCTTCTTTAAACATGCAGTTAAATGGTGTACTTTGCAGGCAGATTTAATTAAAAGTAAAGGAAACAACCAACCCGAGTTAAGTGTGAATTACGATTCTTTATACAAAACTGCCAGTTTAACACACATGATCGTTATATTTATTGTGATCCCTCGTGTCATTATCTCAATATATAGTTTTCATTCACTTCCTAATCTGTCCTCATGATTTATTCCCCCCATGGCAGATCACCAAAGTAAACATATTTGGGTTTAATAGGAGGAACAAGTACCACCAAATAGCCAAGAATTACAAAATTGCAGTGATGTCAGAGCTGTGTACTTGTCATTAATGCCACGTTTTGTTAAAAAAACACATTTTCTTCTTATACAATCAAGGTCAGTTAATGATCCTGAAATACAGTTTAGATGATGTTTTATTTGGGACACAACGAGGAAACATGTTGAATTAATAATTTATTAGTAAAACACACATTTGTTATTAATGTGAAGCTATTAGTATTGGCAGATGAAACCTGTGATTGTAACAGTAAGCATTGGTAAAGCCAATCTCAAAAATAGCATAAAATGCTGGTTTAACCCTAAGGACTCTTACGACCTGTCAGCTCAGAGCATGCTGGCACTGAACATGTTAATTCTGCACTAGCCCCCTTTCCCAGGCTATCAGCTTGAAGGGCTCATATCTATAACCTATGTGTGGGTAGACATATAGGGTTATTCAGAGAAAGGTAAAACTCAGGAGAATTGCCAGGAGAATGAGCAATCTAGACCAAATAGCCGATTTGGAAAGTGAGCCAAATGGGAGAATGTTTCTGGTTTGGCTATTTTGACTTATAATTTTCACTTCTCCAGTCATCCTCCTGGTTTTCACCTCTCTCTGATTAACCCTGATACAATATTGAAGGCACTCTGCTATATAGCCTAGAATTACTGAAATCCTAAATGAATGTCTGTCATTTGTGTGCAGTAAAGTATGACTTGGAATCTCCATATTTGGGTTTATTCCCTAAGCAATGACTAGGGGAAGAATTACAAGGGGATTGAATAAAAACTGTAATTTAGATCACTGTCCAAATTCTAACGCAAACTTTATTATGGTTGAAGAATAAAAATAATCTTGCAATTCTCCTCTTGATGAACAACCCATAATGCATTTTTCTCTCTCGTATGCACATACATCGAAAAGAAAGGCAGCTTACAGGGGATATAACTGTATATGTACAGAGGGTAGTTAATAAATATACAGCATAACTTGCCCCCATAATAATGTGCTTGTATTTAAGGACATGTACATGGTTTATATTGCATATAATGTATGTATTAATCTATTTACTTCAGATAAACTAGATCAAAGTACAAACACACTCATGCCACTGTCTTCTCCCTTGGTGCATATACATGTTAGCAGGTACAGAGTTAATTTTTTGTGTTATGACACTACATAAATGCCCACATAAAGAGTTGTCTCTAGATTTGCCCACTATACTATGAAAGGCAACCAGTAATATATTCAGGTTTCTATTTGTTATCTAATTACTCTTATTGGGAAATATATATATATATACTCATCATGAAGGCGTGCACTCCTGAGAGTTTTTAACTGCAAGGTTTTTTATTGTTTATATATATATATATATATATATATATAATTCTACTTTAAATAATAAATATACATATTTAATGCATGAACACACATATAAGGGACATGTATATAACACGTGAAGAATGTAAATATAAACACTCTTTAGTTTTTGAATTGCCAAGCTTGTGGGATCCTGCAGTTGGCAGCTGTTTCTCTATGGACATTCATCGCAATAAACCTTCCATGGAAAGTGGCAGTGTGAGGCAGCAGGTTAGTTTAGTATTTCCCCAGTCATGACCCCAGCCAGTGACAATAGGGTCCATTCATTGGGGTCTCCAAGCCTCGCCCCACTAGACACTCCGGTCTTTGCCATTGTTTGCTAGCAGCAGGTATTTCAGATCTGCAGTAGGAGCTTTTTCTCTGGCAGATACATCCATTGGCTTCTATTAATATTTACTGGCCAGTTTTAGAGCACATCCCTAATATGAAACTGTGTCAATATGCTTTCATTTTACACACTGCCCTAGTAACTGTGTATAATGACATTTAAGCCAAAATTATTTACTTATAAAGGATTTTACCAGGAAGGATACATTGAGATTTCTCTCGTTTTCAAGTATGTCCTGGGTGAAATTACAGTAGCTGTATGGGGAGAATCAGTGCTGTGTTGTCTATGACATGAAAAAAAATCTGAAACAAAACCAAAATAATAATAACATTTTTTTTTCCAGGAGAATATCTTGTTCAATGTTCAAATGCAAAAATGGTATTAGTAATATTTACACTAATAATTTAAACCACACAGCCAAAGAACAAAACTCGGTATTTAGTAACTGTTCCAGCTGATGTACATGTATGTTTATTGAGCACTGCACTTGTGTATGGGACCTATGGACTTTAATGTGTCACAGAGTCTGTGTGACATCTATCTATCTATCTATCTATCTATCTATCTATCTATCTATCTATCTATCTATCTATCTATCATCTATCTATCTATCATCTATCTATCTATCTATCTATCTATCTATCTATCTATCTATCTATCTATCTATCTATCTATAACCCTGTAACCCTGTCTATACTGTGCTTATTGTACAGCGCTGCGGAATATGCTGGCGCTTTATAAATAAAGAATAATAATAATAATAATAATATCTATCTATCTATCTATCTATCTATCTATCTATCATCTATCTATCTATCTATCTATCGATCATCTATCTATCTATCTATCTATCTATCTATCTATCGATCATCTATCTATCTATCTATCTATATCATATCTATCTATATATATATCATATCTATCTATCTATCTATCTATCATCTATCTATCTATCTATCTATCTATCTATCTATCTATCTATCTATCTATCTATCTATCTATCGATCATCTATCTATCTATCTATCTATCTATCTATCTATCTATCTATCTATCTATCTATCTATCTATCTATCATCTATCTATCTATCTATCTATCTATCTATCTATCTATCTATATATCATATCTATCTATCTATCTATCTATCTATATATCATATCTATCTATCTATCTATCTATCTATCTATCTATCTATCTATCTATCTATCTATCTATCTATCTATCTATCTATCTATCTTCTCTATCTATCTTATCTATCTATCATATCTATCTATCATATCTATCTATCTATCTATCTATCTATCTATCTATCTATCACACTTAGGTCAGTAAAAGAATGAAGAAAAAAAAAAAAACAATAACAAAATCAACAAAACTCCAAAAATCCAAAGCTTGTCCAAACATCGATTTTTGATCATTTGTTTCATTTGATTATCTCTTTTAGACACACCAGTTTATTCACTATACAGAGTATTCCTGTCAGCTGGATACATTGGTCACATCTTTTTACAAGTGTGTTTTCTACTCATTTTGTCACCAGCGAATTTATGGAAGTCAATTGTGTATTTGTTATTTCTTTTTTTAATATACAGTATATGTGGGTTTGTAATGTACAGCACTATATTAGTTATTGTTGTTACTACAGTTACTATGAAATATTTCCTTAACAAATTGCATTTTTTTGCATATTCAATAAGTAGTAAATTAAAAAGATATTTTTTTTCCCAAAAAATAATGTTGTTGAGAACTGTGGAAAACAATTATATAAAGAGAACATTAAGGGAATGTTTACAGTCATAGCTTAGTCATTTCACATGAAAAGAGACAGGAGTGGATTATTTAAATTCACCCTCTGCAGGTAGAGGACACAAAGCAACAATGTTGTCATCCAACTTTCCTTTTTTTATAATTGCATGTCATATAACCCAGGACATACTTGAAAACGAGAGAAATATCAATGTATCCTTCCTGGTAAAATACTTTATAAATAAATAAATAAATAAATATAGTTACTTGATTTAGCAGACTTCCCCATGACACACACAGGGTTAATGACACAATAAAAGTTTTAAAAAATAACAATAATAATTAAATCCCTTTGCTTTTCTCTTACTAGAAAACATTTTTAATGTGATTAGTCTTTTATTTAACAAGAAAAACATGTTATAAAACATTTGTCCAGAAGACTGTGAAAAAAAGAAATACAAAACATAAATGCAGAACAACCACACAACATGCAACTGTAGTAAAACACCCTTTGCACCAAAAATAACATGTCTTTTAGTCTTATGCCTCTTCTGCTGTAATTGCCCTTTCTTCTTTCTTCTGTGGATTCCTTTTCTTTTTGTGATTATCTTGTTTATCAAATTGCACCTACAGATCTCAAAGCATTACCAAACAAGAGAAAACCAGACCAAAGCCTGATAATAATCACAGAACACAAGGGAGAGAACATGGCCACAAAAATGCTTTGATTTTCTGGATTACTGGTTGGACCCTTCACCTACCCAGAGACAGTTTTATGGCCTGGCCTGCATCTGCACCAGGGCTGGGCTGGGAGAAGTCATTCTGGGGTCACAGGGAGTCATTGTGAGAATAATTAACTTTTGGAATTGTGTTTTCAGTGAAATCTAAAAGAAAAAGTGGAATTTTGGTTTTAGAACACACAGCCTAAGCCAAATATTATTTTATCCTTCACACATCATTTGCAATATGTCTTGGTTACTGAAATGATTTCTAACTTTCTATAATCCTAATGAATAATAATGATGAACAGTCTTCATATATCAAGATTCTAGAGCTATCATGGCCAGAACCACAGTGGGAAGATTTTTCTTCTGTTCATTTGCTTAAGCATGTTAAAATATCAGTCATTACATTTATCTTAATATGTATGGAGAAAAAATATAGGAAAAAGACAAATGTAACCAATATTCTATAAAAGGGACCTGTGCTACTGGTACTGGCAGTGTGTGATCTGTCCCTTTCCAAACCTACAATGAGAATGATCTTATAACCATTGTCCCATTATCATGTGATGACAGCTCTGCTCATCAGCTTCCATATTGAGGGCAGCTGCTGCTTTACAAGTGAGTGGTGGAGTATGAGTTAAAGAAAGCTGGCTCTTTACATTGCAGATTCACACCATATTACACATGGATAGACCATTCCTGATGTGTTTGCTGCTTTTTCCTTCCACCTCATCATGCAATGGAACAAAAGTGCAAAGGGATACAACTACCAAAAAAAATGAAATGTCCTTAATGTGTTTATTTTATGTTGCTGATATCTTACATGTGTTTTGGTTTTCTCTTGTTTGTTTAGTTATGAAAATATTTTACTTTATGTGTGCCACTGGGCGCATCTATTTTGTGATATTTTGAGTTGTAAACTCCCCCCCCCAGTATCTTTGTATCACTTGCTTCTCACTAGGTGGCTTTGACCATAGAATGGAGTCTATGGGTGGATCACAGACTCAAATCAATACCAGGAGGTAGTCTTTTATACTCCCTGTCTTATCTCATTCAGCTACCATCTCTTATCTGGAGTAGCCTGGGGAACACAATACACCCCCTGCTGCCTTATCTAAACATTCCCTCCTCCACCTTTTTAACGGTTAAACACTGTATTAGATAAAGTACAGCCACAAAAGTAAGATTTTTGCATAGATATTTATAAGTGTTGCATTGTGGGAAAAATCCACAAACTGTGACCCAGAGATAAAATACCTACAGGGTTATTCAGAGAGCAGTGAAAAGCAGGAGAATGACTGGAGAATAGAAAATTCTAGGTCAAAATAGCCAAACCAGAAAAATTCTCCCTTTCATCTCACTTTCCTTTCCGGCTATTTTGACCTAGAATTTTCTATTCTCCAGTCATTCTCCTGCTTTTCACCGCTCTGTGGATAACCCTGCTAATTTTATTTTTCCTTTTTACATGCAAATATTCAAAGAAAAAATCAGCAGCATGTGTTTTATAAAGTGGTTTTGTTTGTAATGCACAACGCACAAGTAATCTCGAATCTAGTTACAGCCTACGTAAGTGGTAGTGTTCCTTTAAATGTGGCCATGGCTTATATCACTGAATCAAGGTATATACACTATATTGCCAAAAGTATTCGCTCACCTGCCTTGACTCGCATATTTATTTTATTTATTTATTTTATTTATTTTATAAAGCATTTTACCAGGAAGGATACATTGAGATTTCTCTCGTTTTCAAGTATGTCCTGGGATCAAGAACATTGAAGTGTTACAGTTACAGAAATACAAAGTAATACAATGCAAGATATTAAAAACAACAACACAAATATACAGATTAACAGAAAAATATGTAGGCATATGAATTTAAGTGACATCCCATTCCTAATCCATAGGGTTCAATATGACGTAGGTCCACCCTTTGCAGCTATAACAGCTTCAACTCTTCTGGGAAGGCTGTCCACAAGGTTTAGGAGTGTGTTTATGGGAATTTTTGACCATTCTTCCAGAAGCGCATTTGTGAGGTCACACACTGATGTTAGACGAGAAGGCCTGACTCTCAGTCTCCGCTCTAATTCATCCCAAAGGTGTTCTTTCGCGTTGAGGTCAGGACTCTGTGCAGGCCAGTCAAGTTCATCCACACCAGACTCTGTCATCCATGTCTTTATGGACCTTACTTTATGCACTGGTGCACAGTCATGTTGGAAGAGGAAGGGGCCAGCTCCAAACTGTTCCCACAAAGTTGTGAGCGTGGAATTGTCCAAAATGTCTTGGTATGCTGAAGCATTCAGAGTTCCTTTCACTGGAACTAAGGGGCCAAGCCCAGCTCCTGAAAAACAACCCCACACCATAATCCCCCCTCCACCAAACTTTACACTTGGCACAATGCAGTCAGACAAGTACTGTTCTCCTGGCAACTGCCAAACCCAGACTTTCCATCAGATTGCCAGATGGAGAAGCGCGATTTGTCACTCCAGAGAACGCGTCTCCACTGCTCTAGAGTCCAGTGGCGGCGTGCTTTACACCACTGCATCCGACGCTTTGCATTGCATTTGGTGATGTATGGCTTGAATGCAGCTGCTCGGCCATGGAAACCCATTCCATGAAGCTCTCTGCGCACTGTTCTTGAGCTAATCTGAAAGCCACATGAAGTTTGGAGGTTTGTAGCGATTGACTCTGCAGAAAGTTGGTGGCCTCTTAGCACTATGTGCCTCAGCATCCGCTGACCCAGCTCCGTGAGCGAATACTTTTGGCAATACAGTGTATAGGTATATATAAATATATATATCTACATGAGTTGTGGTGGAGGGCAAAAAGTGAGATAAAAAAGCCTCCACACTATAATAAGTGTGTTTATTATTGCAGAAGCCACTTGCACATCACAGCAATTCAATGAATTGCATCCCAGAGCTCCTGTGCCACATTCCCCATATGCAGCAAGTAATTCTGGGTAGGATATGCAAATGACATCTGTCTCACTTTTCTGCATCCTGGGTATATACATATACAGTTGTGTTCAAAATTATTCAACCGCCCCTGAAATTGAGTGTTTTGGCCAGTTTGACATTGATTTTGATCATTCAGTCATCTTGCTTACAATTAAATAAAAGAGGCACGTGTAGGTCAGACAAATATAACATAACATTTATAATGAAATAACCACAAATGTCTTTTCTGTGCTCACATCATTATCAGTTTTATTCAACCCCCAAGTGACATTCAATCTTAGTACTTAGTACAACATCCTTTTACAGTTCTAACAGCTTTTAAACGTGAAGCATAGCTTGACACAAGTGTCTTGCAGCGATCTACGGGTATCTTCGCCCATTCGTCATGGGCAAAAGCCTCCAGTTCAGTCACATTCTTAGGCTTGCGCACTGCAACTGCTTTCTTTAAGTCCCACCAGAGGTTCTCAATCGGAGTTAAGTCAGGTGACTGCGATGGCCACTCCAAAATGTTCCAGCCTTTAATCTGCAACCATGCTCTAGTGGACTTGGAGGTATGCTTGGGATCATTGTCCTGTTGAAAGGTCCAACGTCTCCCAAGCCTCAGGTTTGTGACGGACTGCATCACATTGTCATCCAATATCTCCTGGTACTGAAGAGAATTCAAGATACCTTGCACACGCTGAAGCTTCCCTGTACCTGCAGAAGCAAAACAGCCCCAAAGCATGATTGACCCCCCGCCATGCTTCACAGTAGGCAAGGTGTTCTTTTCTTCATAGGCCTTGTTCTTCCTCCTCCAAACATAGCGTTGATCCATGGGCCCAAACAGTTCTAATTTTGTTTCATCAGTCCACAGAACACTATCCCAAAACTTCTGTGGTTTGTCCACATGACTTTTGGCATACTGCAGTCGACTCTTCTTATTCTTTGGAGACAGCAAGGGGGTGCACCTGGGAGTTCTGGCATGGAGGCATACATTACGCAGTGTGCGCTGTATTGTCTGAGCTGAAACTTCAGTACCCACATCTGACAAATCTTTTCTCAGTTCCTCAGCAGTCACACGGGGACTTTTCTCCACTCTACGCTTCAGGTAGCGCACAGCAGTCGAAGTCAGCATCTTCTTTCTGCCACGACCAGGTAGCGTTTCAACAGTGCCCTTTGCCTTGAATTTGCGAATGATGCTTCCTATGGTCTCTCTTGGTATGTTTAACATCTTTGCAATCTTCTTATAGCCATTGCCCTTCCTGTGAAGAGTAATCACCTCTTCTCTTGTCTTCCTGGACCATTCTCTTGACTTCACCATGTTTGTAACCACACCAGTAAATGTCTAGAAGGAGTTGAGTATCACAGTCATTTTAAAGCTGCCTAATTGGTGCTTATTATGCTTTATTGCTGCTCCGTGACATCCACAGGGGTTTTCAATACCTGATTGAAAACACTTGAATGAACCTCTGTTCTTCAGAGTGGTAGTCTTTAAGGGTTTGAATAATTGTGTCAATGAAGAATTCACAAAAGAAACATTTACTACTGTATTACAAAACCAATTGATGTCATTTTAGTTGCATATGGTTCTATAAAAAGTCCTTGTAGGATTTCATTCTGAATACAATTACAAATGTACACTAAATTCCATAAAACCCTTTACAGCATTGGGGGTTGAATAATTTTGAACACAACTGTAAACAAACCAATCACAATCCCCTCATTCCAAATACGTTTAGTCTTGTTTCCCGGTGCAAGAGCCTGGCCAATCCAATACACAACATATACGGTGTTCCGCTACACAGGAGTGTTAAAATAGTCAATCGTATTTCATAATCAACGTTTCAGTCACAAAGGACTTTTATCAAGACAAAATACCAAAGCATAAATAAGTAAATATATACACTTACAGACAACTGGCAACCAAAGCCGATGGCGTTCACATGAGTACGTCAAAACACCCATGTGACGCAACACCAGACATGACAGTGAGAGGCACCTGGAAACCCGTTGCCTTGACAACCACCACACAGCCGGTACTGCAAACCAAAACATCCCTACATGAAAACACATCCACATATTAAGCTAAATTACAAAGAGCAAAACAATGTTTCCCAGACTATACAGCCATACAGCATAGCCATCGCATACTCTACGCATCAAAGTATCATAATATATATCAGTAAAGAAATAGAACCTGTGGATATAGGACTTGTAAAGCCCAAAAAAAATCGAGAGAAAAAAATGAAGTAAATTATGCAGAAAATGACAAGGAAAATGAGTGGAGAACAAAAGGATACACCATCACACAGAGATCCACCAACCAAAAAATATATAAAGAAAAATGAGATAAACAGAAAAAAAATCTAAATTAAAAGCACTAAACTAAACAGAGGACATAAGACATTCAAATAGAATACAAGGCACAAAGCAGCTGCAGCACGATGACTATTTATTGCTGTAGAACTCTGTGCGATGGTCTATCCTTTTGTTCTCCACTGATTTTCCTTGTCATTTTGTGAAGGATTTATGTAATTTTTTTCTCTTTTTCTCTCAATTTAATTTTTTTTGGTTTACATGTCATATATCCACAAGTTATATTTCTTTATTGATATATAATATGATACTTTGATGCGTAGAGTATGCGATGGCTATGCTGATCTGTGTAGTCTGGGAAACATTGTTTTGCTCTTTGTAATTGATCTTAATATGTGGATGAGTTTTCATGTGGAGATGTTTTGGTTTGCAGCACCGGCTCCGTATGGTGGTTGTCAAGGCAATGGGTTTTTGGGTGCCTCCCACTACTGTAAAGATTGACTATTTTAACTTTCCTGCATATCGGGGCACCATATATGTTTTATACAGTGGCAAGAAAAAGTATGTGAACCCTTTGGGATTACGTGGAGTTTTGCATGAATTGGTCATAAAATGTGCTCTGATCTTCATCTAAGTCACAACAATTTGAAAAACACACTCTGCTTAAAATAATACAACACAAACATTATATGTTTTCATGTTTTTATTGAACAGAACATGTAAACATTCACAGTGCAGGGTGGAAAAAATATGTGAACCCTTGGACTTAATAACTGGTTGACCCTCCTTTGGCAGCAATAACCTCAACCAAACGTTTCCTGTAGTTGCAGATCAGACCTGCACAACGATCTGGAGTAATTTTGGACCACTCCTCTTCACAAAACTGTTTCAGTGTAGCAATATTCTTGGGATGTCTGGCGTGAATCGCTCTCTTAAGGTCATGCCACAGCATTTCAATCGGGTTGAGGTCAGGACACTGACTGGGTCACTCCAGAAGGCGTATTTTGTTTTGTTGAAGCCATTCTTTTGTTGAATTACTTGTATGCTTTGGGTCATTGTCGTATTATTTTAAGCAGACTGTGTTTTTCAAATGGTTGTGACTTAGATGAAGATCAGAGCACATTTTATGACCAATTCATGCAAAACTCCACGTAATCCCAAAGGGTTCACATACTTTTTCTTGCCACTGTATATATATATGTATATATTACCTTGTTACATCTCTAGCCATCATAATCAGGGCAGCCATCAGGGGTGACAGGTCATGATATGTTCAGGGGCCAAATGGCTGCAGGCGGCCCCAGCCCTTACCAAACCCTGTGTCACCCATGTATTACTCACCAAGATACTAATAAGTTTCCCGGTGGGCTGGGGCATCTGTGGCCGGTGATAGCCCTCTGATTCACTGAGAGAGTGATTAGTATGGTATGCACCAGGTAGAGGTGCACAATGAATGCTCTCCTACAATTTTTTCCCCTTGCTGGACCACTGGGGATTTACCCCACTCCTTGTAAAATACGTTGAGCAGGAGAGGAGGCAAAATGTTTTAATCAGTTTCTGAAACGGTCTGCTGAGGGAAGGGGGTCCGGCCAGTGGTCCAGAAAGGGGCCTCATGATATTGCATAGCAGCCCTGATCATAATAGAAAGCAAAAAGTAAGAGAACTAATTAGTTGTATACAATAAATGATACAGGACTACCAAAATATCAACATTTAAGTTCTCAGCTTGTACTTTTATCAAGATTTTATTGTCTTAATAAAACTATCTATCTATCTATCTATCTATCTATCTATCTATCTATCTATCTATCTATCTATCTATCTATCTATCTATCTATCTATCTATCTTATCTATCTATCTATCTATCTATCTATCTATCTATCTATCTATCTATCTATCTATCCATCTATCTATCTATCTCTATTTTTATCTATAAAGAAAGCAGGCACCATAGAATGGGATTTTTGCTCCGCGTTTTGTCACTTTGTTTCCTCCTTGAATCTCATAATAAGTGCTTCCCTGTTTACATCTGGTGTTGTCTGTGTCCTGTTGTCTGTGTCCACTTGTGTAAATGCATTAATTAATATATTTACTTTACCAATTGCAATTAAAAGCACTTATAAAGCACAAAGAGATTCTGTAATGCTGAACAGTGCTTTGTGCTACAATGTAACTACATGACCCACCATTGTGACATGTTAAAAGAACTAAACTGGCCGTCGCTGGAATCTAGACGCACCCTTCACCTTTCCAACCTGGTGTTTAAGAGCTTTTCTGGGAAGCTACCATCCTACCTGAATATGCTGCTTCCCCCAGCAGTTCCCTCATCCTATAACCTCCGATCCAGGACCAGCACCTTACTTGCAATACCACAATACAAAAAGAAAGTAGCTCAATCCTCATTTTCCTACAGAGCACCGCAAATATGGAATAACCTCCCAGACACCGTCGAATCTTCCCCCAGTCTAAAGTCCCTTAAGAGCTCCCTATTAACATACCTCAATACGAATGCACCTGTAAACATGTAACATAGTGACTTTATTTCCTCCATATTTATTTTGCTGTTAATCTGTTTATTTGGTTTTGTCTTAATATCTTGCATTTTACTATTTTGTATTTCTGTAACCACTCAATGTTCTTGAACCTAGGACATACTTGAAAACGAGAGAAATCTCAATGTATCCTTCCTGGTAAAATCCTTTTATAAATAAATAAAAATAAAATTTAACTATCAGGGTAATTCAAAGAGATCCGAATTGCTTGAGAAAGGTAACCGAACGCTGAAAATCAGCGTTCAGTTACCTTTCCTGGCCATTCGGCTATCCAGAGAGCAGGCAATTCGCCAAATCCTGGCGAATTGCCTGCACATACGGTGCCTGTTCGAGGGCAGTGAAATCCCCATAAAAAAGCACTGCTTCGCCTATTAAGAAAACACAAACCAGCAGTGAAAGGTTCCCGGAATGCCCTGCCATTCGGTGGCTTCATGCGGTAGATTTATTCAGGAGAATCCCATAGACTTCAATGTTAAAAATATTCCCGTTTTAATTCAATATCTAATAAACCGTTCATTATAAAATTCTGTAGTAAAGAGTATCTTAATTTATAGATTTTTTAGGATATTTTAAGCATTTTTCGGGATTTTTTTTTAAAAAAAGTCCGAATTTTGTTTATAAATTTACTTCTTTTTTCTGTAACAAACCTTTTTATTATCATTCATTGGACCTCATATGTAAATTTCAGACATTTTCGCTCAGTAGTTTCTTTGCAAACAGCGTTTCACTTTCAAACATTCAAGCCAACTGTGTTTTTAATTTATTCACTGCATTCGTCTGGGGTGTCGGCTTTTACCGGCGGCTTTGCTGTGTGTGATCGGCTCCTGCTCGGGTTTTTCCGGTGTTTTCAGCAGGTTAATCCAGATGTTTTTGTGGGTTTTCGGCGTGCATTCGCCAGGTTTTGCGGTTAGTTTTCGTCGGGTTTGCGGCGGCCTTTCCCTGCAATTCGGGGACCCTGTGGTGTTTGCTGAATACACCGCAGGGTCGCCGAAAAGGGATTGCCAAAAAGAACCGAATTGAAGAGAACGAAAAGTCACCGAACGTGCGGTGATTTTTCGATTCTCTTGGAATTACCCTGTATGAGATTAGACACACTGAGAACAATGGGAGTAGACCCTGCTCGAGAGTTTACAATCTAAGAGGAGAAGGGCGACACACTGAGTTGAGGGTAAATACCAAGTCCTTAAAGAACATATTACCTTAAAATAAATGAATCCATAAAGAAAACCTTAACAACCTAGATTGCGACATCATATTGCCACTTTGACCAGTCAGTTGAAAGAATAATCTTATTTCTGTTATTCTCACGTGTTCATTAAGGATGGCTTTGTATCTAGATTACCTTATATATGACAGCTTTATTCTGTCAGCGAAAGCCGAGAAAGAACGACTCAATACCGCTGTCATCATATCAACCAGACCTCATTATATTAAAATATCATCTTTGGATACATTTAACTCGCAATATAACTTGATTATCACCTTATTAATATATTAATGTTTAATTTACCTAGCAACATCAGTACAAAATAAAAAGTGCCTAATATTTAGTTTCTGGCTACTAGGCATCTATTTCAGTCCATTTCCATTCAACATCCAGTGACATCTCCAATGAGTTAACTTCAAATAGTCTTGGATTAAGCTGTGTGTGTTAGGGAAGTGCTGGGTATTAGATTCCACAACCTCTTCAATGTGTTTAGTAAGAAAGTCCAGCATGTGTTACATTAAGTGTTGTAACATTATATGCGTAATATTTCATACATCATATGTGATGAGTTAAGATCACCCTGGTGGCCTTCCCATGGCTATTACTAATCTTTCCTGTGTCTCACCCCTACTGAGGACTTTACTGTCACATACCGTCATGGATTACCAACTGCTTTGGCAATGAGATGGTTAATATAATCTTTAAGCTTGTCTCACTTGGTGACTACTTATAGTTCCAACACATACACAGTTCATAGAAGGTTCACGGAAAAATGTTCTAAGCACTTTGTAAAGGACTGTCTCTTAATTCTTGATTGATGGTATATCATTCTGGGAGAAAAAATACTGCAACGTCATATTATTCTACACCAAGATTACTCTGCTTCCAGCATCTCAATCCTTGACTGCAGTGTTAATGCATTACTATATTTACAGTAGGTCACTTTTGGTTTTACTTAATATATATCAGGACTCAATATTTGCCAGACAATTTGTTACCGCCACCAAAGATGCCACTGTCTAAGTTAGTAGAGGGACTACCTGTCCTCACTAATCACCAAATACACCACAGCCCGCTCCCTAAGGTCAAACAGTGACCTGCGCCTAGCGTCTCCCCGCATCACCTCTTCCCATGATAGACTGCAGGATTTCTCACGCGCAGCCCCCACTCTCTGGAACGCTCTCCCTCGTACTGTCAGACTTTCCCCTAACTTCTCTTCCTTCAAACGCTCCCTTAAAACGTTCCTATTTAGGGAAGCCTACCACCCAACTCACTGATGCAACCATCAATCACTCTCACCTTACAGTCCTCTCCTCCTGTTTCCAACCCCAACCCTCCTAGATTGTGAGTTCCTACGGGAATAGGGCCCTCATCTCCTCCTGTACTGTTTGTCAAATGTTGTTCAATGTATTGTAACCCTGTCTATACTGTGCTTATTGTACAGCGCTGCGAAATATGCTGGCGCTTTATAAATAAAGAATAATAATAATAATAATATTTGTTTTGTGTTAATTTCTTGCATTTTACTACTTTTGTATTTCTGTAACCATGTCCTTGAACCCAGGACATACTTGAAAACGAGAGAAACCTCAATGTATCCTTCCTGGTAAAATACTTTATAAATAAATAAATAAATAAAAATAAATAAATAAAATTATAATTTATGGAGTTGTTGGGCAATATTACATCTTTCACGCCAAAACGGGGACGCTAACGGGGAAAACCTGCAGGTTTCCCCATAGCATCCCAGTTTTAGCGTGAGATTCCAGGCAGGCGCTACCTCGCATCTTGCCCCAGAACCATGCGCTACCCACAGTGATGCTCACAGTAGCGTTTCTGCGAGTATCACCACCTGGAGTCCATAGGACTCCATGGATGGTTGCGCTGCCAGGCTGCATGCCCTGCATGAACTCACTCATACAAGATTGTGCAGGGCAGCGGAGTGACTGGGGACTATTTGCCCCTAGTCTCACTCTGCTCCCAGTGGCCAAAAGGAGCGGATCGGGCAGCCGTTCTCGCCATGGGATGAGAGGTGAGCATCTGATTTATTTTTAGCTGTGCTAAATGATTCTGCAAAGTTGGAATCATTTAGCACCAGCTTCTAGGTGATAGTAATTTTTCATTACCGCATCGGTGGAGTAATTATCACTAAAACCTTGTAATACTTTTCTTATCCTAACGCTAATTACTGATTGTGCTCCCATGTTAAGTATAAGGAGCGCAATGTACAGTGAGCTTGCACAAGCTAGTGCAGTCACCGATGCGGTAACAGATTTTTTTCCCTAATTAGCGTTAGAAAGGTAAACAGGGGGTGTATGTTAAAGTCACTCATCCTAGCGGTAACCCTTACATATCCGAATGCTATCGTTAGCCTTCTTTATATAATCTAGCTCGTTAAGTTTACAGCAGCTCTGGTTGGGTTAAATTAGCACCAACTTTGGAATATTGACCTATTGTCTTGTAATAATAGCTATACCATTGTCTATAATATTCAAAGATTTTTTCCAGTTGGGTAAGTGTACCAAAATAATGCAGTAAAGCATATAAAAAGGGATCAAAACTCAACCTGGCAGTTACAGACCTGTAAACTCCTCTCGTCCTCCTTCACCTCAATTCCTCTAGATTGTAAGCATGGTCCTCTGAACCTCAGGTTTCTGGTTCCTAAGTTTGTTTGCAATTTTGTTTGCTTCTCCATTGGCTATTGTAAAGAGCTGCAGAATGTGTTGGCACTATGTATATGATGATAATAATAACACAACCCAACAAAATAAAAAGATTTTCTTGGTACTTTGGCTTTTCATGGGGTTATTTGGGGCTGTTTCAACAAATTGCATTGGATAGACCACATCATTATTGGTTTTATAGAATTGGTCACTCCACCAGGATAAAAGAAAAGCACCAGGCCATCTCTTTAGTCTTGGAAAGTATAAATTACCAAGAACATCAATGGGTGATTTGTGTAGACTTGAAGATGGTTAATTTTCTTCTTGGTTAACAAAGTGGCTGCACAAAGTATCCCAGGTTTTTATGCCTTTGGGATAGTAGAGCCAAACACGTACATTGGGCAAGAAAATATTGGCCTACGAGGGAATATATGGTGGTTGGAGGAAAAAATGTAATCAATGAACCTTTGGTAGCATGAGACAACTACATATAAAGCGCGGCCTGATGAAACAATTTGTAAAGGCTTTGAATAAAGATGGTTTGTGCGTTGAATATATAGATACATATACAGTAGTTACATAGTTACATAGGCAGAAAAAAAGACATTCGTCCATCAGATTCAGCCTTTCACACATCACCTACTGTGGTTCATCCAAAAGAAGGCAAAAAACCCAGTCTGAAGCGACCGCCGAATATGCAACATACTGGGAAAAAATTCCTTCTTGACTCAAGTATGGCTTTCTCCCTGGATCAAACCGCCATTATCACATATTAAATCTTATAACCCTTAATATTCTGTTTTTTGCAGGACATCATTCAGTCGTTGTTTAAAAGTCTGTACAGACCTGACCCAACCACCTCAACAGTCAGAGAATTCCACATACACAAAGCGCTTAAGTTACCTGGATTTACCATGGAAAAACTGAAGGCAGGACTTGTCAATTGTCCACAGATCAGACAACTTAAAAATGACCCACATTTCGTAGCATCAATGAATGAAATCGAATCATGTACCTGGCCTTTATTTGTTCTTGTTGTGAAAAACTTTCTTGGCAACAAAAAAGGCACAGAACTTGAAAACGAGAGCAATCTCAATGTATCCTTCCTGGTAAAATACTTTGCAAATAAATAAATAACTACACACAATTAGTAGAGGATGTGCTCTTTCATTTCACCAGGCTTGGCTGTAACATGAGTGTTAGAGTCCATTAGCTGCACAGTCACTTAGATCGCTTTTGCTTAGTGACTTAAGTGAAGAGCATGGTGAAAGATTTCACCAAGACATAAAAACAATGGAAACCAGATTTCAAGGAAGATGGGATGCACATAGAATGGCAGACTATTGTCGGAATCTTACACAGGATTGTCCTGGCAGGTCCCACTCTTGGAAGTTTTACAAAAGGAGCTTCTTGTGTGTTGAATGATTGGAAAGTTTGTATCATAAACTTGTGCTTTGGTACGAAAGTCGATTTCCATATAGTACACTTTTCATAAAAATTTTAATATGTTTCCTTCATGCTTAAAAGATAGTAATTTAAACACTACATTAAAATATCCTGATTTTTTTTATGGATGAGCAGAGTGAAGAGTGGTATAGGGCAGGGCTCAAAATTTCAAGTCCCAAGCTACTAACAAGGCCATAAGAGTTACTCGCCACCAGTTGCTCCACCTAACCTCTACTCAGCCCCTAACTCCACCCCCAAACACACCCCCTTAAATACTCTTATGAAATTACACTGTTAAAGGTTTTATTTAGAATAAAGTTACAAAAATAACATTAATACCCAGACATCAGACCCCAGATACATGTATACCCAGTCATCATACCCCAGATACATGTATACCCAGTCATCAGAGCCCAGTGGGAGCAGAGCGAGGAGGCAGGGAAGCTCCTCTCCACCCCCCTGCCAGTGACGGAGACGAGCTTGGTCAGGTTAGGCAGCTGATCCCTGCCTTCGTGCAGCTTGGGGAAGGGGGGGGGCTTTATGTTGGCATTGCTGGAATAAGCAGCACAAAATAATGTATTGTACTGCCTGCGTGTGCATTTCCACTCGTCCTCACTTAATTTCCACTCACCAAATGCTAGTAGGCGAGTGGAAATTTTGAGCCCTGATATAGGGCATATGTTCTGTATCTCAAAAACTAGTGCTGATAAGAGAAAACTGGTGCCATTTTTGGAATCAGCAGGTCAATTGTACCCAGACACAAATCAAAAATTTGAGGCACCAAAATGTGTGTGTTGGCCAGTGTAATAACTCAACAAATGTAGTTGACAAATTGTTTGAGAGTTTATTAAAGGCTCATATTCAGTAATACTTCTTGAACAATCATTTCAAAAGTAATAGTCAGCATGTTTTTGTGATGTATCGATCACATCAGACCAACTTAAACAAATTCTATGAAGCCATGAGTAAAAATATAGATCAAGGTGTTCCAGAAGATGTGACCTATTTATATCTTAATACTGTGTTTGGCACAACCAACACAATTGGATACTGCACAAAGGAGATTAGATGAACATGCTTGTTCTTGAGTTGAAAACTGGCTCAATAATAGAGTGCAGCGAGTTGTTGCTAATGTTAAATATTCAAGATAGATGCAAGTGGTAAGTGGGGTACCTCAATGCTCTGTCTTGGGACCCACTCATTTTAACATATTTATAAGTCATTTTCCAAGAGGTAATGAAAGTCATGTGTCCATATTTGCTGATGATACGAAATTGGGTACGATTGCTCAGACTGGATGTAACGTCTCTGCAAAAGGATTTGTATAAACTAGAGGAGAGGGTTGGCAAGTTGAAGATGAGATGTAATATAGTAAGTGGAATGTTAAGCGTTAGGAGGGAAAAGCTAATCAAGCAAAATATACTCTAAAACGGTGTTTCCCAAACCTGTCCTCAGGACCCGCTGACTCGCCAGGTTTTCTAGATATCTGGCGCACAGCACAGGTGATATGATTTGCTGTTCAGTGATTGCAGGATTCAGTCTGCATTTCCTCAAGCTGATCTGCAAAATCTGGCCTGGTTGAGGGTCCGGAGGACAGGTTTGGGAAATACTGCTCTAAATGGATTGAGCTGGGTTGGCAGTGAATGAGAACAGAATAGGTACACTTGTAAACAGTAAACTGTGGAAAATGCAGAGGTGAATTACAAAACTAATAAAAGAAATTAAAGATTTTAATTATGATTAAAAAATTGCACTTGCTTAGCCTTGGAAAAAGTTGTCTAAGAGGAAATATAATTACCGTATTTTTCGCTCCATAAGACGCACCTGACCATAAGACGCACCTAGTTTTTAGAGGAGGAAAACCGGAAAATAAATATTCTGAATGAAATAGTGTAATAATGGATATACTGCCCCAGCTCGTGGATATGCCTTAGCTCACACGTGGATATGCCTTAGCTCACACATGGATTTGCCCCAGCTCACACATGGATTTGCCCCAGCCAGCTCACACATGGATCTGCCCCATCAGCTCATGGATTTGCCCCAGCTCACACATGGATTTGCCCCAGCCAGCTCACACATGGATTTGCCCCAGCCAGCTCACACATGGATTTGCCCCATCAGCTCACACATGGATTTGCCCCAGCCAGCTCACACATGGATTTGCCTCAGCCAGCTCTCACATGGATTTGCCCCAGCCAGCTCACACATGGATTTGCCCCATCAGCTCACACATGGATTTGCCCCAGCCAGCTCTCACATGGATTTGCCCCATCAGCTCACACATGGATTTGCCCCATCAGCTCACACATGGATTTGCCCCAGCCAGCTCACACATGGATTTGCCCCAGCCAGCTCTCACATGGATTTGCCCCAGCCAGCTCACACATGGATTTGCCCCATCAGCTCACACATGGATTTGCCCCAGCCAGCTCTCACATGGATTTGCCCCAGCCAGCTCACACATGGATTTGCCCCATCAGCTCACACATGGATTTGCCCCAGCCAGCTCACACATGGATTTGCCCCATCAGCTCACACATGGATTTGCCCTAGCCAGCTCTCACATGGATTTGCCCCAGCCAGCTCACACATGGATTTGCCCCATCAGCTCACACATGGATTTGCCCCATCAGCTCACACATGGATTTGCCCCATCAGCTTACACATGGATTTGCCCCATCAGCTCACACATGGATTTGCCCCAGCCAGCTCACACATGGATTTGCCCCAGCCAGCTCACACATTGATTTGCCCCAGCCAGCATGGATTTGCCCCATCAGCTCACACATTGATAATGCCCCAGCTCACATATGGATATGGCCCAGCAGCTCGTGGATGTGCCTCCGCTCACCTGCCGCCGCCGCGTTCGTCTCCCTCTGAGCATGCGTCCGGCGGCAGGAAGCTTGGGCACTCGCCTGGGGGAGCCACGTGACCGCGATCTCCGCGGTCACGTGGCTCCCCCAGGCGAGTGCCCAAGCTTCCTGCCGCCAGACGCATGCTCAGAGGGAGACGAACGCGGCGGCGGCAGGTGAGCGGAGGCACATCCACGAGCTGCTGGGCCATATTCGCTCCATAAGACGCACCCACTTTTCCCCCCACTTTTTGGGGGGAAAAAAGTGCGTCTTATGGAGCGAAAAATACGGTACATAGTTCAATACATACAGTACATGGTCAATACAAAGAGCTCTCTTGTGACCTGTTCATTAACAGGACTTTACAAAGGTCACAATGTCATCCACTGAGACAGGAAGAAAGAAGTAATTGTAACACGCAAAGCCCAGGCTTTTTCATTACAATAAGAACAACAGCAATAAGTAATTGTCACAATAAAGCTAAAGGTGTTGTATTATCCAATCCATTTAATACCCAAACAAAAAGTTTAGATGTTTTCTGGTAAAATATGATGTAAATGGATTTAAGAATTGTATTTTGTTGTATAAAATATCTTTCTTAAGCGAGTGAGACATACAGAGGCAAGCAGAATAACAAGAACCCATTTCCAGTCATATACAGAAATTAGAAAGTCCATGAATGTGATTTGGTACAGAAATTGGTGGGATATAACCTGATTATGACAAGAGTCATTTTGAACTTGGGGTACTGGACCTAGAGATACTGTACATTTGGGAGGTGCTGGACAGATGTTTTACAATGTTTCCCTGCCCTCTCCTATGCTGAAGTCACCCTGTACCTATAATTCTAGGTGCAGGGTGTCTGTGTTTGTGTTGTCTGTGTTACATATGAATACTGTTATTGTTTTTATCAGTGTTGTTTATGTTTATCTGTTACTATCTGCTAACAGGATTACTGTGTGGGCCACAGCAGCCTTTCCCAACTCCCCCTATCTAGAACATGTTTACATCTGTTAAAGGATGGAATGGTCTTGATTTGTTTGTCTTGTTTGGCAAAAACTGTCCCATTACCTGATACTTTATAATCTGAATTCCCTGTTTAACCTCACAATCTACTATTGCTCTGCTTTGTTGGAATGTTGCACTATGTGTCTTGGTGTCCAGAGTTAATTCCATTATCTGTCCCAGACAACAAAACGCCATGCATTAATTTCTGGGCAATCGCAGAAATATACCAGGGGAGGGATTAATGATGAAATGCAGTAAGACACCATGGTGTCATTTTCCATTGGCCACCAGACCCCACCTGGAACTGTGTGTATTATTCATTAAAGGCTCAGATCCTAGTTGTCTTTTATTACTTCAAGATCTGCGTGCTGACTCATCTCTGGGGAATGCTATCACCCCACTTTCAGGGTACCTGTCCTTAAGCTTCTGTTAAGGCCTGGAGAAAGGCTCGAAAGGCTGTTGGTTGGAGAACGGAGGTCCAGTAAAGGAGAGGCATTGACAGATGTGACCGAGTCATGGTACAGAGATCTGTTACACTGATGGATCAATATAATAGCTGATAATGTCACATATCCCCCTAAAAGAAAACATAAAAGGAAGGTGGTAGTACTTCCGCTTTCTGCATCAAAATACAGCTCGTGCCCATCTCGCTTGTTGTAAACCAGGGAAATAGAACAGAAGGGAGGGTAGAATAAAAAAAAGTAGGGGGTGTTTTTATAAGGGGGGATAAAGTGTATGTGGAATGGTTAAGGCGAGGGTTAATGCTCTGATCACATGACATAAGTGTGCAGTAGAATGCAGAGCACCAGTTCCAAGTTGTGTGACACTGGTCGTATTTATTCTCCGATAAGTAGTGCAGCTTCTCTAAAATAATTACCTTTTTGATACATTACTTGTTGAATTGGAAAATGCTCCTAAAGATTTTTTTTTACCTTCTTTCAGATCGACAGAAGCAGTGGGGTTGTGGGAAACGTTGAACTTGATGGGCATTGGTCTTTTTTCAACCTACATTACTAGGTCACTATGTTACAAACAATACAAAATAATGAAAGTATTGTGTTTTCCTATCATCTAGATGATTTATATTGATTTTCACACTATTTTGACATTTAAGATATTGTTTAAATGTTTTATCATTTAATATATATGGTCGACATAGATCAGGTTTAATAACTCAGGCACAAACCACTCAATATCCAGTGAGCATTGTGAATCCTTTATGTCCACCAAATTAAACAGCCCGAGAGGGTCACATTTTAGAGCAAGCAACACCTTACAGGTATGGTAACGTTAGTGTTTGCAGGGTTCATTTAAAAAAGAAAAACACAAAATTTTGAGAAAACATATATTCAAAATGGTAGTGAACATGGTTAGAAGAACAGAAAGGTATAGAAAAGTTTAGGGTTTTGACTATTTTCAAAGACAGCATCCAGTGGATAAACCGGCCTGTAAAGGGATGCTTGAACTTCTGTGTGCAATGGAATACAGGTATTCCTCATCCTGGTCAAGGTGGGTACCTGCACCATATTCACCCATTTCTCTTTCCTTGGGAGTCAAGAGGATTTGGGTCAACACTAATGCAAGTAACTTAATGGCAGCAGGACATGTAGATGTCCCTGAGGTTGTTATAACATGTCTGAAAGATCCATCTTTTATTACTCTCTCTGAATTCTGTTGGTGGTATTCTCAAAAAAACATATCGGGGGTCTAAATCCATAATGTGGCTCTCTTAAACTAATAACTGGATTTCTGTAGGACTGTCCACTCAGGTTTTTGCTACTTATGACACTTAATTGTCGCAGTAAGGAACTGATCAGCATGTGTGGAATGGGGACATTAGCTCCAATCTGAGCCATTGATAAAATGACAGTGTGCACACATAAGCATTAAAACATATCAGTTCCTCTCTCCCTTCCAGAACTCATGTCTCTCCACACTGGAAAAATTTTCGGTCAATCCCTCTATAACAAAGGTTATCTCCTTTAGTTACCATTTGCACACTACTCATAATCCGCACATGAAATGGAACTTTCAAAACAAATGGGAAAAAGACCTTAATACTACCATCTCTTATGAGACTTGGATGACTAGCTTCTCTCATGAAATTAATAAATATACATGTGCAAACTTGTCTGAGGTGAGGAAAAAGGTACTATATCAATGATACATCACTCCAAATAAGGAACATCAAATGCAGTCCAGTTTCTAAACCTGTTAATAATCACCAACCACCTTTCTGGATACTTCCTACATTATGATATTTGTTGTTTAATTAACACTTTTATTTTTTATGTGCATAAATCTCAGAATCACTGTGGTCTGATCTCACCAGCTCAATCTAAACACAGGGACCTGCATATATGCTGATATGCCATGATATATACTATATTGCCAAAAGTATTCGCTCACCCATCCAAATAATCAGAATCAGGTGTTCCAATCACTTCCATGGCCACAGGTATATAAAATCAAGCACCTAGGCATGCAGACTGTTTTTACAAACATTTGTGAAAGCATGGGTCTCTCTCAGAAGCTCAGTGAATTCCAGCGTTGAACTGTGATAGGATGCCACCTGTGCAACATATCCAGTCGTGAAATTTCCTCGCTCCTAAATACTCCACAGTCAACTGTCAGCTGTATTATAAGAACGTGGAAGTGTTTGGGAACGACAGCAACTCAGCCACGAAGTGGTAGGCCACGTAAACTGACAGAGCGGGGTCAGCAGATGCTGAGGCGCATAGTGCGAAGTGGTCGCCAACTTTCTGCAGAGTCAATTGCTACAGACCTCCAAACTTCATGTGGCCTTCAGATTAGCTCAAGAACAGTGCGCAGAGAGCTTCATGGAATGGGTTTCCATGGCCGAGCAGCTGCATCCAAGCCATACATCACCAAGTGCAATGCAAAGCGTGGGATGCAGTGGTGTAAAGCACGCCACCACTGGACTCTAGATGGAGATGCGTTTTCTGGAGTGACGAATCGTGCTTCTCCATCTGGCAATCTGATGGACGAGTCTGGGTTTGGAGGTTGCCAAGAGAACGGTACTTGTCTGACTGAATTATGCCAAGTGTAAAGTTTAATGGAGGGGGGATTATGGTGTGGGGTTGTTTTTCTGGAGCTGGGCTTGGCCCCTTAGTTCCAGTGAAAGGAACTCTGAATGCTTCAGCATTCCAAGACATTTTGGACAATTCCATGCTCCCAACTTTGTGGGAACAGTTTGGAGCTGGCCCCTTCCTCTTCCAACATGACTGTGCACCAGTGCACAAAGCAAGGTCCATAAAGACATGGATGACAGAGTCTGGTGTGGATGAACTTGACTGGCCTGCACAGAGTCCTGACCTCAACCCGATAGAACACCTTTGGGATGAATTAGAGCGGAGACTGAGAGCCAGGCCTCGTCCAACATCAGTGTGTGACCTCACAAATGCGCTTCTGGAAGAATGGTCAAAAATTCCCATAAACACACTCCTAAACCTTGTGGACAGCCTTCCAGAAGAGTTGAAGCTGTTATAGCTGCAAAGGGTGGACAGACGTCATATTGAACCCTATGGATTAGGAATGGGATGTCACTTAATTTCATATACGAATCAAGGCAGGTGAGCGAATACTTTTGGCAATATAGTATATGGTTTTTTTTCCACTGTGATTTTCCTTTTTGTTAATCTGATTAGTTTCTTCATAATAGATTTCAATATATAAAAAAAAAACAACAACATAAAATGTAGGTAGTGGAACTGATGAGGTAGTGCGTAAAAAAAGTTCAGAAAAACCAAAACGTTTATACTGCAAAGAACGCAGTACAAGGAGACCAGGGTCAAGGGGACCCATTATAAAGTGTTGTATGTCTATATTGTTTGCATACAAAAGTAATGTACCATTAATATATTATGTGTATAATCATCGAAGTGCGAGCACAATTAAATGTGAGACTCTAGAGTCACAACATGTTTAAAATCGAATGAAAACTCTTGCATTGTTGCTTCATATGAAAAGCTGCAATTCTCTGCTAACACCATAGAAGTAAACAAAAAAGCAGAGTACAATGGAGTGTACAGTACTTGTTTTAATGATTGGGAAGGTGTGACGACCAGGATCATAACGCAGGTGTTTGGCTCATATTGTATGCTTGGGAAAACAAGCTAAACAGGCACACTGAGAAGGAACAAAATCCTGTATAAATGCAGAGGATACAATATTTAAAGGGAGTTTACATCATTGAATCTGCATATTTGTTTTTTTTTTTAATATCTTGCATTTTATTACTTTGTATTTCTGTAACGACTGTAACAATTCAATGTTCTTGAACCCAGGACATACTTGAAAACGAGAGAAATCTCAATGTATCCTTCCTGGTAAAATACTTAATAAATAAATAAATGTTGGGTAGTCCGAAATGTCTGCCTGGATCAAGTTAACAAAATATGTTACAGTAAGTTATCTATTGAGGTCTTCAACCTAAATGTCAATGCAAATTCATATCATGTGTTGCTTTTCGCTCCAAAGTATATCAAGAGTGCACTTTATCTTCGACCAACCAATCAACAGGACTGGCTATAGCTCATTGATTTTATAGTCTGAAGGGCTGTAGCTCATGGTTTTTGAAAATATGGATACTTTGCCACAGGGGAGAAGAGTTGGATGCCATGTGTAGTGGATGCATTTCTCTACCATACAGGATTGAGTTTGTTTGTGTATGTGTATTCTTTAACATCCTGTCAAGGGCCCTATGCAGCCTTAATTCTGTTCTGGTTGCAATAAAGAATGATCCATCTTGCAATACATCATCCTTCTTCTCCTGACCCCTTGTTTAATAGTTCATTAAATAGAAACTCCTATTCCCAGCTACAATATGTGCAGTAACAAACAACAGACATTGCAGAATTCACAACCCATTTGTCAGCGTTAGGAAGACGCCTATAGAACCTAGGAAAAAGCTGCAAGATTCTGTTGGTATTATTTCTCTTCAAATAACAAATAACTACGTATACACTGGGCAATCATGTGGATTTCAAAACGGAAACCAGAATAGCACACCCTGCCAACATATTACGAGCTGCAGCTATGTGGAACACGGTAATATGTTAAGAGATTTAATTTTGCAGAACAGTCTGTTTAAGCCGTTCATGAGCACTACCAGCTAAATCACATAAAACAGCATGTTTTGAAAAATGACCTAAGCATATCCCACTTTTTTGCATAGTTTAAGAATAAAAAAAAATACAAATTGGCCTACGCAACTGTTGGTCCCTCCCTCACCCTCTCTCAGACTGGCATAAGTTGTCAAAAAGTTGAACTTGGCAGCTCTCCTCTGCCAAGGGGACACATGAAAATATGTTCCCATTTGCTCCTTGTCGCATTCTGGAAGAAGCACACCTGTCTGGTCAGCACCCAGACAAGTGTATCATTTGCTACAAGGTACCACTTATTGCATTCTTACTGCTAGTTTTAACACTCAGATATGTGAGCGTTAGCGTTAGGTTAAGTGCTTTTAATGCATTACCTTTCCTGGCCATTCGGCTATTCAGAGAGCAGGCAGTTCGCCAAATGTTGGCCAATTGCCTGCACATACAGTGCCTGTTCGGTGCCTGTTCGAGGGCAGTGAAATCCCCATAGAGAAGCAATGCTTCGTCTATTCAGAGAACACAAACCAGCAGTGAACAGTTGCCGAAATGCCCTGCTGTCTGGTGGTTTTATTCGACAGGCTTATTCAGGCGATTCAAATAGGCTCCAATGGTAAAAATATTCCCGTTTTAATCCAATATCTAATAAACCGTTCATTATAATATTCTGCAGTAAAAAGTCTCTTTATTCTTAGATTTTTTTAGGATCTTTTAGGCATTTTTGTTGTTTTTTTGCAAACTTTTTTCCGTTTTATCTTTTAAATCGTCTTTTCTTTTTTCTGTATCAGACCTTTTTATTATCATTCATAGCATCTTACAGTTGGGTTCAAAATTATTCAACCCCCAATGCTGTAAAGGATTTTAGGGAATTTAGTGTACATTTGTAATTGTATTCAGAATGAAATCCTACAAGGACTTTTTAAAGAACCATATGCAACTAAAATGACATCAATTGGTTTTGTAATACAGTAGTAAATGTTTCTTTTGTGAATTCTTCATTGACACAATTATTCAAACCCTTAAAGACTACCACTCTGAAGAACAGAGGTTCATTCAAGTGTTTTCAATCAGGTATTGAAAACACCTGTGGATGTCACGGAGCAGCAATAAAGCATAATAAGCACCAATTAGGCAGCTTTAAAATGACTGTGATACTCAGCTCCTTCTAGACATTTACTGGTGTGGTTACAAACATGGTGAAGTCAAGAGAATGGTCCAGGAAGACAAGAGAAGAGGGGATTACTCTTCACAGGAAGGGCAATGGCTATAAGAAGATTGCAAAGATGTTAAACATACCAAGAGAGACCATAGGAAGCATCATTCGCAAATTCAAGGCAAAGGGCACTGTTGAAACGCTACCTGGTCGTGGCAGAAAGAAGATGCTGACTTTGACTGCTGTGCGCTACCTGAAGCGTAGAGTGGAGAAAAGTCCTCGTGTGACTGCTGAGGAACTGAGAAAAGATTTGTCAGATGTGGGTACTGAAGTTTCAGCTCAGACAATACGGCGCACACTGCGTAGTGAAGGCCTCCATGCCAGAACTCCCAGGCGCACCCCCTTGCTGTCTCCAAAGAATAAGAAGAGTCGACTGCAGTATGCCAAAAGTCATGTGGACAAACCACAGAGGTTTTGGGATAGTGTTCTGTGGACTGATGAAACAAAATTAGAACTGTTTGGGCCCATGGATCAACGCTATGTTTGGAGGAGGAAGAACAAGGCCTATGAAGAAAAGAACACCTTGCCTACTGTGAAGCATGGCGGGGGGTCAATCATGCTTTGGGGCTGTTTTGCTTCTGCAGGTACAGGGAAGCTTCAGCGTGTGCAAGGTACCATGAATTCTCTTCACTACCAGGAGATATTGGATGACAATGTGATGCAGTCCGTCACAAACCTGAGGCTTGGGAGACGTTGGACCTTTCAACAGGACAATGATCCCAAGCATACCTCCAAGTCCACTAGAGCATGGTTGCAGATTAAAGGCTGGAACATTTTGGAGTGGCCATCGCAGTCACCTGACGTAACTCCGATTGAGAACCTCTGGTGGGACTTAAAGAAAGCAGTTGCAGTGCGCAAGCCTAAGAATGTGACTGAACTGGAGGCTTTTGCCCATGACGAATGGGCGAAGATACCCGTAGATCGCTGCAAGACACTTGTGTCAAGCTATGCTTCACGTTTAAAAGCTGTTATAACTGTAAAAGGATGTTGTACTAAGTACTAAGATTGAATGTCACTTGGGGGTTGAATAAAACTGATAATGATGTGAGCACAGAAAAGACATTTGTGGTTATTTCATTATAAATGTTATGTTATATTTGTCTGACCTACACGTGCCTCTTTGATTTAATTGTAAGCAAGATGACTGAATGATCAAAATCAATGTCAAACTGGCCAAAACACTCAATTTCAGTGGGGGTTGAATAATTTTGAACACAACTGTATATGTAAATTTCAGTCATTTTCGTTCAGTAGTTTTTTTGCAAACAGCGTTTCAAATTTCAAACTTTCAAGCGTACTGTGTTTTTTTTCTCACCTCTTTCGTCTGCGTGTCGGGTTTTTCTGGCGGCTGCTCTGCGCTGTGATCGGCGGCTGCTTGGGTTTTGTCCGGCGTGTTCGGTGGGGTTAATCCAGCTGTTTTCTGCAGGTTTTGGTGAGTGCCGGGTGAGTGTTCGGCGGGTTTGCGGCGAGTGTTCAGTGGATTTGCGGTGGACTTTCCCTGCACTATGGGGGCCCTGTGGTGCTTGCTGAATACACCGCAGGGTCGGCGAAATAGGATCGCCGAATCGCCCTAAAAGTGCAGGGAATGAAAAGTCACCGATCGTACGGTGACTTTTCGATTCTTTTTGAATAACCCTGAATAATACTATGGAAGTGCAGTCTGCCAGGACCCTCAGAGAGATAGGCCACATCGCCTTTGCAATTTATGCAATCTACTAGCTCTGGCATAGAATGGAGATAAGTTACATATTTAGTTATAAACTAGCAGTAAGAGATCAACCTGCTTGATTATGGACCACATCTTGGTCTCCTCGGTACGAAAAGCTATACTTTTTAAATTCTCATAATCACTATCAGGGTTATTCAAAGAGAATCGAAAAGTCACTGCACGTTCTGTGACTTTTCGTTCTCTTCAATTCGGTGCGATTTGCCGATCCCATTTCGGCGACCCTGCGGTGTATTCAGCAAGCACCACAGGGCCACCGTAATGCAGGGAAAAGTCGCCGCAAACCCGCCAAAAACGAGGGCGAACGCACACCGAAACCCGCAAAAACATCTGGATTAACCCGGCTGAAGATGCCGGAGAAACCCGAGCAGGAGCCGATCAGAGCGAAGCGCAGCCGCCGGAAAAACCCGACACCGCAGACGAAAGGAGTGAAAAAAACAAACCAGTACGCTTGAATGTTTGAAAAGTAAAACGCTGTTTGCAAAGAAACTACAGAACGTAGTTCCAGAAAAAAGAAAAAACGCTTAAAAAAAAAAGGAAAATTTTTTTGCAAAAAAATCCCCAAAAATGCCTAAAAGGTCCTAAAAAATCTAAACATAAAAAGACTCTTTACTGCAGAATATTATAATGAACGGTTTATTAGATATTGAATTAAAACGGGAATATTTTTAACATTGAAGCCTATGGGATTCGCCTGAATAAACCTGCCCAATTAAACCACTGAATGGCATGGCAATTCGTCAACTTTTCACTGCTGGTTTTTGTTCTCTGAATAGACAAAGCAGTGCTTCTCTATGGGGATTTCACTGCCCTCGAACAGGCACCGAACAGGCACCTTATGTGCAGGCAATTCGCCAACTCTTGGCGAATTGCCTGCTCTCTGAATAGCCGAATGGCCAAGAAAGGTAACCGAACGCTGAATTTCAGCGTTCGGTTACCTTTCGGCAGCCATTCGGATCTCTTTGAATAACCCTGTATGGCAAAAACGTGTTCACTTACATAAAAAAAATAATAAAGCAGTTTATTTTCAACAGGATGTTATGATGAAACAGATGCAGAATCTGACTGCAAAGTAAATCTCAATGTATTCACAAGTAAATAAAAATATAATAATGAAACACTTAAATGAAAAAGGGCACAAAAATCTCTAATGAGCAGGTGCTAAGTGCCATCTAAGTATAGAGGAAATATAAAGAATAGCTTGACACCTAAGAACAATATGATGCGCACACGAGACTCATTGAAGTGTGTTTTACTCTTAGAAAATTAAATTACAAAAACCACATGCAAGGATTATGATCCGCCATTAGCACTTTCAGTTGGAAATTGATTTTTTTTATTTCATGTTTACATAAACAGAAGTTAAGAGGCAAAACATGGGGATGAAGGGGCAGGGGGCATCTGCATGAAAGAGTCATAAGCAAAGAAAAATACAATAAATCACAAAATGAAGAGTTTGTCATAAAATAATCAGGAAGGAAATACACATATTAGGATAGGAGTAGAAAGCAGGAGAGTAGTTAAGCTTTGTGTCGCCCGCCAGAAAAACTAATTCTGTTGCCCCACCTGATATCAAATAAATATGGACAGAAACATATAATTAAGACAAATATTCATGAAATGTTGGGTTATTTATGTTGATAAAAATTTTATTCAGAACAAAAAAAAAATCTTTCTATTTACACCAAGTGATTTTTAGCAACATTTATTATAGTTTATAAACAAACTAGCTGGAAGTTGTAATGGGTTGCAGATCTAGTATAAACCTGCACATCTCAGACATACCGGCTGGGTGAAGTAGAGGTAACATCACTGCGCTATAACCAGGGATCAAGTCCTAAAAATAGAAGTGTGGGAACTCGCCAGGATTTCTGTCTCCCAAAAAGCAATTATCACCTAGCAGTAACACAAACATACACTCAGATCTGATATATTAAATGTATATATGTCAATAAGAAAGCAGACTATACAACAAATGCTTATGCCAGCTATTGAATACGGAGATGTACTGTATGCAGCCGCCCCGCAAACACACCTCCAGAAACTTACTACATTGTAGAACTCATGCTGTCGCTTTGCGCTACAATGTAACTACATGACCCACCATTGTGACATGTTAAAAGAGCTAAACTGTCCATCGCTTTATTCCAGATGCACTCTTCACCTTTCCAACCTGGTGTTTAAGAGCTTTTCTGGGAAGCTACCACCCTACCTGAATAGGCTGCTTCCCCAGCAGTTCCCTCATCCTATAACCTCCGATCCAGGACCAGCACCTTTCTTGCAATACCACAATACAAAAAGATAGTGGCTCGATCCTCATTTTCCTACAGAGCACCACAATTATGGAATAACCTCCCAGACGCCATTAAATCTTCCCCCAGTCTAAAGTCACTCAAGAGCTCCCTATTAACATACCTCAATACAGAATGTACCTCTAAACATGTGACATAATGACTATATTTCCTACATATTTATTTTCTAGGTTAATCTGTGTTGTTTTTTTATATCTTGCATTTTATTACTTTGTATTTCTGTACCTACTGTACCTGTGTGTGTATATATCCATAATATGCCTGCCTAACCATTTGTGTTCCTTGTATTTCTGTACATACTGTAACAATTAAGTTTCTTAAACCCAGGACATACTTGAAAACGAGAGAAATCTCAATGTCTCCTTCCTGGTAAAATATTTTATAAGTAAATAAATATGTGGAATATAGCAAAAATATATGATAAATCCTATTTTTATTGTGACTTAATAGAGAAATATATGATTGAACACCTGACTACAAGCTTTATAGAGTATGGGACCAAAGGGAACTCCGTTCCCTGTGCAAAATTAGTGCAGGAACTCCGTTCCCACGCGTTCCCCCTCGACTTGACCCCTGGCTATAACCATGATGAGAGACTGTGGAGACACAGGTTTGATCCCGGCAAGAGCACCTCTCCAGTAAGTGTCTTTGGGCAATACACCTAATGGTACATACTCGCCACCCAGGACATACTCAAAAACAAGAGAAATCTCAATGTATTCTTCCTGGTAAAATACTTCTCAAAAAAAATATCAGACCTTTAAATGAAGGGACATTGAGAAATAAATGCTGCCCCTTCCCTTCCTCCAATCTCCTGCCCTAGGTATAGGCCTAAATGTCTATGCAAGAATACACTCTGATCGAAAGACAAAGGAAAATAAAGAGAAAGAAATGTAAGGAATGTTCACCCAATGTCTTGCTCATTAACCTGTGTGTCAGAATTCTTAGAGGGACTTCGGAGAGGTGGATATTTCTGACTGGCCTGTCTCAAGGATGCCAAGCCATTACCCCCACATTAAGCTGCCATTTGTAATCAGCAAAAAAGCCCAGCCACTTTCAGTACAGAAGAATAAAGGGTTTAGTGGCATCGAGGAAGTGGTGAATTGACGGGATTTTTATTCATCTATGGAGACAGGTATAAAACGAGAATATAAAGGGACAGTGAGAAGGAGGTCTGTGTCCAGCAGTCATTTGCTTGGGTCAAAAAGAATTATTTCACTCCTTGGTCAGGTTCTTTCTACAACAGCCATAGTGTTGTGATTTGTTTTCAGTTTATTTATGGTTTTAAAATATTTATCTATTAACAGTTTTGAAAATTAAAACGGGAACCAGCACAACCTTCTCTACCTCTTCTTCCCTTGAATGTCTGTCTTCTACACTTTGTATGGGAGTAACGTGTTCAACATCATTAATTATTCGATGTACATCTTACAGATTTTGTGCTATACCTATCTCATGCATGCTGTCATGGAGCTGACATAGCGCTCCTCGCTTTAACTACAAAGACTTTATTTTCATCCATTGTGTGGTGTGATTTTAAATGTGTTTTTTTACTGTATACTGTATCCATCAGGTCCTTCTCTGTGTCCTTTGCTGGTAACTCCTCCTCTCCATTGCCTCTATCTGTTGGTGTACCTCAAGGCTCTGTCCTTGGTCCTCTGCTCTTTTCCATCTACACCTCCTCCCTGGGCAAAATCATTAATAGCTTTGGCTTTAATTACCACCTCTACGCTGATGACACTCAGATCTACCTACCCACTCCTGATCTCTCTCCCCCTGCCCTTTCCAAAGTCAGCGACTGCTTATCGGGCATCTCCTCCTGGATGGCCTCTCTCCACCTAAAGATCAACATGTCTAAGACTGAGCTCCTACTAATTCCTCCCTCTAATGCCTCCCCACCTCCTGACTTCTCTATCACGGTGGAGGGTATCACCATCTCCCCATCAAACCAGGTTCGCTGTCTTGGAGTTACACTTGACTCTGCTCTTTCCTTCATCCCCCACATCCAGTCTCTTTCCTCCTCCTGCCGATACCAACTGCGTAATATTTCCAGAATTCGGCCATTTCTTACCGCTGTCACCACAAAACAACTCATACACGCCCTGGTAATCTCCCGACTTGACTATTGCAATAATCTCTTATCTGGCCTCCCTCTGTCCCGCCTCTCCCCCCTACAATCCATCCTGAACGCCTCCGCCAGGCTAATTCACCTCACCCGCCGCTCTGTCTCTGCCGCTCCCCTCTGCGAGTCCCTTCACTGGCTCCCCATCCACTGCAGAAATAAATTCAAAATCCTTACCCTGACCTACAAAGCTCTCACTAACTCAGCTCCCCACTACCTGTCCTCACTAATCACCAAATACACCCCAGTCCGCTCCCTAAGATCAAACAGCGACCTGCGCCTAGCGTCTCCCTGCATCACCTCTTCCCATGATAGACTGCAGGATTTCTCACGCGCAGCCCCCATCCTCTGGAACGCTCTCCCTCGTACGGTCAGACTTCCCCTAATATCTCTTCCTTCAAACGCTCCCTTAAAACGTTCCTATTTAGGGAAGCCTACCACCCAACTCACTGACGCAACCATCAATCACTCTCACCTTACAGTCCTCTCCTCCTGTTTCCAACCCCAACCCTCCTAGATTGTGAGTTCCTACGGGAATAGGGCCCTCATCTCCTCCTGTACTGTTTGTCAAATGTTGTTCAATGTAACCCGGTCTACACTGTGCCTATTGTACAGCACTGCAGAATATGCTGGCGCTTTATAAATAAAGAATAATAATAATAATAATATACTGTGTTGTTAAGACTCATGTTGATGATTGCCCTGTTCTCCCCAACCCCAGGACGCCATTTCCCCAAGCCAGTCATGGGTCCCAGGGACAACGGACCACATGGCACAAAATGGGAACGTTTCCAGCCAATTCACGTCTTCTGGTTTTAGCGTGATATTAAGGGGCAGGCGCTAATCTGTCATTGCATGTAGTGTGCGTTAGAAGTGTGAGAAGAAGGAACACGCAGGACCTAATCACCCTAGAGAACTCTCAAAACACGCAGGTCCCAGTTCAATTCCCGCAAGAGCAGTATAGCAAACAAACATAACTGATCAAAAATATGAAAACATATGAAGACTGTTTACCTGCATTCATGCAGGCCTAGCCAATTGAATGGTACAGGAGAGTGTAAGAGAAAAGGGCAGTCAATAAATGAGGGAGAGAAGGAAAAGGGGAAGGGCGACCCAAAATATAGCATTTCCTCATCGGTTTAGGGTAAATAAGGCTGTAAACCTGGAAGTGGACGTGATCAAGATCCGTCTGGACCAGGTCTCTGTTTACGCTTCGGTTATGTCTGAGGAAGTAAGGATAAATTGTTCCAGAAAGTGGAGTTCCTCCAGTTTGGCCAACCATAAGGACAGTGGGGGGCTAACTGCTTGTTTTCAATATAAGGAAATGATGCCCTTGGCAACGTTCTACAAACCACCACCGAGTGTTTGTAGGTATGTACCAAGAGGGTAGTATGATGAAGGAGCATGGATGCAGGACTGAATGCCAGTGGGGGTCTACAAATTCTGTTTTAATGGTGTGAATTGTGGACCAGAACGATTGGATTAAGGGACAGTGCCACCAAATATGGATCATCGAGCCTATGTCACTGTGACACCTTCAGCAGTATGGGGGCACCAAGGGGAACATGCAATGTAAATGTGTAGTTACCTGGTACCACAATGACAAAACTTTGTATGGTGTCTTCACAACTCTGCTGGAGATGGAACAGTGGTGTGTAAGGACCGGTAGTTTCCCTCATTGAGCCTCAGAGAGTGTCATGCCTAACATCTCCTCCCACAATCCCATAAAGGGAGGTGGGGCGGACGCCTTAGCAGTTTGAACCATTTTGTATAAATATGGGATACGGTGAGCCAAGGGGCCCGGCAAGGTGCATCGTCTCTTGAATACAGTCAACTCCCGGCAAGAGAGTGTCATCATGGAATGTGGTCAAGAATGTGCATTGAAAGCGGTCAAGAAGTGGGGTGCAAGAACCACAGGTCTTATAATAACGCAGTGGGAGGCCATCAAGGACGAGGCATTTCCCAGTCTTGGAAGTTTTAAGGGCACAGACCTATTAATTTGCCATGATAAGGGATTCGAGAAGAGTCGCATCAGTCACGGATATTGTGCGAGTGGAGTGCTTGGTGAGTTAAGCCCTAATCCGGGCATCCCAGGCACAATCAGACTGTGTGGGTGTCAGGGAGTATAGCTTAGAGTAATAGTCCTATAGGCAGACATGTTCTGTGCCGGCATGTGGTGTATTTTGCCCCCTCTGTCCCGAATGCATGCGATGTATGTGGCAGCCCGCCTCTTTTTTTTGTAAATATAAATTTTTATTATGTTTGACAGACAGCAAGAAGTAGGTACACAATCGAGCACATAGGCCGCCCGCCTCTTAGCTAACATTCGTGCAAGCAAACTGTGCATGTGAAATAAATCCTTCAAGCGTAAGCATGCCCTATGATGTATGGTATTCATGATACCCGCCAATGTGCGCCTCAATGTCATGAGCGTAAGCAACTATGTAGGGTCAGCGTCTCGTTTATGAGACTGTTCCAGCAATGGAATTTCAGCTAATAGACCATGAATTTGAGTGGACCTCTGCTTCTTAAGCTCCGCTCCCTTTTTGGTAAAATGCCCACGTATGACATACTTGTGCACCTCCCAGACTATAGGCGAGGACGTGTCAGGTAGGGCATTGTCCTCAAAATAGGCAATGAGCGTGCGCATGCACTCTTCGTTGAATTCTAAGCTAGTCAAAAACTAGCAATTCAGGCGCCATGCTGAAGCGGTAGGGCGGAACATGGGGGAAGCAAGAGTGACAAAAATATCGGCTCGTGGTCCGATGGTATTGCTGGAGAAAGAAGTAATCCAACATTAAGTAAAATTGCTGAGGCTGGGAATAAAATGAAAAATCCCAGCCATCAGGGTGCATCGCTCTCCAGCAGTCTATCAGTCTAGCCTTATGCAGGGATTTGCAGATAGTGCGTATTATGTGCAAGGGGTTAGAGGAAACACCTCTAGAGGTGTCGGCTGCAGGATCCAAAGGAACATTAAGGTCTCCAGCTACAACCAGCGTAGTGTCCGAAACTCCGTGACCTGACGCAGGGCAGAAACAAGGAACCTATGCTGAGCCTTGTTTGGGGCATAAAGATTAGCGAAAGTGTACAGCATGTCCGAGAGGTAACTTTAACCTTGTCAATCAGAGAGGCCGTAAAGCGAAATGGCACCCGTTCACTAAATAAGATCGCTGTGCCCTTAGATTTTGATATGGGATTGTTGCTATAAATCCCAAACAGGAAATGCATGTCAATTTAGGGTGTGTTCCCTCTCTGAAATGGGTCTCCTGTACAAAAGCAACAGAGGCCTTGTGATGTCTGAATCCCTCAGTGCCTGGGAGCATTTTGATGTCTCTAGTCTTTTTTTGTTGATGTTTCTTCATCACCCTTTTCTCACAAACCACACTCCTCAGATTTTATTATTATTGCAACTATTTCCAGTTCTTCCCCTTTAATCTGTTGTGATCCTCTGCTCCGCTGAATGCATTCAGTAGCAGGGGAGCGCTGGACGGAGCTACATGAAGGAGTGAACAGCTCTCAAATATTCTCAGATTAGAAAAGTCTGTGACTGCCACAGCTGTTACATTAAATGATATGCTATTTAACCCTCACAGAAATCTAGTGTAAGAACACTTTAACCCGTTGATGACCTATGCTTTTTCATAAAAAAATTCTGTTCTGGCTATGCCAATATGTCCTTTCGGCTTTCTACCGCTTACATAGCATTAGCATGCAGTTATACAAATATATATATATACAAATTCAAACCTGCAAATGTCAGCAAGGGAAAAAGATTGCCCAGGTGCACGAGTTCAAAATGAAATATGCAATACAAAACCTGGATAAACGCATTCAGGGACTTATGTTTAGGATAAAAAGCGATGCTTTATTTAAAAAAAAAAAAAAACATTTAAAAAAGTTATGTAGACATCAACAATTTCGGCTCTCTCTGAGCCTTTCTCAAGCTTACAGGTAGCAATATACATATAATAATAATAAAATGGTGCATTGATATTGCTGCCTGCAACCTTGAGAAAGTAGATGTTTACAGGACTTTTTAAATGTTTTTTTGAATAAAGCATTGCTTTTTATCCTATACAGTATATAAGTCCCTGAGTGCGTCCATCCACGTTTTATATATACACTATATTGCCAAAAGTATTCGCTCACCTGCCTTGACTCGCATATGAATTTAAGTGACATCCCATTCCTAATCTATAGGGTTCAATATGACGTTGGTCCACCCTTTGCAGCTATAACAGCTTCAACTCTTCTGGGAAGGCTGTCCACAAGGTTTAGGAGTGTGTTTATGGGAATTTTTGACCATTCTTCCAGAAGCACATTTGTGAGGTCACACACTGATGTTGGACGAGAAGGCCTGGCTCTCAGTTTCCGCTCTAATTCATCCCAAAGGTGTTCTATCGGGTTGAGGTCAGGACTCTGTGCAGGCCAGTCAAGTTCATCCAACCAGACTCTGTCATCCATGTCTTTATGGACCTTGCTTTGTGCATTGGTGCACAGTCATGTTGGAAGAGGAAGGGGCCAGCTCCAAACTGTTCCCACAAAGTTAGGAGCGTGGAATTGTCCAAAATGTCTTGGTATGCTGAAGCATTCAGAGTTCCTTTCACTGGAACTAAGGGGCCAAGCCCAGCTCCTGAAAAACAACCCCACACCATAATCCCCCCTCCACTAAACTTTACACTTGGCACAATGCAGTCAGACAAGTACCATTCTCCTGGCAACTGCCAAACCCAGACTCGTCCATCAGATTGCCAGATGGAGAAGCATGATTCATCACTCCAGAGAACGCATCTCCACTGCTCTAGAGTCCAGTGGCGGCGTGCTTTACACCACTGCATCCGACGCTTTGGATTGCACTTGGTGATGTATGGCTTGGATGCAGCTGCTCGGCCATGGAAACCCATTCCATGAAGCTCTCTGCGCACTGTTCTTGAGCTAATCTGAAGGCCACATGAAGTTTGGAGGTCTGTAGCGATTGACTCTGCAGAACGTTGGTGACCTCTTCGCACTATGCGCCTCAGCATCCGCTGACACCGCTCCGTCAGTTTACTTCGTGGCTGAGTTGCTGTCGTTCCCAAACACTTCCGCATTCTTATAATACAGCTGACCGTTGACTGTGCAATATTTAGGAGCGAGGAAATTTCACGACTGGATTTATTGCACAGGTGGCATCCTATCACAGATCCACGCTGGAATTCACTGAGCTCCTGAGAGCGACCCATTCTTTCACATATGTTTGTAAGAACAGTCTGCATGCCTAGGTGCTTGATTTTTTACACCTGTGGCCATGGAAGTGATTGGAACACCTGATTCTGATTATTTGGATGGTGAGCGAATACTTTAGGCAATATAGTGTTTATGTGTATTTTAGAAACAAATATAAGAGAAATCATATACTTATAACTGAACACCTGAAAACAAGCTGTATAGTATGTGGAACCAATGGGAACTTAGTTCCCTCTGCAAAAACAGTCGAGTTACAGTGTCCCCATGCATACCCCCTCAACTTGACACCTGGGGTACAGTATGTTAAAACTGAGTTTGAAGAAAAAAACTGGGTTTGGGTAATTCTGCATGTTTATTATGATATTGACTTACAATGTTGTACTCTGATGCACATGTGTGGTATTTGCTTTTCTCTAATAAACATAATTTACCCCCCCCAAAAAAATTGAATTTGGAGATTATAGGGGGACATCTGATAAATGTTAGGATGGCTCACGGAAAGGGATGGGGTGTGTATAGAACTTGACCAAGAGTGCTAAGTATTACATGCAGGTCTATTCAAAGAAAGGTGAAACTCAGGAGAATGACTGGAAAAGTGAAAATTCTAGGTCAAAATTTATTTATTTATTTATAAAGGATTTTACCAGGAAGGATACATTGAGATTTCTCTCGTTTTCAAGTATGTCCTGGGTTCAAGAACATTGAAGTGTTACAGTTACAGAAATACAAAGTAATACAATGCAAGATATTAAAAAAAACAACACAAATATACAGATTAACAGAAAATAAATATGTAGGAAATATAGTCACTAGGTTACATGTTTACAGGTGCATTCTGTATTGAGGTATGTTAGTAAGGAGCTCTTGAGTGACTTAAGACTGGGAGAAGATTTGATGGTGTCTGGGAGGTTATTCCATAATTGTGGTGCTCTGTACGAAAATGAGGACCGAGCCACTGTCTTTTTGTATTGTGGTATTGCAAGTAAGGTGCAGGTCCTGGATCGGAGGTTATAGGATGAGGGAGCTGCTGGGGGAAGCAGTCTATTCAGGTAGGGTGGCAGCTTCCCAGAAATGCTCTTAAACACCAGGCTGGAAAGGTGAAGGGTGCGTTTAGACTCCAGCGACGGCCAGTTTAGCTCTTTTAACATGTCACAATGGTGGTTCATATAGTTACATTGTAATGCAAAGCGGCAGAATGAGTTATACAATGTAGTAAGTTTCTGAAGGTGTGTTTGCGGGGCGGCTGCATACACTACATCTCCGTAATCAATAGCTGGCATAAGCATTTGTTGTACAATCTGCTTTCTTACCGCGGGACTCAGGCAGGATTTGTTTCTGTACAGGGCACCTAGTTTGGGGTAAAGTTTAGATGAGAGTTTTTCGATGTGGGGGCCAAAGGATAAATTAGGATCCAACCACATACCTAGATATTTGAGAGAAGTGACTGTGGTCAGCATGCCATTTGATTTTGTCCCAACACATAGATGGGGATTTTGCAATTTGTGTAGTTTAGGTTTTGTTCCAAAGAGCATCGTTACAGTTTTGTCAGTATTTAAAAAAAGTTTGTTGTTTTTGATCAACTTTTCTACCTCTGTGAATTGTTCTTGCAGCATGGCCTCCAGCTGCGGGAGATTTGGTTTGCTGGTATAGATTTCAGTGTCGTCTGCGTACATATGTACAGTTGAGGCTTTGCAGACGTTGGGCAGATCATTTATGAATATTGTGAATAGCAGGGGGCCTAGTATTGAGCCTTGGGGTACATCACAAGTGACTGGGAGTGGGAGGGAGGAGCTGCCAGAAATTGACACATATTGTGATCGGTCGGATACACATGACTGAAACCAGGTTAGCGTGCGATCACCAATGCCAGAGTTTTTAAGTTTTTCTAACAAGATGCCATGGTCTACCGTGTCAAAGGCCTTGGCAAAATCAAGGAAGATGGCTCCAGTTAGGTTTCCTTGTTCCATCCCAGCTTGGATATCATTGCAGACTTTTAAAAGGGCGGTTGTAGTTGAGTGATTTGGACGAAAGCCTGATTGATCCGGGGTTAAGTAGTTCCAATATTGATAATAATCACGTAATTGTGTGTAGACGCATTTTTCCAAGACTTTTGACATTACAGGGAGCAACGATATCGGACGGTAGTTGGATACCAAAGTACTGTCACCACTTTTATGGATAGGTACCACTCTTGCAGTCTTCCAGAGCTCGGGTATGTATCCAGTCGCCAGTGACTCATTTATTAGGGTTGCGACAGGATTTGCAATTGCTGGCGCACTGATTTTCAGCAGCATTGCTGGTATTTGATCAGGTCCAGACTGGTATTTCATTTTTTGCTTATGGAGAAGTTTAGTAACGACACTGACAGGCACTGGTCTAAAACTGAATTCCTGTCTGATACAGGGACTTTGCACAGTTGGGGGGGGTCCTGACCTGCATGAGGCCTCTCTGATTGCATGTCATTTCCTAGCTTGGCAATCAAAGTGGTGGCGCATCCAACAAAATAATCATTAAAGGCATAGCCAAACCAGGAAAATTCTCCCATTTATCTCACTTTCCAAATTGGATATTTGGTCTAGGTTGCTTTCTTCTCCTGCCAATTCTCCTGGTTTTCACCTTTCTCTAAATAACCATGATGAGGTCCCCCTAAACCTTTAGGGCCACATTACAATCCTGGTGCTAACGTTAACGCTCACCTTCGTGAGCATTAACATTAGCCCCAGTGGCTACCGCACATTACAATCCAAATGCTAACGGGTCAGGTAAACCGTTACTGTTTGGTACCTTGCGCTTTTCAGCGTGAGGTTACTGTACTTTGCGCTCCCTATGCTTAACATGGGGAGCGCAAAGTGTTAATCAGCATTAGGAATACAAAGTCCTAACGCTGATTAATGTCCGGCTGTGGTTAACAAAAAGTTAATCACAGTCTGGACTTGGTGCTAACAGATTCCGCTAGTGCAAAATCCGTTAGCACCAGCCAAAAAAAATAATTAATTGACAGATACCCACCTCCTGTCCCGCGGCAAGGACCGCTGCTCCGTCTGCCTCCTCTGTCGCCGGGAACGAGGGAGAGACTGAGGGAAAAAGTCCCCCAGTCTCTCCCTGCACTTTGCCGACCTGCCGGATCTTGTCTCGCGAGATCCGTCAGGTCATGTGACCGGCAGGGGGAAACTCAATGGAGTCCTAGGGACTCCATCGAGTGGATGCTCGCGGCGGCGCTTAGCGGCGCGTAGCGCCCGCTAACAATGCAGGCATCCTTTTAAGCGCCTGCATTGTAATCTCCTGTTAAAACTGAGGCGGTAGGGAAAAAACAGCGGGCGCAGTTTTTTCTCCCTAGCGCCCCTGTTTTAACAGGAGGATTGTAATGTAGCCCTTAATGTATGGTACATGCATGGAACTTTTCAAAGCTTTTTATTATTAGATTAGACATTCTGACAATGAGTGTAACAAAAACAGAAAAAAGTTCCCAAACACATCAGGATACGCATGATACCAAGCTAACTTCCTAACCTTAGATCTAAAAGGGTTAATTAGATCTTCCATTATGTGGTTTCTTGAGTTTTTTCATCTTTTTATATAAAATCCTAGTTTTAGAACTCCTAGACTACAAGACACACGCGTATTTACACAAACATAAACTCCATTAACCTCCCCCTCTAGTCCCATCACTTTTCTACAAATAATTCCTTGCTATTGACACTCATTGGACTCTGTTACTAAGCATCCATGTCGGACATGTTAGCCTTTGGATCCGAATGGTACAAGAGGGTTAACTGTGACCTTCCTGGTTATCAAGATGGATTGCATGTAGAAACAGGGGGAGGAATATTAACCAGGGATTTGCCTCGGTCAATATTTACTGTTCCTTGCTCTTCCTGGACTGATCAGTCAATACATCTTCATGTTCGACCTAACAGAACTCAATATCTACTTGATATATTGATACCTTTTTGTGCTATTTACCTGAGTGACAACCCCTTACAGCCCTCCCAAGCCTCCTGAAGGCTCTAACAATGAAGATGGAGGTACAACACAGTAATCAAACAAGAGCTTGGAAAACATAAGCAAAGCTATTTTAACTCCTCGCTTGCAAGTGACGTACAGAATGCATTGTATCGAACTGTGCAGAATGCCTGGCTATGTGCACGTATCTCCTGTGTTGTAGGTCACTACCGTCCTCAGCGTACGCCCATCTGTAAAGCATTCTGTCAAGGTGGATTGAAAGAGAATTGCTTGTCGCTGCAGAATAGGCCTCACTGAACCAAATTATCAAAGAAGCAGAGGGAATCACTTGATGAAAAGAAGCAATCTTACTAAAATGGGACTGCTTGAACGTAGAAAATATGCTAATACAATTATAAGTATAATAAAATTATAAGTCAGCAAACATAAGATTGACAAACCAATTTATGGAACATTATAATGTCATAGTCTATTATTTTTACAATAAATATATGGATATGCAGGATTTTTTAAAAAAACTGGCTTTATGTTTTTATACAAAATACAATTTTGTCGTCGGTTTATCTTAGTAACTGTATTATATTGTTTTTTTATGATGCATAGTGTATCTTGATCTTTTTGAGAATTAAATGACATTGTCTGTGGACGTAAGATCACTAACAATACAAGTCTTTGTCATGTGGAACCTCATGCCCATAGAATACTGAATACTCTATAATGTTTACGTACCATTTATAAGCTCTCTACAGTTCCATTGGCCCCGTTACTCAACACATGGTAGTTTCCACTTTTATCATCGCTTTATTCATTCAAAATTATGACGGGAGTAACCAATAGCTTGCTTATTAAGATTAAAGGAACACTCTTAAACCAAAAAGAAGGCGTGGGGTGGAGTTGTAGGGTTAATTATGAACCTCTCTAACTCTCTTGCCCTCCTTCCCTGGAACATCCCCCTCCATTTTTAGATTAAAAGATCTTTAAACAGCATAATTCCAGTGTTGAATGCTCAGCCAATCCTATGTCTAAACATTCTGTGCAGATAGGAACCCCGTACAGTTGTCCAACACAAGTTGGTTGACAGCCTTCTGGGTGGATGGATGCCCTCCTCTTTGAAGGAGGAGAGAGAGAAGGAAAGGGGAAACTCAGTATAATATGACCATTTAATTTGAATTAAATTGTCATGGTGCGTAGAGTGTACTTTAAAAGGGCCACCACCAAAAAATGAAATGTCCTTATTGTGTTTATTTTATGTTGCTGATATCTTACATGTATTTTTTTTTTCTCTTGTATTTTTAGTTAAGAAAATATTCTATTTTATATATGTCACTGGGTGCATCCACTGTGTGATCTATTGTGTTGTAAATTGCCCCCACCCCTCAGAATCTTTAAAGCACTTGATCCTCATTCTGTGGCAATCGCCATAGAATGGAATGACTGGGTCTGTCACTGATTCAAATCATTGTATTGTGTTGGATGAATTCAAAGGACATTACCAGGCGGTAGATTAGAAGTCTTTTAAAGCTCCCTGTCATATCACATTCAGCTGCCATCTCTTATCTGGAGTAGCATTAGAATACAATAAACTCCCTGCTGACTTATCTAAACATTCTCTACTCCACCTCATTAACTGTTAAATACTGTATGCAAGAAAGCACAGTCACAAAGTAAACCTCGTCATTAGATTTTGGTAAATGTTGCATCATGAGAAAAATGCACAAAATGGAAACAGGAGATAAAAAACTAATTTAATTTTTCCTTTTTACATGCTACTACTTCAGACAAAGAAAAAAACCAGCAGCATGTGTTTTATGAGGTGCTTTTGTTTGAAATGCACAAGTAATTTAGTTACAGTTTATTTAAATGGCAGTGTCCCTTTAAGTGTGCAAGGTTTTGGCCACATGACCAAACTTTGTGATGTTACCTTCCCAAAACTATGAATGAGGCTTTTTTAATGTAATCGATTTCTTACTTCTTTCTTTAATAACACTATAAACTTTAACGCAATGTTATAATGTGGTGTGAAACTGAATTGCAATGTTCCAAAAGAATTAATGATCACCAAGAAACAAAATACAAAAATCTTTATTATAACACAACAAATATATAACAGTATATTATGAGAATTCAAGTAAACAATGAAATGCAACTGTTAATCAGAATACAGATAACTTGAAATGCCAATAAACAATAAGCAATACGTATAAAGTAGAGGTTTCTACCTATATCTGGATATTGATATTTTAGATAATGCAAATGAATATTTGTCCATATAGCATGTGAGGGGTTATCACTCTGTCCTTTTTTGGATTAATAATTGTTGTTTCTTTTTCTGGAAACCATTACCACTATTGTGTTGATTGCTATATTGTGATATATTCTTGTGGATTATCCAATATGTCATTATCCAGGTTCCAGGTATAGACATATCCAGGTTAATCTTTGCATTTTACTTTGTGGGTCAGTCAGTTCTTTTTTCCAATGTTTTTGTTTATACTTTTTCTCCACTCAAATATCAGACACATTATCCCTCCCTCCGCTTTGATTCTTGACTGATACTGTGAAACTAAAATGTTGGGCATTAAAGTCCATTTGTATGTACTGCTATTAACCTGGATGAATCTAAAAGATTCTTGCTGAAATATATTTGGTATTCTGCCAATAAATAATTAAAATTATTTATTTATACCACAACATATAGAATAGAGAAAGACTTAAGCAGGGATTATACAATATAACAAAACCCCTGAAAATCAAAACAGAAGAATGTGACAATGAACCCTTTACCAGTCTCATAAACAATAAAACAAAGACCCAAACAAACCCCAAGGTTTCTTGCTAGGTGGCATCTTTTCCCCTTCTCCCCCTTTAGTATCCCTGAGAATGCCACCCATGGATATCAAACCTTATAAAATCCACATAATATTGTTGTCCACTATTTTCATGGGAACATCTGTAACGGTTGACATGACATCCTGAAGATAGTTGGCTGAAGTTGATAACCTGTGGTTTTCAAAAGAAAATGTATCAGTTTTGTTATTCTTTTCTAGATACAGCCTGCTGTATGTTATCGTAAAACAGAAATATAAGTAAATTTCAAACATTGTAATCGCTATGCAGTGAATTATAATTATAGAGAACCTGTAGCAGACGGGTTCACTTTCCCTGCAATATTCCATCAAAGGGTGGATATTGCTTTGGTAATTAAGATCAATACGATATCTCATCCCCTGATGAGATTTCTTTAGTGGCAGTCTGGACCTGATCAAATCCCAGCAATGCTGCTGAAAATCAGTGCGCCAGCAATTGCAAATCCTGTCGCAACACTAATCAATGAATCACCGGCGACTGGATACATACCCAAACTCTGGAAGACTGCGAGAGTGGTACCTATCCATAAAAGTGGTGACAGTACTTTGGTATCCAACTGCCGTCCGATATCATTGCTCCCTGTTATGTCAAAAATTTTGGAAAAATGCGTCTACACACAATTACGTGATTATTATCAAAATTGGAACTACTTAACCCCAGATCAATCAGGCTTTCATCCAAATCACTCAACTACAACTGCCCTTTTAAAAGTCTGCAATGATATCCAAGCTGGGATGGAACAAGGAAACCTAACTGGAGCCATCTTCCTTGATTTTGCCAAGGCCTTTGACACCGTAGACCATGGCATCTTGTTAGAAAAACTTAAAAACTCTGGCATTGGTGATCGCACGCTAACCTGGTTTCAATCATATGTATCCGACCGATCACAATATGTGTCAATTTCTGGCAGCACTTCCCTCCCCCTCCCAGTCACTTGCGGTGTACCCCAAGGCTCAATACAAGGCCCCCTGCTATTCACAATATTCATAAATGATCTGCCCAACGTCTGCAAAGCCTCAACTGTACACATGTATGCAGACGACACCGTAATCTATACCAGCAAACCAAATCTCCCGCAGTTGGAGGCCTTGCTGCAAGAACAATTCAGAGGTAGAAAAGTGGATCAAACACAACAAACCTTTTTTAAATACTGACAAAACTGTAACGATGCTCTTTGGAACAGCACCTAAACTACACAAATTGCAAAATCCCCATCTATGTGTTGGGACAAAATCAAATGGCACGCTGACCACAGTCACTTCTCTCAAATATCTAGGTATGTGGTTAGACCCAAATCTATCCTTTGGCCCCCACATAGAAAAACTCTCATCCAAACTTTACCCCAAACTAGGTGCCCTGTACAGAAACAAATCCTGCCTGAGCCCCGCGGTAAGAAAGCAGATTGTACAACAAATGCTTACGCCAGCTATTGATTACAGAGATGTAGTGTATGCAGCCGCCCCGCAAATACACCTTCAGAAACTTACTACATTGTATAACTCATTCTGCCGCTTTGCATTACAATGTAACTACATGACCCACCATTGTGACATGTTAAAAGAGCTAAACTGGCCATCGCTGGAGTCTAAACGCACCCTTCACCTTTCCAGCCTGGTGTTTAAGAGCTTTACTGGGAAGCTGCTTCCCCTAGCAGTTCCCTCATCCTATAACCTCCGATCCAGGACCTGCACCTTACTTGCAATACCACAATACAAAAAGAAAGTGGCTCGGTCCTCATTTTCCTACAGAGCACCACAATTATGGAATAACCTCCCAGACACCATCAAATCTTCCCCAGTCTTAAGTCACTCAAGAGCTCCCTATTAACATACCTCAATACAGAATGCACCTGTAAACATGTAACATAATGACTATTTCCTACTTATTTATTTTCTGTTAATCTGTATATTTGTGTAGTTTGTTAATATCTTGCATTGTATTACTTTGTATTTCTGTAACAGTAACACTTCAATGTTCTTGAACCCAGGACATACTTGAAAACGAGAGAAATCTCAATGTATCCTTCCTGGTAAAATCCTTTATAAATAAATAAATAAATAAATAAACTTATCAGGTTCCAAGAGTTGGTGTCATCATCCGGCTTTTGTGGGTATCACTTACTGAAGATCATTGTACAGCTCTGGCCATTTGGTGCTTAGGGGCACTCTCAGCGAGGACTCATACTGGCATGCAATCAGCCTGGAGGAGATAGTGGACTGCTTTCCTTGAGGATGGCTCTTCCACCTACAGCATTCGCTCACTGTGTGATGGCAATACTTTGACAAGGAATGTCTCCATTTTTTTTATAAATGTAATAGGAATAACTGCTAACACATGTCTAGATATTCGTTTCATGTCAACTGAACCCAACATGTCCTGGCCATGACAGGTGCACTGTCAACATTACAGGACATTACCAGGCGGCAGATTAGAAGTCTTTTAAAGCTCCCGGTCATATCACATTCAGCTGCCATCTCTTATCTGGAGTAGCATGCAGAATACAATACACTCCTTGCTGATTTATTTAAACATTCTCTCCTCCACCTCATTAAGTGTTAAATACTGTAAGAGATAAAGCACAGTCACAAAATAAACCTTGACATTAGATTTTGGTAAATGTTGCATCATGGGAAAATGCACAAAATGTAATGTTGACGATTTATTTTTTTCATGTTTCATTGTTATCCCAGTTGAATCATTTGTAATAGTGGTGGATAATAGTATCCTTTTAATTTATCTTATCTCTGAGGCTCCAAGAATTAGAATAAAGGAAGAATTAGAATTGTCACTTTGAGTGACAGCAATTACACATATACGGTTGCTATATCATACAGTTAATTTAATTCTTGTATGCCGAGTCCTCCTTGTAATGTTACTAATGAAATAACTTTGCACTGTGTATAAAACGGGACAACGTCTCAAGCATCTGAAACGCACAGATGAGGAATCCTTGACTGAGAAATCAGTTTCTTTCTATGGTGAAGACTGAAGCAATAAGCAAAGATGTTTTGATTTCTAAGCTATACTTTTTTGTGGAAGTTTCAATAAAATTACAGTAGTTCAAATAAAAAGGGCTAAATAGTTGCACAGATCTTTTTTTATTTGAATTGTTTATTTTTAATGTTTTGTTACCAGTAAACTGCACAGCTAGCTCTTCAATATAATGTATTAATTGAATTAAATTTAGCACCTGTCAGCACAGAGAAATGTCATCAAAGGTAATTGAGGTAGCATCTCAATTTTAATATATTGAGAATTTATTACAAAGGTAACTGCATAATAGTGAGAAAATAATCTCATATACTGTATATATATATATGCCCCAATGGATAGCCTGTGTAAGCCACCTCACAGTCAATCAGTGCCTTAGTGCTAAATCCCATATATATGTATAGCAAAAACGGAACAAAGGGATGCACATAAGGACTTTAGAAATAAAAATACAATAAGGTTTAATGTTCATACATACTAAAAATGGTTCCTGTCAGCTTGCCCGATGTTTCGGCTCTTTAAACATTTAAAGATTTTACCAGATTTTAACCCTTCAAAGCTTCCAACAATTCTTACCCCCCTTCAGGATTACAACAGATCTTAACCCATTCAAGACTTTTTACAAGGTCTCTAACCCTAAACTCTGTTGAAAATGGTGGAAATTTGGATCACAATACATGGCCATGAATTGCTTAAGCCTGCCAACAAACGCCAATGTATTCCACCTTATGGCAGGTCCTATCCTTTTCTCATCCTCGCCTAATTCTCACCTAATGACTGTCCTTGAACTGCAGGGAGGTCCAGAAAGGACTCAGTCAGGTAAGTGAGTTGATCCCATAATTACAGTCATTAGGCGAGAAGACTAGGAGCAGTAAAAAGGTGGAAAACATTGGCGTTTATTGGCAGGCTTAAGCAATGTATGGCCATTTATTGTGAATCAAATTCCCATCATTTTCAATAGAGCTTTGGGTTAGAAACCTTGTAAAAAGTCTTGAATGGGTTAAGATCTATTGTAATCCTGAAGGGGGTAAGAATTGTTGGAAGCTTTGAAGGGTTTAAATCTGGTAACATGTTTAAATGTATAAAGCTGCTGTTGTTGTCTTTTGAGTGTATATATATATATATATTGGTAGTTGGACTAAATTGAAAAATGGATGTAGGCATTCATTTAGCAAAATGTTTTCTTTTAAATCCACCACCACAAATTCGAGTGAACAAGGCAACTTCTTTATCAAGCACTCCTCTGATTTGTGGCATACTTGACTCTTTCAGGGTAGTGACTGTGTTTCCAGACATCCCAGAATGATTGAATGTATTTCCCCTCTGTTTCCTCGGCCAGAGGAAATTAGAAATTAAAGGATTCATTCACAAAGTCATGAATACTGTCTGTCTACTGAGTAGCAAATAAAATGTTGGGCATTGTTTGGAGATTTCAAGTATTCATTGCTAATGTTGTTATATATCTCCCTCTGGTTTGTTGATACAACCAGATAACTCGCACCCCCCCAAAAATATATATCTGTATGCATTGTGACTAAGTAATATTATCAATATGAGCAGTCCTATGAGAATATCTGATTGATTTGGTTCAAAATCAAATCAAACTAAAAATATATCCACACAACCCTTAATTTACCTTAACAGAATGCCTTCTGCTGGATGATTATTCCAAGTTCTGGGTTTCTGAACGGTTACAAACACACATTGCATAATGCGGTCCCCTCCTGATTAATGAGAAATGTTAAACAACATATGTCATCAGCAGATACTTTCCAGTGATAGAATATTCTCTTCTCTCCATTGGTTGCTTTTGACAAATTCTTTGCAAACATGAACATTGTTACATATGGGTAATGTAACTATTCAAAATAAAGAGATTTCTGCTAAGTGACAGTCTTGTGTATTTTTGGATTTACAAATAATGCTACATTTTGGTAATTTAACCCTTTCGCTGCTGAGGCATTTCACACCTGTGTGCTAAGCTCATTTTTACCGTTTTCGCTCATCATGTTTAAACGCGTTTTGAAGCCTTATTTTAATATATGACCCAGACATATTATATATCGTTCTTTCTGGCAGACTTGGCAGATTCATAATATATCATTATTATATCTATACGTCATGTCCTGTCTGTATATTATAGCAAAAATGCAATAAAATTAGAATTTTCAATAATTTACAACGTGTAAAGTGTTTTTTTTCACATTTTAACATGCAAGCGTTTGCGGTTATATTTTCTATGGGTTGAGCTTGTTAAAAAAATTAGAAATGGGGTCTCGTTACATTTTTTTGGGGGAAAAATTACGCGATTTTTAACAAACATAGCACAGGAGGAGCACTTGGCAAGACGCACTGAGCGCGTCCTTAGCAGCCAAGTAGTTAAAGGGCCACTACCACCAAAAAACAAAGTGTTCTTATTTTGTCTATTTTACATTGATGATATCTTACATGTCCTATGTTTTTCTCTTGTATGCTTAGTTAAGAAAATATTTTACTCTATGTGTGTCACTGGGTGCATCCATTTTTGTTCTTTTGTGTTCTAAACTGCCCCCACAGTATCTTTACAGCACTTGTCCCTCACTTTGTGGCTTTGGCCATAGAATGGAGTCTATGGGTCAGGCACCCACTCACATCATTGTATTGTGTGGAATGAATTCAAAAGACATCCCCAGGGGGTAGATTAGAAGTTTTTTTTAAGCTCCCTGTCTCATCTCAGGTAGCCCAGAGAACACAATAGCCCCTTGCAGCCTTATCTAAACATTCACTCCTCCACTCCATTGACCGTTAAATACTTTGGAAGCTAAACCACAGCTGTAAAGAAAACATTTGCACAGATTTTGGTAAATGTTGCATCATGGGAAAAATCCTCAAAATGGAAACAGGAAATTAAAAAGCTAACTTTATAGGGGTTATTCAGAGAAAGATGATCTGGCCTCGAAATGCCATCGAACAGGGAATTTCCCCATACGGTGACATTTCGGGGCCATTCGGCTATTCAGAGAGCAGGAAGTTTGCCAAATTTTGGTGCATTACAAACAAGTACTGTGCCTGTTTGAGGGCAGTGAAATCCCCCATAGAGAAGCAATGGTTAATCTATTCAGAGAACACTGAACAGCAGGGAAAAGTTGGGAAGTGCCCTGCTGTTCGATGGTTTAATTAGGCAAGTTTATTCAGGTGAATCCCATAGGCTTCAATGTTAAAAATATTCCTGTTTTAATTCAATATCTAATAAAAGATTATTTTATTCTGCAGTAAAAAGTCTCTTTATTTATAAATTTTTTATGATCTTTTAGGCATTTTTTCTGGATTTTTTTTAAAGCATTTCTTTTCTTTTCTCTGTAACAGACCTTTTTATTATCATTCATAGGATCTTATATGTAAATTCCAGGCATTTTAGTTCCGTAGTTTTTTGCAAACAGCGTTTCAATTTTGAAACTTTCAAGAATACTTTTTTTTATTTTTACCCTGTTTGTCAGCTTGTCGGCATTTTCCGGCGGCTGGGCTGCGCTGTGATGGGTGGCTCGTCGGCTTTTTCCTGTGTTTTTTTTCTGGCAGGTTTTCGGTGGGATTGCGGCGGGTTTTCCCTGAACTTGTTTTCATGTTGTGTGTGGAAAAATTGAAGCCTCTATTACTGCTCACACACGGGTATGTGTTGGAGTCCATCGGCAGTTGCTGCCATACTCCGGTACTCGGATCATTTGCGATTGGCACTGCATTGTACTTGTTTATGCACTGTTCTGTGTCTGACTTTATTTTTTGTGATATTCTGATGCAATGCTCTCTCTGTTATGTATCTACTAGTTGCTAATACAAACTATATTTGAAAACGAGAGAAATCTCAATGTATCCTTCTTGGTAAAATACTTTCTAAATAAATATTACAAAAAAAAACCCCTAACTTTATTTTTTCTTTTTACATGCAATTACTTACACAAAGAGAAAAAACAGCAGCATGTGTTTTTTAAAGTGATTTTATTTAAAATTTTTAGGCATTATTCTCTATTTTTAGGCAAAATTTTTGATTCCTATCTTTTTAATTTTTTCTACTCTTTAACAGACCTTTTTATTATTTTTTATAGGACCTTTTTATTATTTCCACACATTTTCATGCATTTTTATTGTTTTAAACGCCTTTTAAAAAAATTGCCTTTTTTTTTTACCCCCAATTCAGCGGCGTTTGGCAGCTGATAAGCTTTTTTCGGCAGTGTTCAGTGGTCTGTTCGGAGCTGTGCGGCAGATCACAAGCTGCGTTCGGTGTTCTGTGGGTGCGTTTGGCAGGCAGGTTGGTGGCGTTCGGCACATCCCTTCAACGCACTTCAGGGACCCTGCAGGGAATGCTGAATTTTCCTCAGGGGCTTCGAACTGAACTCGGGGAAGTATGCCGAATGTGACTGCACCAAAATTTCAGTGCCTTCTAAATAACCTTTTAAGTGACTTTGATATTTATTTATAAAAGTATTTTACCAGGAAGGATACATTGAGATTTTTTTTATTTTCAAGTTTCTCCTGGGTGATAGTGATGGCAAGAGGTCAGAGCATCTCCGAAATGACAATTCTTGTGGGTTGTTTCCAGTATGCAGTGGTCATTACCTAACAAAAGCGGTGCATGGAAGGAAAAACGGTGAACCGGCGTTGGGTACTGGGCACCCAAGGCTCATTAATGCATATGTTAAGTGAAGGTTAGTCTGGAGAACTACTGTAACTCAAAAAGCTGAAAAAGATAATGCTGGCCATGAGAGAAAGATGTCAGAACACACTTGACATATACCACCTACATAGAGATTGTTGCAGACCATGTACACCCCTTCATGGTAATGGTGTTCGCGAATGGCAGTGGCCTCTTTCAGCAGGATAACACTCTCTGCGACACTGCAAGAACTGTTCGGCAATGGTTTGTGTAACCTTCACAAATATTTCAAGGCGTTTCCTTGGTCTCTAAACTCCCCAGATCTCAATCAGATTGAACATCTGTGGGACCAATCAATCAGATCCATGGGAGCTCCATGTTCTCCATCTTGCAACTTGCAGGCCTTAAAGGATGTGCTGCTAATGTCGAGCTGCCAGATACCATAGGACGCATTCCAAGATCTTTTGGAGCCCATGCCACAGTGTATCAGCGCTGCCAGCACGAGGGGGACATGCACGATTTTAGGCCAGGTGCTGCGGCAGGTCTCTCCTTCGGTCCACCCACACAGCTTATGTGCGACATTAGCTGCAGGGAAATCTGACAGCATCCAACGGCGGTGCGCGCTGGCTGCGGGGAGGGGCCAAGGTGGCCCATAGAAATCAATGGTGCGTACTAGTACGCCCCACATCTTCTAAGCCCACCCGCTGCAGGGACGGTATGGTACACCCTGTGGCGGGAAAGGGTTAAAATGACTAATAAAAGTTATGTTTTATCTTCAATACAACACTTTAGTCCCTTATTTGCTGGAAGTGTACCTCTGCTCACTTTTATTGTTTATTTTTCTCCCTTGTCCTTGTTGCATAAGGGAAGGAAGTACCTATATTCCTGTGGTTTTTCTTTTCCTTCACAAAGCCATGAGTTAATGCAATGAAAGGGTTAATTTCAGAAGGCACATTGAGCTTTCTGTCCAGGGGTTTGGCTAATGGATTGACTGAAAGCTAAAAACATCTGGAGAGAAAAGAAAAATCTTGAAATAATTTTTCAACATCTTTGTCCAAATCGTCTTCCTCTTTTTTCTTGTCCGTCTGGAGAGAATTTAGTGGAGACTCGTTACATATGGAAGGCCTGTTTTTTGCTGTAATGAATTGCATGACTTATCTGGTTTAATGTGTGCTTTATTATTCGGTGCACACTAACCTCACAGGGTTACATACCTGCTCTCGCCCTATTAGTCATTCATGGGAACTGCTTGAAGACACAGCCAAAATGGGATAAGTGTTCCATGTGCTTCTGTCTTCCAAAATGTGCAGGCTTTATGAGTCATTCATGGTTATTTTATTCACAGAGAGGTTACCTTGTGCTCTCAGCTCTGCTATATTGAACATGGAATGAACTGTGCCACAATGGACTTACAATGCAATTTGTCAATGGGAGATGGGATTCCTTGCATATATATGGTTGCTGTTAAAGTACACCTGCCATTCAAATATGTTAAGATGAAGAATTTCAATGCTGCAAAGCATTAAAGAACAAAAGGATTTTTACCCCATTTTCTTTTGTTTGTACAACTTTAATTTCCTTTTAAAGCTACTGCACCCCTGCTTGTCTAGCCAGGAGACACGCCCCCTGGGCGTTGAGCACCTCCCACGGCCACCTCCTGCTCCCAGTGTATGGGGACACGCCCTCACACCAAGACCGCATGACAGCAGCCATATTCAGTGCCCCCCTCCGGGCGTCATTCACTCCCAGCCGGCCGAATCGGAAAGGAAGCCTGGGCCAGATACCCAGCATGCGCCGGAGCGCCGCGTGCGACATACGGCCGCCGGTATGTAGGAAATGCCGGACCTAGCTGCTGAACCAGACGTCCGCCACCATGATGCCAAGCATGCTGGGCCCCCGGCAGACGGGGTAGACCTGACACTTCCACAACCTTACATGAGTAGCAGGGTTTCGATGTTCCTCACTCAGGTTTAAGCCACCTACACAGCTGTTGGTTTCAGTTAAAGACTGAGTTTCAACCTACATATGAAAATGATGATCATTAGCACCTGCTTGATATAACTGGTTAATTATACACCTGATTATGGTCCTACAAAATCCTGTAAGTGTACAAAGTGTGCAAGTGTATGAATTGATGCTGGTTTGAAGCCAGAGTGTAGTCACACCAAATACTGATTTGATTTAGATTTTTCTTTTGATCGCTCACTTTGAAATTTGTAAATTGATAAAATTAAACAATTAAAATACATATTTTTGAAAGCATTCTTACTTCAAAGCATTTTTTTCACATCTGCCTAAAACGTTTGCAAAGCACTATATATGTATACAGTATATATATAGTTGCAAGAAAAAGTATGTGAACCCTTTGGGATTACGTGGAGTTTTGCATGAATTGGTCATAAAATGTGCTCTGATCTTCATCTAAGTCACAACAATTTGAAAAACACAGTCTGCTTAAAATAATACAACACAAACATTAAATGTTTTCATGTGTTTATTGAACATAACATGTAAACATTCACAGTGCAGGGTGGGAAAAGTATGTGAACCCCTAGCCTAATGACTTCTCCAAGAGCTAATTGGAGCCAGGAGTGAGCCAACCTTGAGTCCAATCAGTGTGATATTATTGGATGTGTTGCTGAAAGCTGTCCTGCCTTTTAAAAACACACACCAGTTTTGGGTTTACTGGTTTCAAGAAGCACTGCCTGATGTGAACCATGCCTCGCAGAAAAGAGCTCTCAGAAGACCTACGATCAAGAATTGTTGACTTGCATGAAGCTGGAAAGGGTTACAAAAGTATCTCCAAAAGCCTTGATGTTCATGTGTCCACGGTAAAACAGACTGTCTACAAATGGAGAAAGTTCAGCACTGTTGCTACTCTCCCTAGGTGTGGTCGTCCTGTAAAGATGACTGCAAGAGCACAGCACAGAATGCTTAATGAGGTAAAGAAGAATCCTAGAGTGTCAGCTAAAGACTTACAGAAATCCCTGGCACATGCTAACATTTTTGTTGATACATCTACAATAAAGAAAACATTAAACAAGAATGGAGTACATGGGAGGACACCACGGAGGAAGCCATTGCTGTCCAAAAAAAATATTGCAGCACGTTTGAAGTTTGCAAAAGAGCACCTGGATGTTCCACAGCACTACTGGCAAAATATTCTGTGGACAGGTGAAACCAAGATTGAGTTGTTTGGAAAAAAAGGCACAGCACACCAACATCAAAACCTCATCCCCACTGTAAAACATGGCAGAGGGAGCATCATGGTTTGGGGCTGCTTTGCTGCCTCAGGGCCTGGACGGATTGTTGTCATTGATGGAAAAATGAATTCTAGAGTTTATCAAGATATTTTGCAGGAACATGTAAGACCATCTGTCCGCCAACTGAAGCTCTGCAGAGGATGGGTGATGCAACAGGACAATGACCCAAAGCATACAAGTAATTCAACAAAAGAATGGCTTCAACGAAACAAAATACGCCTTCTGGAGTGGCCCAGTCAGAGTCATGACCTAAACCCGATTGAAATGCTGTGGCATGACCTTAAGAGAGTGATTCACACCAGACATCCCAAGAATATTGCTACACTGAAACAGTTTTGTGAAGAGGAGTGGTCCAAAATTACTCCAGATCGTTGTGCAGGTCTGATCTGCAACTACAGGAAACGTTTGGTTGAGGTTATTGCTGCCAAAGGAGGGTCAACCAGTTATTAAGTCCACCCTGCACTGTGAATGTTTACATGTTCTGTTCAATAAAAACATGAAAACATATAATGTTTGTGTTGTATTATTTTATTACTATTATTATTTTAAGCAGACTGTGTTTTTCAAATTGTTGTGACTTAGATGAAGTTCAGTGCACATTTTATGACCAATTCATGCAAAACTCCACATAATCCCAAAGGGTTCACATACTTTTTCTTGCAACTGTATATATAAGAGCCAGCACTCTTGGGTCTTTTAAAAAAAAATAACAACATTTATTTAAACATAATGAAAAGTGACCAACTTGACATTTCAGCTCCTGCAAGGAGCTTTCATCAGGACATGGTCATAATAGTTAATCTCAGGGGTCAAGTACTAAAAAAAGAAGTACAGGAACTCACAAAAGGTTTCTGCCATATTCCAGCTGAGGTGGTAGTAGGGAGCAGTTAACCGGTAGCAACTCTCTATTATCAGCATTATTAACTGTGAGCCGTGCATACAGCCAGAGAAGGCAGCGGATAATACTGCGCTCTGCATGCACCAGTTCATATTATTTCTCCCCCATGTCCATTTCAGACCGTCAGTGCATTTAATATCTCCCCCCACTACATTTACTTTCAACCCCCGCAGTTAATTCCCCCCAGTTCATTTCATTTCAACCCCCCAGTTAATTTATACCCCAGTTCATCTCATTTCAGTCCCCCAGATAATTTCTCCCCCAATCCATCTCATTTCAGCCTCCCCCAGATAATTTCTCCCCCAATCCATCTGATTTCAGCCTCCCCCAGTTAATTTCTCCCCCAGTCCATGTCATTCCAGCCCCCCATTTAATCTCTCCCCAGTCCATGTCATTCCAGCCCCCCATTTAATCTCTCCCCAGTCCATGTCATTCCAGCCCCCAGTTAATCTCTCCCAATGTCCATGTCATTCCAGCCCCCAGTTAATCTCTCCCACAGTCCATGTCAGTTCAGCCCCCCCTATATTCTCCCTCCACTTTATCACACATCACTGCTTGTTAGACACTTACCAAAGTGGAATCTCCCTGCACCTACAAGTGTATCACTCCAGACACTGCACACAAAACACCTTTACACTGCACCTGCACATGTATCACTCCCCCTGACACTGCACACGCTGACAAAAACACTCTCACACTACACTCTCACCCCCATACACACACTTACCCATCGATTTCTCCTCCTGCAGCCCTGCTCACCCTGTATAAATGTTGCTGCTTATGAAATAGCCTCTCGGACTGCAGCTGCAATGCTATGGTAAATTTATTAACAAAACATCTTATAAACAAGTTCTATAAACTTCAGCTCTAGCTCCTAGTCAGTGTCCATGTGTCTGACATCCTGATTAACTACTTCCTGCATAAATGCAGCGCAACATATAATAAACGTCCCCTGGAACCAAACACTCTCTGGTCGGGTTCCATACATATTGACACATCTTTTCCCGTTTTGGGGAAATGGAAGTTGCTATCTCTTTAGTTCAATTCCAGGTGGTATTGAGGTCCTGAGATGCATTCTTCCAGTGGTGTAAACTTAGTCCACATAGTCATTTAGATATGCTGCTTTTGGATACATCTCCCACTTCTAGTCTGGGTGTTTCTGGAGACTTGTGGTTGTTCTAGCAGGACTCTGTTTTCATCCCGCATTGTATCTGTGTCTGATATATCACAGTGTGCTTCTTCTTGACCTTCTTCTGTGTTGTTTGCCATTGATGGCTGGTTTGTATCCTCCATATAATATTCCTCTTGGGTGCTAGCTTGTGTCCTTATTTGAGGCATGTAGCGTCCAGTGCCTCTCAGGTGCTTCCCGTTTCTTCTCAGAACCTGTCCTGACTCTGTTACCACTTCATATGATCGGATTCCTACAGGTGCTCTTAGGCAAGTTTTCCGCCACTCTTTTCTCTGGTTCGTTGGAGGTCGTATCCACACCTGTTCACCCACATTTATTTATTTATAAAGGATTTTACCAGGAAGGATACATTGAGATTTAGAGGTCGCATGTCTTTGGCTCCCTTGTTGTATTGAGTCGCTTGCAATGCCTGTTTGTTCCTGCAAAGGCTTTGGTGCCGGTCATTCATCACTTGCTCCTGTTTTAACAGACTCCCTCTCATTGGAAGTAACGATTTGTTTCGTAGACCCATCAGTCTTTGAGCAGGACTACACTCCATGCCTTGTGTCGGTGTGTTGCGATGATCCAGTAATGCTAGATAAGGATCATTGCCGGAAGACACAGCTTTTTGCAGCACTCTCTTGGCTGTCTTTACTGCTGACTCTACCTTCCCATTGCTTCGAGGGTATCCTGGTGATGAGGTAACGTGGTAAAAGTCCCAATTCATACTGACCTCTTTAAAATCCATTGGGGTCCATTATCTGAACATACAGGGCCTATTACAATCTTTGTGCAAAAATGCTCGCGCAGCGCGTTAATTTGTGTGCGAAGCGTTAAACGTTAACGTGCATAAATTAACGTTGGAATTAAAATCTGCGCGCATTTTTTCATCCGTCGAAAAATTGCGCACGTAAAACGGACGCGCAAAAATGCGCGCGCATTAACTTGGGCGCAGAAATCGGTGTGTGGACTGTTTTTTCACGCGATTCAGCAACTCAGAATTGAGAGCCACAATTGTCTCCCGTTAAGTTTTTGCACCTGCCAAAATCAATCTGAGTATATATGCTGCAGCAATAATAAAAACCCGCACAACTTTGCAATTTTATTGTTTATGTATGTGTAGAATGTGTAACTATACTGTGCTGTATTTTTTTTTTGGGCTGGTGTATTTGGTTTCAGCCAGGTCGTTCAGATTTGCCATTAACACCAGCTTTTAGGAGTCGTTAAAATTATGCGCGCAAATGCTGTGCGTTAAAAACTGTGCATAGATTGTAATACCATCCACGTACCAGCGCACATTCGCATTTGCGCTCACAATGTTAAGTATAGGACACGCGCAGTACAGTACGCTCGCAAAGGGTTCGCACAGGTCCACCCGCGTTAGACGAATGCGCGCGTTTGTTGCGCTGACTTTGTAATACGATGTTCAGCGCAAAGGGTTTTGCCCCTCGCGTTAATGCATTTTAGCGCATTTAATTTTATTATTACTATAGTAGATCTAGTATCCTGCAGCTGGTCTATCTCCCAGAAATTAGAGTCATAGTCCACTGTTATTAAATACTCCTTGCCATGGAATGTGAACAAATCAATGCCAAGTCTTTCCCATGGTCTAGTTGGGATCTCATGAGGCATAAATGTCTCCTTTTGTTGTTTAGTATCAAACGTATGACATATGTCACATTGGTCAATATACTCTGTCAACTGTGCATTCATTCCTGGCCAGCAAACACTCTCCCTGGCTCTGCGTAGACATCCTTCCACTCCAAAATGTGAAGCCGTAACATCAAACGCTGAAGATGTCTGGGTGCTTTAATTAAGGGTTTCTTCATAATGATTTCAAGGGGCTTATGGTCCGATGGTACAGCTACTGTCTGGCCAAATGTGAATTGATGAAATTTTTTCATTCCAAAGAGGACTGCTAATAGCTCCTTCTCTATCTGTGCATAACCTTGCTCTGTCTCCGTCAGTGCTTTGCTTGCATAAGCTATTGGTTGTTTACCTTGCATTGGTGCTGCTCCCAGTCCTTTCTCTGATGCGTCACCCTTTAGGCTAGGGTCAGACGAACGCATTTTCGCGTTGTCTGTGAAAAAGTGCGTTCGAACGAATGGACGCATTTTTTCACGGAGTACGCGATAGCGGTCATACGATGCGCATTTGCGTTCGTGATTTTGTACGGATCATCAATAAAACACTTTTTGCATCTGGACGTTATGTTGGCCGGACATTAGCAGTGTCTGACAACTCCAAATCACGCACACACGCCGCTAGCGGACGCAGCGCACTCTGTACGACCGTACTAGCGGTTTGATGTTCTCGACAAAATGCGTTCGTTTGCCACTTGCGTTGCGCAGCCGGACTTTTGTGCGACCGTACTTCGTATATTGGCCGTCATTGCCCGTCATTTGCTGCTAGTGCGGCCGTAATTAAGTGTGCCAGAACGCACGTTTAAAGTGCGCTAGTCTGACCCTAGCCTTAGTTCCAATGGTTCATCTGGGTTATAATACTTAAGTACTGGTGCACTGCTGATTTTGGATTTGATCTGCTGAAATGCCACTTCTTGCACCTCAGTCCACTCCCACACTGCATCCTTTTGAGTTAGCTGGCGCAGTGGTTCACCTGCATCAGAGAGATTCTCACAAAACCTTGAAAGATAGTTCACCATCCCCAAAAATCTCTGTACACCTTAAAAATCCAAGGGTCTGGGCATTTCAGTAATGGCTTTGACTTTGCTTGGATCTGCATGAAGTCCCTGGGCTGACAATAAGTGACCTGTATACGGCACTTCTGTGATCCTTAGCTGGAATTTCTCTGGATTGAGTTTGATGTGTCTTTCTCTACAACGATCTAGCAATTTCCTCAACTTTTGATTGTGATCTTGAATGGCTTCCACTTCAGTATCTAAATCCCCTACAATCAGAATATCATCTGCAATAATCCTGATACCTTGTAATCCTTCCAGTGCATGATTTAGTTTTCGCTGGAACACTTCCGGGGCAGGGCTGATGCCCATAGGCATTCTAACCCAGCGGTATCGGCCAAAGGTGTAAAAAAAGTGGTCAAATAGCTGTATTCTTCCTCTAATTCAATATGCCAAAATCCACTCTTGACATCGCACACTGAAAAAATCTTTGCTCTTGCTAGATCTGGAAGTATGTCATCAATCTGAAAAGTTGGTTCTAGACCCATAATGTCTTCATATTCCTCTGAATCTGCTGTCTCCTTATAAACAGCTTGTACTGCTGGCTTTCTTTGTTGAGGATTGGCACGGCACTGGTTAATAAAATGATTGGTTTTACCGCATCCTATTAATTTCTTGCCAAATGCTGGGCATTTCTCTTTTAGTTTCTCGTGACGCTTACCACAATATATGCACTGTACTGTCTTGTCTGGTGTCATTGTCATTCGGCTCTGTCACTTCCTAAGAGTGCAACTTGTTTCCATCCCATGGACTGACCCTGCATTGGAACTCTCCAGTAGCTTCACCCTTGCTTTAGAAAGTTCAGCAGCTCTGCCTATTTGTATACATTTTTCCAGTGTTAAATCCACTTCTCTCAGCAGGCATTCCTTGAGGTTAGAGTCAACTGTGCCACATACAATCCTGTCCCTTTTTAAGGAGTCCCTGATATTTCCAAAGTTGCAAGTGGTTGCCAGTGTACGCAGTGCTGTGACATATGCATCAATTCTTTCCTCTGAGTCCTTGAAAAAAAATGATATCTTTCCATAGTCTCATTTTGGCTTTGGCTCACAATAATCATCAAATGCTTTAATTATCACAGCAAGTGAGGGAGCTGCCACTCCTGGGCGAAGGGTGTCTTTTACCTCACTGCCTTTGTCTCCAAGTAAAGGAACAGTTTTACCTTCATCTCCTCAGCTTTGTCAGCCATTATTAGGTCTGTGTATAGAAGAATGTCTTCTTTCCATGTCTGAGACAGATTTCTTGCCTGAAAATCCAGCAGACCTGGTGGTTTTAAACCTTCCATATCTTCTTTTTGGTGTATTTCTCAAATAATATCAACTGCCACCATGTATATATGTTGCTGCTTACGAAATAGCCTCTCAGACTGCAGCTGCAGTGCTATGGTAAATTTATTAACAAAACATCTTATAAACAAGTTCTATAAACTTCAGCTTTAGCTCCTAGTCAGTGTCCATGTGTCTGACATCCTGATTAACTACTTCCTGCTTAAATGCAGTGCAACATATTTTAAACGTCCCCTGGAACCAAACACTCTCTGTTCTAGTTCCATACATATTGATACACACCCCACTCCTCTTCCTCTAGTGCGGGGACAGGAAGTGCAGGAGGATGGGGATGAGTCAGAGAGCCAGACTGTCCGCCTGGCAGGCACAGATGCTTTGCGGTTTGTGCTTCATTGAAGCACAGACCGCATTGCTGCATGGATGGGCCAGCCCTGAAGGGTAACAGCTGGCTATATGCACCCCTGCACCAGGGACGTGCAGTCAGTGGAGGCATGGGAGGCACAGCCGCACCTGCCATTAAGTGATAAATTAATAAACTAAAAACAAACTCACCTGCTCCCCCGCTGTCAGCTCCGTCCTCTGCAGGCATTAGTTTTCCCAGCCTACGCAATTTGCATAGCAGGACGTTTCCCCGCTGCACTAATTAAGTAAACTGCTCAAGATGTGTGCAGCACACGTCAGAGATCACTGCTCATTAGTGCCGCACAGACTGACAGGCACTGATAGAGCATGGGAAAGCTTGGACCAATGGAAAAGCACCATTGGTCCAAGCCATTCCCAGAAAACCCCTACATTAGAGGACTGCCTCTGATTGACAGGAAGTCTAGCAGTTAGACATGCCAGGCAGCCCTCCAATGCAGGCTGTGAAAAGATTGCATGATGGACAACCCATGACTGGCTGCATGGGGAGCTGCAGTCCAGGAGCCTGGCACAGGGGTGTTCTGCTCTGCCACATCTGGGGATGCCCAGTTATACCCCAGACTGGTTATTGTCTGCTAACTGGGGCTGGAAGAATGCACAACACATCTGCCCCCCAGGAGGGATCTGAGGGGGTGCAGCAGCAGGAAGCCCTCTTTGCCCAGCTGCAAGGTAAGTGACCTCACGGGGGGAGGGGGAGAGTCCATGGCTCTGTGCTGATGTTCAGATAGTGCTTAGCTGCCAATCTGTATGATGTATTGTACCTCTAGCCAGGCTGCCTGGGGAGGGACAAGACAGGACAGGTGGGGGACTCAGCAGATGCAAAGTTGCCAGCAAGACTCTCTCAACTCCTCTTCTACCAGGGCTGTCAGATCACAGCATGTGCTTCATGGGTCACTGGCTTTGGGCTGGGGTGTCAGATCTCCATTTTGCTCCCTGTCAGTGCCTGAAAGTGCTGCCCTGCAGTGTGCAGAAGTCAGGTTGGGTCAGTGGCTTGCTTTCCCTTCAGTATAATATGAATGACGCAAAAATGTATAAGTGCTTTAAGGAAACCTAATGGATGTGACCAGGCTCCTCTTAATACTTTTGTTATAGGGGCAGCATATAGAGCGGTGTGTGTGTGTGTTCTTACAGTGCCAGTCTCTTTACACACCCTTTCTTTCACGTGTTTTTTTTTTTTTTGCCAGGGGCAAGCGTTGGCTTAACTTTTTTTTTTATGAGCCTAAAATATCAGGGTTATTCAGAGAGGTGAAAACCTTGAATTGGCAGGAAAATGAACAGCCAATTTGGAAAGTGAGATAAATGGGAGAATTTTTCTGGTTTGACTATTTTGACCTAGAATGTTCACTTCTCCAGTCATTCTCAAGGTTTTCACCTTTCTGAATAGCCCTGTATCAGGGTTATTCAGAGAGCGGTGAAAAGCAGGCGAATGACTGGAGAATGGAAAATTCTAGGTCAAAATAGCAGATCATAAAAGGGAAAATCATCTCACTTTCTTTTCCGGCTATTTTGACCTAGAATTTTCCATTCTCCAGTCATTCTCCTGCTTTTCACCTCTCTGAATGAATAACCCTGTATGAAAACAAGTCCAGGTACAAGGACCCAGGACTGTAGATTCTTCATTTAAGAAGTCTTTACCAATGCAATTTAGAAGGCATATTGTAAGATAATTGTTCTGTATAAAGGTCTGTGGGAACAGAATCGGCTTCCAGTCATTCCTTACTCTCAGTGTCTGTCCTTCTGATGTACTAAATGCCTGAAGCTTCCTCTTTGGGAGCTAGAATGTTTTTTGGCTGTTTTGCATTTGTATATCTGGCTCTGATACTAACCAGTGCCTCACCAGCCACTGACCTCACTGCACATCACTGCCCTGCACAGCTGTCACCCGGGGTGGCCCACGCCCCCCCTTAGTATGCCACTGCTGAGGGGGAATGGGCTGGGCCAGCATGTCTGTGTGAGCAACTGATAGCCTCTGCCTTCCCTCCCCTCTTCCCCTGGCATGGCCTTTCTTCCGGTGCATCGTGTGGGAGTTTGATTCCACACGCTGCCGATCAAATGTAGGACCCTGTGCCCGGTGTTTAGCAGAGCAGGAATGGCATTCCTGTGCGTTCATCCTGCACTCGATCCTTGGTCAATCTACTCAGAGAACGACGAACAGCACCGAAATGTCAGTGAAATGCCCTGATTTTCGGTGCTTTCATTCAGCAGGTTTAATCAGGTGAATCCCATAGGTTTCAATGTAAAAAATATTCCTGTTCAATTAAATATTTATTAAACCATTTATTCTTTTAATTTGCAGCAAAAATCTCTTTATTTATTTTTTCAGCAAAATGTTTTTATAATTTTTTTTTAATATGTCATTTTTTTCTGTAACAGATGTAGAGGTCAGCAAGGCTGGGTCCTGGATGGGCGATAAGTTTCACCCCTATTCGGGTTGTGGTCCCTTTAAGGGCAGCCACAGGGTTAACCTCCTGTCCAGGAAGAGGTTTAAAAGTCAGCAACTCCCAAACAGGATTGTGGGAGTTAAGGAGAAAGCATTAGTTGCAAGCTGTGTGCGAACAGGAGACTGAGCTGTTTTGTTGTGCCTGGAAGGACCTGTATTTCTGGTAAAGGATTCCCCCAGGTTTTGGGAGTTTTGTACAAGTCGGTGAGCCACCCTTATATTCTGTTATTTTGTGCCGAAGATCTGGACTTTACTTTGATTACGCTGAAGACAAGCGTGTATTTTTATGTTTTTCTGTTTGGCTGCCCTGAAAGGGAAAACAAAGCTGATTTTTGTTTCATCCAAGACTTGTGCAAGCGTTCTGTGGGCCCCCAACATCACACAGACCTTTATATTATTATTCATAGGACCTTATATGTAATTTTCAGGCATTTTCGTGCAGTAGTTATTTTGGAAACAGCTTTTAAAAGTTTTTTTTGTTGTCTTTTTACCCGTTTGTCGGCTTGTCAGCTTTTTCCGGTGGCTGGTCGGTGCTCTGTTCAGTGGTTCGTTGTCTTTTTTTCTGACCGATGCAGTATTTTTTTCGGCGGGCTTTCTGTGGTTTTTTTTAATCGCTTCAATCGACTTTTTTCGGCAGTTTTTCCGATCGATTGGTGATTTTTGCATTCGTCGGCTTGTTTCCTGCACTTCGGGGACCCTAAGGTAAATGCAGGGTCGGGGAATTCGACTCACCGAAGTGCAGGGAATGAAAGATCAACGAAATTTCGGTGCTCTTTGAACAACCCTGTATATGTAACATGTTAGATGCTTATTTTTTTTTACCGTTAGATAGTAATTAATATTACTAAGTAAGGATTTTGCACAGTAGGTTTTATTTGCTATCGCTGTCCATTTTTCTTGCCATTTTTAAAGCACTCCATGGAAATGAGTCTAACGAGACTCCTAGTTTGTCCTTGCATTTTTCAGACATTTTTTTGTGAATATTTGTATCTGAATAGCAACAGCATTAATAAATTTTTCGTTGTGATTTGGGAAGTTAAGCATGGGTTTTAGTGAAACAGAGGGGTTGGACGCACTCTTAATCTTGGTGTGTTGTTAATATCTAGTATGAGGTGAGCACATTTGCAGCTGCATGGGTCCAGGTGCCTCAGAAGTTGCCATGTCGACTTTGTGTTCAGTTCATTGCTGGCATTTCCGGGCACGGTACAATGGACATAATGGCGTGGTCACATAGGAGTTACTGATTGACATGATACGGACATGTAAGTGTATGTATTATGTCTTGTATGTGATGCATTATGTCTTGATAAAAATCTAATTTGGACTGAAACGTCAGCTGAATAAAGCGTATTTGAACTCTTAAAAAATCTCTTTGTGGCAGAGCATTGTGAATTGATATTACGGTATGACTGGGCTTCGTCGCCAGAGTGAGGAATCGTTGACAGTAAGCGCGTATCGTCTTGAGAAAAGTCCGGAGGGACTGAAACGTTGACGCCAAATAAAAGTTCATTTTAAAATCATTCCAAGTCTCTGAGTGGCGGAACATCGCAGTGCTTTATGTGAATTGTATCAGGTTCCTGCACCGGAGCAAGGAATCGCTGAACAGGGTGTGCGGGAATCGAGGTAGATAGATATGATTTTGAAAATCATATTAAAATATCTAAGTAAATTACCAAATTAAAATAAAAAACGAAACCAATTTTTTGGGTTCTATAAAACACATTAAAAAGTATGTCGCTAAGAATCGTGATAAATCATAAAACAAATTCATATTCGTAACAAACCTATATATTTCTTCCCTCTGAAGCAAGCGCAAGCCATACTCCCCTCTATCTTCTCTGTGAATCAAGCCAGCAAGGTATTCGTGATGAATCAACACACCTTTTGCCACATTGCTTCTGGTCTAATAATGATATTACTGTTTTTTTTTTTATCTTTCTAACTATTATAGCTTGACTGCTAGCTTTCATTATATTTTCCTTTTCATTCCTTTTGTTTAATTCTATGCTGATTCTCAATTGGTTCTGTTTCTCTCTGTTGTACATTTTTTGTGTGCTTTGGCCATGTCTCTCAACTTTGTTTCTTCCCCGCAGCCACACTTCTCTCCATCTTCCCTCTGCTGTAGTACGCTGTCCCTATTCTAATTTTCTAAGTTCTTCAATCCAGCTGCTTAATTTCTCACTCGGTTTAGCCTCATCATGCCCAAGTTCTTGGCCTATCCTCACTCAGTCAGTCTGCTATACTCTTTCTGGTCATCAACTCCACAATCCCCCTGCTTCCTTTTGTTTCACATACCTTAGTCCCTTAGATTGTAAGCTCTTGGGATCTGTAGGGGAGCACCTGCATATGTGCTGTATTAGCAAGATAATGATCCTACAAGCAGGGCCAACTGTTCCTTATGTTTTATTAATTATTATGTCTCATGTTCTTGATTCTCCATTCTAAAGCACTGCAGAATCGGTTGGTGCTATATACAGTGGTGTATTTAGGTTTTGTGCTGCCCTAGGCCTGACTAAACTCGTGCACCCCCTAATTTAAATTTGAGGCACCCCCTCCTGTCAAGGGCACACCTTTTCCTGGTTAATCCCCACCCTTCCTCTTTAAGCTCCACTTTTTCCTCTTAGAGCTCCGCCTTTTCCTCTCTTTATATTAAAAGTGGATACCAAGTGCCTACTTGTATATTTTGTATACCATTTCAAATGTATCTATTGAGAAATAAAATTATGAAATGTTTAAATTCAAGCATTTTTACAAAGAACAGCCACGCATGTCAAGTATACTGGAACACAGCCTCTCTAATTGGTTGAACAATAAAATCCACAGAAACGTGCACTGCATATGAACGTATCACAGAGCTGTACAGCAATAAAACTCACAGTAATGTGCAGTGTGTATGAGTGTATCCCAGAGCTCCAGGGCAATAAAACTCACAGTACTATGCAGTGTGTATCACAGAACCCACAGCAATAAAACTCCCAGAAATGCAATGTTTGGTGTGTGTCAGCATATTAGAATCCACAGCAATAAAAATTCCAGCAATGCAATGTGCAGTGTGTATGAGTGTATCAGAATCCACAGCAATAAAACTCCCAGTAATGCAATGTGTGGTGTGTATGAGTGCATCAGAATCCACTGCAATAAAACTCCCAGCAAACCGAGTGTATATGAGCACACAGCAATTATTTATTCTACATTTACCGGCCTCTGTCCGCGGTAGGGCTGTGTGCTGAGTCAGCAGGGACTGTGTACAGACTCAGCAGGAGGTCCCTCCAGGCCACGTTAGGATCACAGCTGTGCCTGTGCATGGAGCCATCTTGTCAGCAGTGGGGTGCCACTGCCAGAGGGTGCACCGTGGCTTTGATTCCCTTCCCGGTGGGTGTTCAGTCCAGAATAGAGTGACAGTCCATGTTAACGAAAGGGCGGGCAGCTGCGTGCATGCGTGTCACGTGGTTCAGCCAGTCAGGTGGTACTGAGACTCAGTACCACCTGACTGGCCGGACCGAGTGTGACCTGCACGCAAGCAGCCTCACCAGGAGCCAGGCAGCTCAATGACAAATTTCTATCACTGCAGTGCTGGTTAAGGAAAGGTCCACTTTAACCCTTTCGCTGCTGAGGCTTTTCCCGCCCCTGTGCTGAGGTCATTTTTTACCTGTTTTGCGCATCATGTTTAAACCTGTTTTGAAGGCTTATTTTAGTATATGACATCGACATATTATATATCGTTCTTTCCGTCAGACTCGGTAGATTCATAATATGTCATTATTATATGTATACGTTATGTCATGTTTGTATATTATAACAAAAAATGCAATAAAATATGTATTTTCAATAATTTACAGCGTGTAAAGTGTTTTTTTCCACATTTTAACATGCGAGCAATTGCGGTTATATTTTGTATGGGGTGCGCTTGTTAAAAAAATTAGAGATGGGGTCTCGTTACATTTTTTTTTGGGGAAAATGACACCATTTTTAACAAACGCACCGCATACAAAAATCGTTAATGCAGCATCATTGTTCACATTATAATTGAAATGGGAACAATATTGCTGCATTAACAAAACAAAAAAAAAAAAAAAAAAGTGTTTTTTTTTTTTTTTTTAATTTTTGTTTTTAATTTTTTTTTATTTTTATTTTTCTTTTTTTTTTTTTTTACAATTTTTTTTACTTTCATGTTTGGTATCGTTGGAACGGCCATGCTCTGGCCGATCCAACGATATCAAAATTTAACCCTAACTGCCACGGATCGGGAGATAGGGAGTTCATTGGAACTCCCTATCTCCACACTTCGTGGCAGTTAGGGGTTAATGCTAGGACTGGCGTCATCGTGCTGCGCACGATGACGCCAGTCCTCTGGGGGAGTTCCCGGAAGCTTGGCCGACATCCAAGATGTCGGCCAGCTCCCGGGAAGGATCGCAAATCGGCGCTTTTCAGCGCCGATTTGCGATCCAGCTCCCCAGGGGTTAATGCCAGGCATCATTTGGAAGGGCAGGCTGTGCCCTTCCAAATGATGCCTGGGTTAAGCCCCTGTGAGCCGCCGATCGGGAGGGAGAGAGGTCCGAAGGACCTCCCCCCCCTCCCTTTCAGGCGCCTCCTCCGCACATGCGGGGGGGGCGCCTGAATTATGTGTCATCGCGGGGGCGCGATGACACATAATAATGGCGGCCACTGCTCCGGATGCCGGGCTGACATCCAGGATGTCAGCCCGCACCGGAGGGGCCAGCGATCGGCCGGAACCCGGCCGAACGCTGACCCCAATGCGAGGACGCGCTCAGCGCGTCCTCCGCATACCAGCGGGAATGCTGAGGACGCGCTGAGCGCGTCCTTAGCATTCAAGTGGTTATACAGCAGTAAGCAGACAGGGCTTCATATTCTGCTGATAACCCCCCCTTTACCTGCCGTTTACTGTCATCTTCTCTCTCTGGACACAAATCACATCCCCCTCCCCTCTCCTAGAGCTGCTGCAGGGCAGGGGAGGAGCTATGGAGGGAGGAGAGGGGGATTTTTATTCTATTCGATTTTATTCCGTATGCAAACGCCATGCTCCGCTGCTCGTTGTTTGAGAACACAGCTCAAAGCTGACACACAGTGACAGTGGCACCTCCTAGTACCCCCTAATGACACCCCAATAATCACTGGTACCTGGGGCGGCCCACCCTCCGCCACTCCTCTAAGTACACCACTGCTCTGGTGATATGCTCACACACAAGTTTGGCGAACTGCCAGCAAGTACGATGCTGTTTGAAGGCATTGCAAATCCCCATAGAGAAGTAATGGTTAATCTATTCAGAGAACACCAAACAGCAGAGAAATGTCAGTGAAATGCCCTGATGTTTGGTGGTTTCAATCAGCAGGTTTATTCAGGTGAACCCCATAGGTTTCAATGTTAACAATATTCCTGTTTTTATACAATATCTAATAAACCATTTATTATTTTAATCTGCAGTAAAAAGTCTTTATTTATTTATTGATTTTTTTGTACCTTTTAGTGATTTTTCAGAATTTTTTGGGCTAAATTCCCCCCCTTTTTTTTAATAGCGGTTCTTCTTTTTCTGTAACAGAACTTTTTATTATCAATCATAGGATCTTATATGTAAATTCCAGCCATTTTCGTTCAGTAGTTCTTTTGAAAACAGCAGGCCATGAGTTTGCGGTGGCAGCATACAGCGGCCGACTCCATGCACTTTAGGGACCCTGCGGTGAATGGTGAATTCACTGCAGGGTGGGGAAATTTTATTCCCCGAAGTGCAGGGAACTACAGAACACCAAAATGTTGGCGTCATTTCGGTGCTCTGTGAGTAACCCAATTAGTGGTGAGGTTTTTTGTTGCCCCCTGGAAAGTGAAAGCCTAGGCCTTGCCTACCCAGGACATACTTGAAAATTTGTGACATATCAATGTTTCCTTCCTGGTAAAATAGTTTTCAAAAGTAAAAAAAAAATATATATATTTTTTTTAGGGGTGGGGCCACCCAGCGGGCCGCCGCCCCCTGGAAAGTGCCGCCCTAGGCCTGGGCCTTGTTGGCCTAGGCCAAAATACACCAGTGGCTATATAAATACGGTTACTGTTAATACCACTAGGCATAACCATTACATTCTTTCTAAAAACTATGAAAATCAAAGTCTTCATTTAGATCTGTAGGAGTAAAAGTTTTAATGTATTTTATTTTTCCACAGGTGAACTAGGTGCACAACCTCGTCCTCTGTCATCTTTTCATTGAAGATATATTATTTATTTGAAATGGTAATGAGGATTCTTTAAAGTCATACAAAGCTTCTCTTACTAACAGAACATGGGTTATTCATCTTACAAGCTGGAATACATAGAATGTAAAATTAGACCTCTAAAAGTCAGAATTGGTGAACATATGCGTAATATAAGAAATGATTTTCAAAAACCTAAAGGGTTATTCAATAAGACCCAAATTTGCCACCGAATTGAACCGAACAGGGAATTTCAACATACGGTACAATTTCGTGACAGTTCGGCTATTCATAAAGCTGTAATTTCAGCAAATATTGGCGTATTGCCAGCGAAATATGGTGCAATTGCCCTCAGATCACCGCAATTTAACGACCTTCAGTGGCAGTGAAATTGTCCCATAGAGAATAATGGTTAATCTATTCAGAGAATGCCGAACTGCACCAAAATGTTGGCGAAATGCCCAGATTTTCGGTGGTTCCGTTCGACAGGTTTAAACAGGCGAATCACATAATTCCATGTGCAACAAACACTGTCAGAGGTTTTAGTTTGCTTAAATGGCCATTGAAACGTAAGCTCACTCGCCCCATCAAGGCACCTCTCGGTAGAGTGAGTCCTAACCAATGACCAAAAGCTGCTCCTCTGAGCAACTGCTTTTCAGCTAAGGAGAGGCAGAAAAATGGTGGGTTTTATTTATACACGCACCAAGCACTTCCCATTTGGGGTTAAAAACAAAAACCTGGAAAAAGGAACAGCATTACAGCATAATATACATATATACATACAGAAAAAATGGCGTCGCGCCTGTACTCACCAGAGCAGCTGCAACAGCCAGGAGTAACAACCCAGTTCATGTATAAAATATAACAAGAAAAGAAAGGATTTCATCTGCGCTCGTTTCTATATAATTCCATGTGCAACAAAACACTGTCAGAGGTTTTAGTTTGCTTAAATGGCCATTGATTTACACGAACTGATTTGGCGAACTGCCTGTTCTCTGAATAGCCGAATGGCCACAAAATGTCACATACAGGGAATTTCAGTGTCCCGTTACATTTCGGTGACATTTCGGACCTCCTCTAAATAACCCCTACAGTTTTCAACAACTTACAGGGTTCTTCAGAAAACCAGGAGAATTGCAGGAGAAAAGAACAAACTTCTAGACAGACAAATACAGACAAATAGCCGATTTGTAAAGTGAGATAAATGGGAGAATTTTTCTGGTTTGACTATTTTGACCTAGAGTTTTCTCTTCTCCAGTCATTCTCCTGGTTTTCACCTCTCTCGGAATAACCATCTTAATTTAATAGACCACTTGAATGCATGCAAAAATTCAGATTCTAGATGTCTTAAGTTTGGGGCGGGGATAAGAACTGATGAAAAACACTGCAGAGGTTGCGATAGTAGACCAGTCTGAGGGCTAGATTTGACATGTAAGCGTTAACGTCAGGATAAGTGACTTTACACCCCCCATATTACATTCCTAACGCTAAACAGGTTAAAAATTTGTTAGCGCATCGGGGAGCGCAATCAGTAATTAGCGTTAGGATAAGTGAGGTATTACAAAGTCTTAGCGCTAAGTATCGCACTGCTGGGCTAAACAAATTTTAACAGAGTCCTAAAAACTGGTGCTGAATGACTATCATGACTATTGTCAAACAATATATCCAAGCGGGTATGGAACAAGGAAACCTAACTGGAGCCATCTTCCTTGATTTTGCCAAGGCCTTTGATACAGTAGACCATGGCATCTTGTTACTAAAACTCAAACTCCGGTATTGGTGATCGCACGCTGACCTGGTTTCAATCGTATGTATCCAACCGATTGCAATATGTGTCCAACAGTCACATGTGGTGTACCCCAAGGCTCAATACTTGGCCCCCTGCTATTCACGATATTCATAAATGATCTGCCCAACATCTGCTAAGCCTCAACTGTACACATGTATGCAGATGACACCGTAATCTATACCCGCAAACCAACTCTCCCGCAGCTGGAGGCCGTGCTGCAAGAACAATTCACAGAGGTAGAAAAGTGGATCAAACACAACAAACTTTTTTTAAAAGCTGACAAAACTACATAAATTGCAAAATCCCCATCTATGTGCCAGGACAAGATCAAATGGCATGCTAACCACAGTCACTTCTCACAAATATCTAGGTATGTGGTTAGACCCAAATCTATCCTTTGGCCCCCACATCGAAAAACTCTCATCTAAACTTTATCCCAAAATAGGTGCCCTGTACAGAAACAAATCCTGCCTGAGCCCCACGGTAAGAAAGCAGATTGTACAACAAATGCTTATGCCGGCTATTGAATATGGAGATGTAGTGTATGCAGCCACCCCGCAAACGCACCTCCAGAAACTTACTACATTGTATAACTCATTCTGCCGCTTTGTGCTACAATGTAACTACATGACCCACCATTGTGACATGTTAAAAGAGCTAAACTGGCCGTTGCTGGAATCCAGACACACCCTTCACCTTTCCAACCTGGTGTTTAAGAGATTTTCTGGGAAGCTGCCACCCTACCTGAATACACTGCTTCCCCCAGCAGTTCCCTCGTCCTATAACCTCCGATCCAGGACCTGCACCTTACTTGCAATACTACAATACAAAAAGAAAGTGGCTCGATCCTCATTTTCCTACAGAGCACTGCAATTATGGAATAACCTCCCAGACGCCATCAAATCTTCCCCCAGTCTCAGGTCACTCGAGCTCCCTATTAACATACCTCAATACAGAATGCGCCTGTAAACATGTAACATAGTGACTGTTTCCTACATATTTATTTTTTGTTAATCTGTATTTTGTTTTGTTTATCTTAGATGTTATTAGCATTGTATTTCTGTAACAACTGTAACATTTTAATGTTCTTGAACCCAGGACATACTTGAAAACGAGAGAAATCTCAATGTATCCTCCCTGGTAAAATACTTTATAAATAAATAAAAAAATAAATAGCAGCAGCAACGACAGCCGCAGCCCAAAACACATAAGGCAACATGAATAAATACATTACATTACTCTGAGGTGGAACTCAGGAACTCCAGTAGAGTAGCGTTTTGAGATGCTGGCAACAGAGGGGGGTCCCGTAAAGAGCAAGACAAAAACCAACAAGTGAACCCAAAATCAGTACAAAGTTTAGAGAGAACAGGATCTGGTAAACAGACCATAAAGTCGTACCAAAGATTAAAAAATTTCTGGACTCTGTTCTCTCTATCCAAATTAGCATCCACCCAGTCATGTTGAAATATAGCATAGAGGCGGGAGAAAAACATACCAAAAGTGGGGGGTGAAGGAAAAATCCACTGCCCCAGTATGGCTTTCTTTGCAGTAGCTGAAAGAAGTCCCAGGAGTATCTTTTGAGCCCCGGACATAGTGAAGCGCTCTCTAACAGTAAGAATATTAAATAAAGCCCAATCATAGGCGGAAGGCAGTCAAAGCTTCAGAATGCGGGACTCAAATCGCCAAACAGTATCCCAGAAGAGAGCGACAACAGGGCAGGACCAAAGACAGTGAAAGAGGCCTGCATTAGCATGAAAACATTTCAGACAGTGGCCGGAACAAAGCGCGGTAATACAGACCAATCGAGCCGGGAATTTTTAAAAAATTAATAAATACAGTTGCAAGAAAAGTAAGTGAACCCTTTGGGATTACGTGGAGTTTTGCATGAATTGGTCACAAAATGTGCTCTGATCTTCATCTAAGTCACAACAATTTGAAAACACAGTCTGCTTAAAATAATACAACACCAACATTATGGGCCATATTACATACTTGGTGCTAACTTAACCAGAGCAGTTGTAAACTTAAAACCTCCCATAGGCTATAATGGCTCTGGGAAGTTTACAACTGCTCTGGTTAAGTTAGGGCCATATTACATACTTGGTGCTATGTGTTTAGTGAACATAACATGTAAACATTCACAGTGCAGGGTGGAAAAAGTATCTGAACCCCTAGCATAATTACTTCTCCAAGAGCTAATTGGAGCCAGGAGTGAGCCAACCTTGAGTCCAATCAGTGTGATATTATTGGATGTGTTGCTGAAAGCTGTCCTGACCTTTAAAAACACACACCAGTTTTGTGTTTACTGGTTTCAAGAAGCACTGCCTGATGTGAACCATGCCTCGCAGAAAAGAGCTCTCAGAAGACCTACGATCAAGAATTGTTGACTTGCATGAAGCTGGAAAGGGTTACAAAAGTATCTCCAAAAGCTTTGATGTTCATGTGTCCACAGTAAGACAGACTGTCTGCAAATGGAGAAAGTTCAGCACTGTTGCTACTCTCCCTAGGCGTGGTCGTCCTGTAAAGATGACTGCAAGAGCACAGGGCAGAATGCTTAATGAGGTAAAGAAGAATCCTAGAGTGTCAGCTAAAGACTTACAGAAATCTCTGGCACATGCTAACATTTTCGTTGACACATCTACAATAAGGAAAACATTAAACAAGAATGGAGTACATGGGAGGACACCACGGAGGAAGCCATTGCTGTCCAAAAAGAATATTGCAGCACGTTTGAAGTTTGCAAAAGAGCACCTGGATGGTTCACAGCACTACTGGCAAAATATTCTGTGGACAGATGAAACCAAAATTTAGTTGTTTGGAAAAAACACACAACACTATGTGTGGAGAAAAAAGGCACAGCACACCAACATCAAAACCTCATCCCCACTGTAAAACATGGCGGAGGGAGCATCATGGTTTGGGGCTGCTATGCTGCCTCAGGGCCTGGACGGATTGTTGTTATTGATGGAAAAATGAATTCCAGAGTTTATCAAGACATTTTGCAGGAAAACGTAAGACCATCGGTCCGCCAACTGAAGCTCCGCAGAGGATGGGTGATGCAACAGGACAATGACCCAAAGAATATGAGTAATTCAACAAAAGAATGGCTTCAACAAAACAAAATACGCCTTCTGGAGTGGCCCAGTCAGAGTCCTGACCTCAACCCGATTGAAATGCTGTGGCATGACCTAAAGAGAGCGATTCACACCAGACATCCCAAGAATATTGCTACACTGAAACAGTTTTGTGAAGAGGAGTGGTCCAAAATTACTCCAGATCCTGGTGCAGGTCTGATCTGCAACTACAGGAAACGTTTGGTTGAGGTTATTGCTGCCAAAGGAGGGTCAACCAGTTATTAAGTCCAAAGGTTCACATACTTTTCCCACCCTACACTGTGAATGTTTACATGTTCTGTTCAATAAAAACATGAACATATAATGTTTGTGTTGTATTATTTTAAGCAGACTATGTTTTTCAAATTGTTGTGACTTAGATGAAGATCAGAGCCCATTTTATGACCAATTCATGCAAAACTCCACGTACTCCCAAAGGGTTCACATACTTTTTCTTGCAACTGTAGATGATCACTACTTGCCATCTATATAAGACATATAAATACTCGAGTATAGCGCGACCTGAATATAACGCGATGGATAGAGATTTATTATGGAAATGAGAGAATATTCAAGACTCGAATATAACGCAAGGAACAAAATTTTAGTGTACCGGTGAACAATTAAAATCCTTCCAGGTTCTCTTAACACAGACAGGCTTCCCCTCAGGCCAGAGTGCTCTGCCCTAGAATGATTGCAGTTGTTACTAAGAATGAAGTCGCCTGCCACCCATCTTCTTTAATAGCGATTGGATGGGTGGCGGAGGTGAGCGAGGTGAATGATTGGCTTAAACTGAGCGTGCCCTCTGGCCATGATGGATCCCAAATCTCCAAAATCCGGGAGTTAATGAAGTGTTTGCAAGCATCAGGGAGACTGCATTCACTTCAGCAAGACTACCGGAACTTCGGGGAGACTTGCAGGGTTATCCAAAGAGATTCGAATTGCTTGAGAAAGGTAACCGAACGCTGAAAATCAGCGTTCGGTTACCTTTCCTGGCCATTCGGCTATCCAGAGAGCAGGCAATTCTCCAAATCCTGGCGAATTGCCTGCACATACGGTGCCTGTTCGGTCTGTTCGAGGGCAGTGAAATCCCCATGAAAAAGCACTGCTTCGGCTATTCAGAGAACACAAACCAGCAGTGAAAGGTTCCCCTAATGTCCTGCCATTCGGTGGTTTAATTCGGCAAATTTATTCAGGAGAATCCCATAGACTTCAATGTTAAAAATATTCCCGTTTTAATTCAATATCTAATAAACCGTTCATTATAAAATCTGCAGCAAAAAGTCTCTTTATTTATAGATTTTTTAGGATACTTTAAGCATTTTTCTGAATTTTTTAAAAAAAAATTAAAAGTCCGATTTTTTTTTTTTTTCTTTTTCAGTTTGCTTATTTTTTTTTGTAACAGCCCTCTTTATTATCATTCCCTGGACCTCCTGTGAAAATTTCAGACATTTTCGCTCAGTAGTTTCTTTGGAAACAGCGTTTCTTTTTCCAGATTCATACAAATGGTTTTTCTAATTTATTCACTGCTCCTCTACGTCACAGCTGCTTCGGCTCTGTGTGATTCGGCTCCTTTTCGGCTCCTGTTCGGCTCCTCTTCGAAGGTTAATCCAGATGTTTTTGCTTGTTTTCAGCGTGCATTCGGTTAGTTTTCGGTGAGTTTACGGCAGCTTTTCCCTGCAATTCGGGGACCCTGTGCTGTTTGCTGAATACACCGCAGGGTCACCGAAATGCAATCGGCAAAAGGAACCGAATTGAAGAGAACGAAAAGTCACCGAACGTGCGGTGACTTTTCGAATCTCTTTGGATAACCCTGTTGGGATCCTGAGCAAGGAAAGTTGTTTTTGGTTTTTTTTGACACGCGATGTAGATGTCTCAAATATAACGCGACCCCCTCCAATTTTAAGGTTATTTTTGTCACAAAAATCTAGTGGTATACTCAAGTTTGTACTCGAGTATGTATATTTTATGTTTTTGATGCATCACAAATAATTAGATAATACATTGCTTTTGTGTTTTTTATATCAATAAGACTAACAGGGTTATGCAAAGAGATTCGAAAAAGTCACCGCACGTTTGGTGACTTTTCGTTCTCTTCAATTCGGTTCCTTTTGCCGATCCCATTTCGGTAACCCTGCGGTGTATTCAGCAAGCACCACAGGGTCCCCGAATTGCAGGGAAAAGCTGCCGCAAACCCGACGAAAATGAACTGCAAAACCCGGCGAATCCACGCCGAAAACCCTCAAACATCTGGATTAACCTGCCGAAAACCACGGAAAAACCCGAGCAGGAGCCGATCACCCGCAGCGAAGCCGCCGGAGAAAGCCGAGACCACATACAGAACGAAGTGAATAAATTAGGAAAACCAGGAAATAGTTGGACGTCAGTCCTGTGTGAGCGCACGTTTTTAACTTAGTATTACTAGTCACCTCTTATTAGTTTAAATACAACACTTATCTTGTAACGTTGTTCTTGAGGGGTAAAATCTGTCATAGGTTCAAACCCTACAGTGTATATGAACAAAATAGAGACATATGGTGCAATATTGTTTGTACATAGGCAATAGTCAAATTAATATTGTAACAAGTTTTCACTCACAAAGGAGGAGCCTCAATATGGCTCAAGTAGTGGGCCTTCTGACCTCTTATGGGGGGGTCACGCCCAATTCCTGGAGTCTTCTAATACTTCTAATCTCACCAGTCAAACAACTTCTTTACTTTAGAGAGAAAAAGAGGAGAAAACCTCCATTGCGCAGATATACTTCTTGGTTTAAAAATAATTAGAAGATATTAGTATGTACTCACACTTTTCTGAGCCTCTACAATAAGTGGCTCAGTATCAAGGCGTAGAGTGAATTCCAAATCAGGAGAAAGTGCCGCATTTCCACTCCTTCCTCCAGGATGATGCTATCTCTAATCAGCAACCGGAATTAAGCTCATCAAGAATGTAGTCTAAAATAAATTTATTCTTAAAAACAAAATAAAACAATCATAAGAAAATCCAGATACGCGTTTCACCTGCTTGCACTGCAGGCTTCCTCAGTCTGTGATGTCCTTAGCCAAATTAATGGCTTATATACTCTCTAAACCGTTCATTAGTGATAACACATGTTAATTATTGCGGGTATTCCATTACTCACTTCCTGTTCCATATCCCAGTGGATGGTTACGATCAACTTCCGATCCGATTTGCGCGTCACATTAGTTCCGATCAACTTTCGATCCGATTTGCGCATCACATTATTTCCGATCGACTTCCGATTCGATTCGCGCGGCACATTAGTTCCGACTAAATTCCGTTCCGAATAGTATCCGTTTCATATACGAATCGTGTCACAATAATTCTTATGTTGGCTCCTGATCGGCACAATTTAGTTACGATCCGATTTAAATGTCACAGCGGTTCCCGCTGACTCCCGATCCGAATCTTATTCATGAGTCACAATAATTGTAACCAGCTTCCGATCCGATCTACGGTCCGATCCGACTTCCGGTCTGAATCTTATTTGCGTGTCACAGTGGTGTCTGTTGACTTCCGATACGAATCGTAAACCTTCCACATAAGGATTGTGTCGTAATAGTTCCCATTTACTTCCGATCCGATTCTTTCAAGCCTCCAGATACGAATCTTCGAATAGGAATTGTCCAGGGATTTTTTAACTTAGTGCTAATTCATGTAAAAAACACTCTTTATATCCAACAGTGGTATCGTCCTTCAGATGGTTCTTTCATAACAGTTACCATATGTTAGACATTAAAATATAAATGGAGAGAAGAAAAAAGAAGAAAAACAAAAGAGGGAGGGGAAAAATAAATAAATTCCCCATCGATATATATAGAATGATAATATAAACAGTAACAGAAGATAAACATCGACAATACGAATATGTCAACCCCTATAGAGAATATTAGGGATGTTATACTAAGGGAGGTCATAATGATAGGGAGTCTAAATATTAATAGGTTTTAATTAATCCTAGTGGTTGTTTTGAATTGATCTTATAAGAAGTGGCACATTTCAAAATCAACATTCAAACCCTTCGGTTCCAATGTGTTTAATTTGTAGATCCATTTCATCTCTGTTCTAGACAATTTGAGATCTAAATCCTCCCCCCTCCAATTTCTAGTGACCTTTTCAATCCCAAAGAACTCTAGTCCCCTAGGATCTTTATTATGTTTAATACAGTAGTGATTAGAGACATTATGTTTCTCATAACCTTTAATTATATTATTCGTATGTTCGTTGATACGGACCTGTAGTGCCCTCTTTGTCTTTCCTATATAATATTTGTTACATGGGCATTTTAATGCATACACTACGTATTTGGAAAAGCAGGTAATACTGTCCCTAATTTTATATTGGTGCCCTTCCGGCCTAAAATGAGTAATATGTCTCCTCCTGTTCTGTGTTTTCCGGCAACTCACACAGTCTCCACATCCATAGAATCCTGGATTAGTTCCAAACCAATTGTTCTTTCCTTCTTGTTCTCGTACATAGTTTTTCACCAGTTTTTGCTTCAAATTCCCTCCTCCTCTAAAGATAATCCGAGGTTGGTCTGGGACTATCTCCGAAAGTACAGGGTCACCTTTCAATAGGGGCCAATATTTCTGAATAGCTTTTTTAATGTTCTTATTACCCATATTATAGTCTAATACGAATGGTATCATTAGCCCGAAACTCTCTTCTCTGGTTTTATGTTGTAACAAGGAGGAAAGAATATTCGGGAGAGAAAAAAGAAAAAGATAACCCCGAGAGGGATTTTCAATCTTAGTGGGAAGGAATTAACATATGGGGAGATTGGTCTTCTGAATAAGGGTTTGAAGTTTGTCCCTGAAAGGAAGATGAACAGTTTCAACACATATATAGACATTCAACGCTTTAAACGCAATCTTTGCCTAAAAAAGTTTTTTGCGAAAACACCAATGGAAAGAAAGGTTATGGAGGAGAGTAAATATCAACAAACTTCTTTAAAGGAAAAATCTAAATTCTACCCCAAACATATGTTATCTAAAGAAATAGAGACGTTCGATCAAATTATTACATCTGAAATTAGGAAGGAGGAAAAAAAGATTAAACGAGTTGGACCAGGTAACTTATCAAGAGAGGAGAATATCGCTCTGAAGAAACTATGCGATACTAAAGAGTTAATAGTCAAACCGGCTGACAAAGGGGGTGGGATTGTGATCTTGAATAAAGAAGGATACGAGAAGGAAGCCCTGAGATTACTAGGAGATCAGAATGTGTATAAGATCTTAGATAACGATCCTATGACCCGAATTACGAACACATTTTCTAGTTATCTAGATAAAGGGAGAGAATTAAATATATTAAAGGAAGAAGAATATGTGTATCTAAAAATAAAACATCCACGGATCCCAGTATTCTATTATCTACCTAAAGTGCACAAGAGTCGAGAGAATCCCCCAGGATGCCCAATAGTCTCTGGGATAGGGTCTATTTCTTCAAGGATATCAGAATACGTTGACCATCTGTTACAGCCAATAGTGATTCAAACACCTTCGTATACTAAGGACACAACGTCCATCTTGAAAGAATTGGAGAAGGTAAAATGGGAACATGACCTTATACTAGCTACATGTCATGTGAATTCACTATATACCATCATTCCCCACCAGTTGGGATGTGAAGCGGTGGAACATTTCCTAAGAGAATTGGGCAAGTTCGAGGAAGATCAAATTGAGTTTTTAGTCGAAGGTATCAGGTTGATCCTTGATAATAATTACTTTTGGTATGGAGGCCATTATTATTTACAATTAACGGGTACAGCAATGGGGACCAGGTTTGCCCCCAGTTATGCCAATCTGTTCATGTCATACTGGGAGCACCAGATGGTATGGGCAGGGCATGACTGGGGGCAACACCTGATCCTATATAAAAGGTACATCGATGACATTCTGATCGTGTGGCGAGGTGAAGAGAGGGAACTACAGAACTTCATAAATTATTTAAACATCAATCAGTGGGGCATACATCTGGACTTTAAGATCAGCAAATCACGAATCGAATATCTAGACTTAGATATATATGTGGAAAATGACCAATTGAAAACAAAGACCTATTTTAAGGATATCGACGTTAACAGCTTTATCGATATTGAGAGTGACCATTACCCCCCTTGGTTAAGAGCTGTGCCGAAGGGTCAACTTTTGAGACTTCGCCGGAATTGTATTGATATTAGGGAGTTTGACACCCAAGCGAATAAACTTCTGGATGACTTTAAAGAAAAAGGTTACCAAAATAGGGAACTTGAGATTATTAAGGAAGAAGTACGGAGTGTTGAACGGAATACCTTGTTACAACATAAAACCAGAGAAGAGAGTTTCGGGCTAATGATACCATTCGTATTAGACTATAATATGGGTAATAAGAACATTAAAAAAGCTATTCAGAAATATTGGCCCCTATTGAAAGGTGACCCTGTACTTTCGGAGATAGTCCCAGACCAACCTCGGATTATCTTTAGAGGAGGAGGGAATTTGAAGCAAAAACTGGTGAAAAGCTATGTACGAGAACAAGAAGGAAAGAACAATTGGTTTGGAACTAATCCAGGATTCTATGGATGTGGAGACTGTGTGAGTTGCCGGAAAACTCAGAACAGGAGGAGACATATTATTCATTTTAGGCCGGAAGGGCACCAATATAAAATTAGGGACAGTATTACCTGCTTTTCCAAATACGTAGTGTATGCATTAAAATGCCCATGTAACAAATATTATATAGGAAAGACAAAGAGGGCACTACAGGTCCGTATCAACGAACATACGAATAATATAATTAAAGGTTATGAGAAACATAATGTCTCTAATCACTACTGTATTAAACATAATAAAGATCCTAAGGGACTAGAGTTCTTTGGGATTGAAAAGGTCACTAGAAATTGGAGGGGGGAGGATTTAGATCTCAAATTGTCTAGAACAGAGATGAAATGGATCTACAAATTAAACACATTGGAACAGAAGGGTTTGAATGTTGATTTTGAAATGTGCCACTTCTTATAAGATCAAAACAACCACTAGGATTAATTAAAACCTATTAATATTTAGACTCCCTATCATTATGACCTCCCTTAGTATAACATCCCTAATATTCTCTATAGGGGTTGACATATTCGTATTGTCGATGTTTATCTTCTGTTACTGTTTATATTATCATTCTATATATATCGATGGGGAATTTATTTATTTTTCCCCTCCCTCTTTTGTTTTTCTTCTTTTTTCTTCTCTCCATTTATATTTTAATGTCTAACATATGGTAACTGTTATGAAAGAACCATCTGAAGGACAATACCACTGTTGGATATAAAGAGTGTTTTTTACATGAATTAGCACTAAGTTAAAAAATCCCTGGACGATTCATATTCGAAGATTCGTATCTGGAGGCTTGAAAGAATCGGATCGGAAGTAAATGGGAACTATTATGACACAATCCTTATGTGGAAGGTTTACGATTCGTATCGGAAGTCAACAGACACCACTGTGACACGCAAATAAGATTCAGACCGGAAGTCGGATCGGACCGTAGATCGGATCGGAAGCTGGTTACAATTATTGTGACTCATGAATAAGATTCGGATCGGGAGTCAGCGGGAACCGCTGTGACATTTAAATTGGATCGTAAGTAAATTGTGCCGATCAGGAGCCAACATAAGAATTATTGTGACACGATTCGTATATGAAACGGATACTATTCGGAACGGAATTTAGTCGGAACTAATGTGCCGCGCGAATCGAATCGGAAGTCGATCGGAACTAATGTGATGCGCAAATCGGATCGAAAGTTGATCGGAACTAATGTGACGCGCAAATCGGATCGGAAGTTGATCGTAACCATCCACTGGGATATGGAACAGGAAGTGAGTAATGGAATACCCGCAATAATTAACATGTGTTATCACTAATGAACGGTTTAGAGAGTATATAAGCCATTAATTTGGCTAAGGACATCACAGACTGAGGAAGCCTGCAGTGCAAGCAGGTGAAACGCGTATCTGGATTTTCTTATGATTGTTTTATTTTGTTTTTAAGAATAAATTTATTTTAGACTACATTCTTGATGAGCTTAATTCCGGTTGCTGATTAGAGATAGCATCATCCTGGAGGAAGGAGTGGAAATGCGGCACTTTCTCCTGATTTGGAATTCACTCTACGCCTTGATACTGAGCCACTTATTGTAGAGGCTCAGAAAAGTGTGAGTACATACTAATATCTTCTAATTATTTTTAAACCAAGAAGTATATCTGCGCAATGGAGGTTTTCTCCTCTTTTTCTCTCTAAAGTAAAGACGTTGTTTGACTGGTGAGATTAGAAGTATTAGAAGACTCCAGGAATTGGGCGTGACCCCCCCATAAGAGGTCAGAAGGCCCACTACTTGAGCCATATTGAGGCTCCTCCTTTGTGAGTGAAAACTTGTTACAATATTAATTTGACTATTGCCTATGTACAAACAATATTGCACCATATGTCTCTATTTTGTTCATTTACACTGTAGGGTTTGAACCTATGACAGATTTTACCCCTCGAGAACAACATTACAAGATAAGTGTTGTATTTAAACTAATAAGAGGTGACTAGTAATACTAAGTTAAAAACGTGCGCTCACACAGGACTGACGTCCAACTATTTCCTGGCTTTATTCCATGTATGGGGTGCACGTGGGTGTTTGTAGCAGCACAAAAGTATAATACCACCTGTTTATAGTGATTCAGCGCCAAATATTCACTCTTTGCCCTTGCGGGCTACCGATACAAATTAGGAAAACCGTTTGCATGAATGTTTGAAAAGTGAAACACTGTTTGCAAAGAAACTACTGAGCAAAAATGTCTGAAATTTACATATGAGGTCCAGGGAATGATAATAAAGAGGGCTGTTACAGAAAAAAATCGGTAAATTTAAAAAATAAATAAAATAAAATCGGACTTTTTAAAAAAGGAATTCAGAAAAATGCTTAAAATATCCTAAAAAAATCTATAAAGACTCCTTACTGCTTAATTTTATAATGAACGGTTTATTAGATATTGACTTAAAACGGGAATATTTTTAACATTGAAGCCTATGGGATTCTCCTTAATAAACTTGCCGAATTAAACCACCGAATGGCAGGGCATTTCGGGAGCCTTTCACTGCTGGTTTGTGTTCTCTGAATAGCTGAAGCATTGCTTTTTCATGGGGATTTCACTGCCCTCGAACAGGCACCGAACAGGCACCGTATGTGCAGGCAATTCGCCAGGATTTGGCGAATTGCCTGCTCTCTGGATAGCCGAATGGCCAAGAAAGGTGACTGAACGCTGATTTTCAGCGTTCGGTTACCTTTCTCAAGCAATTCGGATCTCTTTGAATAACCCTGTAAAATTTCTTTCCTATTTAGTTAGTAATTTATTTAATTTTATTTAAATAAATTACCTAATCTTATTTGTATTGTACATATTTGGCTGAAATAACTTTTTGGGGTTATTGTACAAAATGGACTATGGAAACCTTTCGTAACACAATTTTTAAGGTTAATAAATGGAAGAAACATTCCTTTTTTTGGCTTAAGTCATGATTTGATGGACTTTTTTGAATTCTTGAAGGATGTTTGAATACATGTACTTTAGGATGACACTATACCCTAGGAAGATATTACTACACTTCAACCTGAGCGGACATGTGGTGAAATCAATTGGCTGGATATGATTTGGAAAGGTACAAAACCTGTCTAAATATGTTCCCATAGCTGTAAATGCACGTCATTGTAAAAATCAAGCCATGAGCTCAAGGAACTGAAAGCAGAGCTCAGAGATAGGGTTGTGTCCAGAGACAGATCTGAAGAGGCTACACAAATTTCAGCTGCATTGAAGGTTCCCAAAAGCATAGCGGCCTCCTCAGTTCTTAAATGGAAAATGTTTGAACAGACAGAAGTCTTCTTAGAGCTGGCAAAACTCAGCAATTGGTGAAGAGCCATGGTAAGTGTGGTGACCGATGGTCATTCTGGGTGACCTCCACAGAGCATGTGTGGATTTGGGAAACTTGCAGAGGACAACCATGACCAACCAGGCCTTTGTGATTGGCTGACCAGACAAGAAGCTTTTGCTCAGGGCTTGAAAAGGGCTGGCTTAGCAGATGAAACATTGCATTGATGTCCAAATAAAGTGTCTTTCAGCAATTTGGAGTGCCTGGTCCAATGTTCTTTATTGTGTCTGTTCACTTAAAGATATATGAACGACAACTTTGAATTTGCAAATAAAAAAAGAAAACAACAAAGCTCTCTCAGACTGGGAAAAACAAGATTCTGGACTGAGAAAATGAGGCCTAAACACTGGCCTCAATTCAAAGTGTCATGTCTAGAGGACAGGCACTACTCAACACATATGCAATTCCATCCCAACGATGAAACGCAATGGTGGTAGCATCAGGTCTGGGGGTGTTTATTGACAAAAATGTCTATAGCTTTTTCAATTTAGTTATCATAACTTAGCTATATCCTAATTTTTGTCACTTAAAGATGTAGACGAGGTAGAGGGGGCATAGCCCCTTTACCTTTTAGCAGGTCTTGGTGTGTGGTATGCTTTTTTTTTAACTTTTTTGTTATGTGGGTTTAGTGGAACAAAGGGGGACCTGGGGTAATAAATCCCTTAGTGCCCATGAATTTTTTTGATGGGGTGTAGGTGGCTTGTGCTGTGGCCTACCTGCTCTCCATAGTATCCATTCAGTGACCTTCTTAGGGTCAACTTATGCCAGCAACTGAATGCACTGGGGATGATCACGTAACAACATGGCCATGTATTGCACTACAATGATACGCGACCCCAGACTCACGCTAGGCTTATGCCAGCATTCAAGGCTGGAACACCCCACTCTGAGGACTTGGATGGTGCTGCGCCACAGACAGGTCACAGTGCCATCCAAATACTTTGTGACTGAGGCTGAAAGCTTTTCGTCAGTATCGAGCAAATAGCGCTCGGATCGCCACTTAGTGAATAGAAACATAGAAAAATGTCAGCAGATAAGAACCTTTCGGCCCATCTAGTCTGCCCAATTACATGGATACTTTACCTGGATTTATCTTTTGTTTAGGCCTTATGCCTATCCCATGCCTGCTTAAATTCAATTACTGTTTTGGCCTCTACCACTTCAACTGGAAGGCTGTTCCATGTATCCACCACCCTCTCAGTAAAATAATGCTTCCTGATGTTACTTTTAAACCTTTGCCCCTCTAATCTAAGACTATGTCCTCTTGTTTTGCTACTTTGTTTCCTTTTAAATATACTCCCTTCCTCTACCTTGTGGATTCCCTTTACGTATTTAAATGTTTCTATCATATCTCCTCTGTCTCGTCTTCAGCCTTTCCTGGTAACTTTTCTCCTTCAAGCCGTACACCATTTTAGTAGCCCTTCTCTGAACTCTCTCTAAGATGTCTATATCCTTCTGGAGATACGCTCTCCAGTAATGCACACAGTACTCCAAGTGAGGTCTCACCAGTGCTCTGTACAGTGGCATGAGCACTTCCCTTTTCCTACTGCTAGCACCCATAAGAGAATTTGGTCATAGGGTCCAAGCTTCCAATGAAATTCCCAGGTGGCTGTAAAATTGAACAACTGCAGGTTTTTCTCTACCTGCAGTTGTTCAATTTTACAGCCACCTGGGAATTTCATACAATGCCGTTTTAGAGTTTAATTTCTTTATGGTTAAAAAAATGAATATCACTCTATGGGTAATGGTAAAGATGCATTATTATTCATTAGTTGCCAAATCGGCACAGTATGTGAGTCTACTTTGAGTCCTCCTGTGGAGAAAAGCACAATATAAACAGATTATCATAATTATTCTAAATATTGTTTAAGTCTCATACCACATAGAAGGTTCCGGATAAGTACCATAAAGAACCCACCAGCTGCGAGATGTTTAATGGTTACGTTTTACACTGCAGGGTGGATTCTACCTACAAATAATTAGAATAGTGTAACATGTATGACGACGCTGTGATTTTTTTTTCATGCCTAGTTTGAATCGGCAACATACGGTAGAAGGGATGGATTTTATGGGATGAAATAAAAAAATGAACGGGCTGAGAATTGGGTAAATTAAATGGGAATCTTGACAAAGACTGTGCACTTGGAAAGGCGCAGATGTTGTGTGCGAGGCTAAAGGGACAAGAGATGTTGGGAGAGGTATGATAGATTGTGAAGTCTAAATGAGACAAAGGCAGCAGAGGGAGACAGGGGGCACACTGGAAAACCGAGAGAAAGGACATTTGGCTGAAAGCAAAATTACTGAGATTTCTGTGGGAAACAGGAAATGGCAGACATGGAGAGCCAAAAATATCTCTGAGATCAGTGGCACAACCAACCATCTAAAAAGGACGGTATCTTGAGGTTAGCAAGAGATTTCTTTGGTCCCAAATTGTATTGATTGGACAGGTATAATTAATATTAAAATAGAGTTTTCAAGGCACAAATCACAGACAGGAAACAATAGGCACCATAAGGTACAGTAATGGCACTCATAAACATTTAATTTACATAATTGGCAACAAAAATGAACTCTTCGGTTTTGAACTGTGTTTTTATTGCAAAACCATAGTAATTTACAGGGGATGACTGACCACTAATGGGGCCTCCAGGAAATAAAAGATCATGGGACCCCTTGTGCCACGTCCACAGAAAGCTACACCCACACAAAACCCCACACAAACAATGCAACCCCCACATGTAGATTGTTGTGTTAAAGAATTATTTTCCTCACACAATTTTTAAAATATTGTACTAGTTAAGAAAATCCACTCGGACCCGCCAGCGAATTGGGGAATCCATTGTGCCGCCTCCAGACTTACAGATGGCCACCATTCTGCTGCGGCAGCCATCACCCACTCATTGCAGCCAAATCTTCACCACATCACATGTGGGAAGCTGTCAATCACTCGTCAGGTTTATAAGATACTGTACATTACTGATACAGTTGTAGACACTGCACATTACAGAGCTCCACAGCAATAAAACTTGCAGTAATTTGCATTATTTAAGAGCGTATCAGAGAGCTCCACAGCAATAAAACTCGCAGCAATGTACGGTGTGGAGAGCGTATCACAGAGCTCCACAGCAATAAAACCTGCAGCAATGCGCAGTGTATGAGCGTCTCACAGAGCTCCTCAGCAATAACACTTGCAGCAATGCGCAGTGTATGAGCGTCTCAAAGAGCTCCTCAGCAATAAAACGCAAAAACTATTATATTTAACTTATTATTTATTGAAGCATGTATATTACTAAAATTGATTTAATTAAAATAATTATAATATTGTTAAATAAAATAAAATATATTAAATAGTTATTAAAATCTATTTAAATAAACTACATATGAAAAATATGGCAGTATAACTTTATAAGGGAAAAAAAACCAATGGCGCTGCTTGTAGAATTTCTTATATATAACTGTATTGTTTTATTTATTTAAATTTTTTACACATAATATATTCATGTAGGGTATCATTGGAAAGGCCAGACTCTGATCTTTCCAACAACATCTATCATGATTTTGTGGGGTGTAACGAATGGAAATACTGGGGTCCAAAGTACCCCTGCTCTTCTTGCAGCAGTGAAGCGGCTTGTGTTTTAGATGGACCAATGCGTAATAACGCTTTGCGCCAACACCTCCACATTTGGTCCTGAGTTTGGGAAATGAGAAGGTGAGTGCACTGGCATTTGTTTGGCATTGGGGCTTTTTATAGATGGCAGGGTTAGGGATAAAAGGATGGGCAAGTAGGAATTCTCATGCCGTCATTTGTTCAATGTGTCTTGTTGAATTCTTATCATCCAGACCTGATCACTGCTACCCCTTATCCTCAGATCTCCTATGCAGAGGGATTATGTACAATTATGGACCAATGAACCAATACTTCACCTTGAGTGTCCTGGTCCATCTATTTTCATGGAGAATGAAAGGGACAGACATTCCATAGTGAAATATTTAGAGGGATTTTATTGAACTTGAACAGAACCTTTGTATTATCCATGGTGAAGACCAGTGCTCCTTTATATGCTCTAAAGATAGCAGCCCCCATAGGAAATAGGCTGCTATCCAGCACCGATTGGTGCCAGATCACTGCCAGGCACCTAAGGGGTTAAAGCGAGACATAGCTGGAAAGGTCAGACTGTGACTCTCTTTACTTTCTACCCCTTGTGATGGGGAAATTGAGGGGTCCAAAGGCTTTACTCTGGCGGGGGGCACCATAAACTGATGTCAACGCACCCGGCGCAATGATGTTAGTGCCCCAGGAGGGGTATGATGGGAGGGGTACGCCGGAAGGGGTACGAAGGTTCAAAAGACCCCCCTATCTCCACTATAGGGATTGCCATAGGAAATACCTGGGCAGCTAGGAGTTAACTCGCTAACTGACATCATCGCGCCATGCACGGTGGCATCAGTTGACAAGGGGAGACCCAGGGTATAAATCCGCAGGTCTGACTTCAAGGAAGTCAGATCTGCGTGGGACCCCGGATGGAGAGGTGAGTATCGGACGGGAGGGAGTTGAACACGAAGAGGTCTGGGGAACGTCCTCCGCACACGGGAGAGAAACGAGAGGATGTTCCTTGGACGTGAAGGACGTACAAGTGGTTAAAGTGCACCTGCCATACTCACATGCTGGACACCTTCATTGCATGTCTGCTATATGCTGGCTCTTCTTATCTCGTCTGCAGTCAAACATCTGCAACTCAGATCCAACAAAAAATTGCTGTGCTGACACTCTGTGGCCCTGCTTTTACCAAGGTAGTGTTGCTGTTATGTAAGTATGACAGGTGCACTTTAAGCAAATGGGTTATCTAGTACCAGTTCATGACGTCATATCTCTTAATACTGTACATGGGGTCTATCTATGCATACCACAAGAAAGATTTGGAGGTCCTGAGGAACTATAAGTGATTAATCTTTTTCCCATTAAGTACAGTACCAGTCATTATCAGGGTAATTCAAAGAGATTTGAAAAGTCACCGCACGTTCGGTGACTTTTCGTTCTCTTCAATTCGGTTCCTTTTGCCGATCCCATTTCGGTGACCCTGCGGTGTATTCAGCAAGCACCACAGGGTCCCCGAATTACAGGGAAAAGCTACCGCAAACCCGACGAAAACGAACCGCAAAACCCAGCAAATGCACACCGAAAACCCACAAAAACATCTGGATTAACCTGCCGAAAACCACGGAAAAACCCGAGCAGGAGCCGATCACACACAGCGAAGCCGTCGGAAAAAGCCGAGACCGCAGACAGAGTGAAGTGAATAAATTAGAAAAACAGTTTGCATGAATGTTTGAAAAGTGAAACGCTGTTTGCAAAGAAACTGCTGAGCGGAAATGTCTGAAATTTACATATGAGGTCTAATGAATGATAATAAAGAGGGCTGTTACAGAAAAAATAAGTAAACTTAAAAAAAATAAAAAAAATTGGACTTTTAAAAAAAAAAAAAAAAATTATTTAAGAATTTTTTTTAAAATATCCTACAAAATCTATAAATAAAGAGACTCTTTACTGCAGAATTTTATAATGAACGGTTTATTAGATATTGAATTAAAACCAAAATATTTTTAATATTGAAGCCTATGGGATTCTCCTGAATAAACCTGCCGAATTAAACCACCGAATGGCAGGGCATTTCGGGAACCTTTCACTGGTTTGTGTTCTCTGAATAGCCGAAGCAGTGCTTTTTCATGGGGTTTTCACTGCCCTCGAACAGGCACCGAACAGGCACCGTATGTTCAGGCAATTCGCCAGGATTTGGCGAATTGCCTGCTCTCTGGATAGCCGAATGGCCAGGAAAGGTAACCGAACGCTGATTTTCAGCGTTCGGTTACCTTTCTCAAGCAATTTGGATCTCTTTGAATTACCCTGTATGTTCCTCTGACACTTATAAGGCCCCACAATGACGAGTGCGGGGGAGATGCCCAGTTCTCTTGGCAAACAAGAATAATTCTGAATAAAACTCATTGTAGTCAAAACAGGCAAAAATCTCCTTTATTTGTTGCCACTTGAATGTCATTGGATGTACCTCCCTTGGAGAGTTCCCTTACACTGATATTGATACAATAACTGCAGTTAGCGCTTTATAAAAACTTGTAACTGTAACTGACACCATCAGGGTTATTCAAAGAGATCCGAATTGCTTGAGAAAGGTAACCGAACGCTGAAAATCAGCGTTCGGTTACCTTTCTTGGCCATTTGGCTATCCAGAGAGCAGGCAATTCGCCAAATCCTGGCGAATTGCCTGCACATACGGTGCCTGTTCGAGGGCAGTGAAAACCCCATGAAAAAGCACTGCTTCGGCTATTCAGAGAACACAAACCAGCAGTGAAAGGTTCCCCTAATGCCCTGCCATTCAGTGGTTTAATTCGGCAAGTTTATTCAGGAGAATCCCATAGGCTTCAATGTTAAAAATATTCCCGTTTTAATTCAATATCTAATAAACCGTTCATTATAAAATTATGCAGTAAAGAGTCTCTTTATTTATAGATTTTTTAGGATATTTTAACCATTTTTTTTTTAAGTTTACTTATTTTTTCTGTAACAGCCCTCTTTATTATCATTCCCTGGACCTCATATGTAAATTTCAGCCATTTTCGCTCAGTAGTTTCTTTGCAAACAGTGTTTCACTTTTCAAACATTCATGCAAACTGTTTTCCTAATTTATTCACTTCGCTCTGTCAGTGGTCTCGGCTTTCTCGGCTTTTTCCGGCGGCTTCGCTGCGGGTGATTGGCTCCTGCTCGGGTTTTTCCGTTGTGTTCGGTGGGTTAATCCAGATGTTTTTGCTTGTTTTCGGCGTGCATTCGCTGGGTTTTGCGGTTCGTTTTCGTCGGGTTTGCGGCAGTTTTTCCCTGCAATTCGGGGACCCTGTGGTGCTTGCTGGTGTATTCACCGAAATGGGATCGGCAAAAGGAACCGAATTGAACGAAAAGTCACCGAATGTGCGGTGACTTTTCGAATCTCTTTGAATAACCCTGCATATGTCAAAGTTCAAAGGTAGAGATGAACTTGTGTTGTAAATGCAGTGCCTCTTTAATGGTCTAGGAATATGTTTATAACTATCACAGTGTGAAAGGCACAGCATCTACTATTTTCCACCTGGGTTGACAGTTTAATTCACTATTGCGGTGGTTGATCAATTACCTCCAATTAAGAGAGTTGATGAACTAAATCTTTCTGTATAATTTAGCTAGTGCCGCCATAAGGGTACAAAATGTTCATAAACTGTAACTGAAGTATATTGACACAATGAATTATAATTCTGTAACTTCGGAGAGCCCAGGAGGATGCATTGCCCAAGTAAGTGGGTTAGTCTCATAAGTGCAATCAGGGGTTGAGCAGAATAGGACCTGCTGTCATGGGATACATTGATGTTGTGGCAGGCTTATGCAGTGTATTATTATTATTACTATTGTTACCGGAATCTGCTAGGTTCACTCGGGACGAGGCCGGACCGGACACGAGCAAGGATTGTCTGAACACGAGTCTCTTCAGGAAAGGCAAACTTTATTGTGACGTCACACAGAATGCTCACACAGGATTGAATCGCAAAGAGTGAGCCCCGAACTCACCCCGACAAGGGGTCTTATACCCCAAATACATAATTAGGTACATCCCAATTAACCCACCTCCCGGTGACACTATCCCACCCCACGTGGGTTAGTACCTCCCTTGGTCGATTACAAAGACATTCCATACATTGGCCGTAAATTGGCAAACTTCATGTTAGTTTGACAGAAAGTGATTTGCTGTTTCGCTCAATCCGGCTTGTGCCCACCTCCCTAGAGCCTGCTTATTTGTTGAAGATAAGACCTGGTCTGTTTTCTATGCTTTTCTTTGTCTCTCGTCAGGCCTATGTGGCCTTGGTGTATCCATTTGTCATCCTGTCCCTCCATGCCAAGAACAGCCCGGATCTTCCTCAATTTTAATTGCTTCTCTGCTAATCTAACACATTCCTAAAATTCTATGTAAGCTTCATTCTAGTTTCAACTAAAATCTACCTAGTTATTTTCAAGTGAACCAATATTCTGAACAAGATGGCCGCCTGGCTCATAGCGGCGACCATGTTCTGGCTTGGTTCTCCTTCATTCCCCCCTTGGCTCAAGCCTCAGGTTCTTCTCCTGAGACTTGTAGCCATTACACCCCACTAATTTTATTCTTATATTCCTCGTACTTTAGGGGACCTATTTTCGTTGGGAACATGTCTTGTGGATAATCAGAGGTATCTTTTGTGTCTGTGTGGGTGTCAGTGCTCTCTTGCATAGTGGCCATAGACATAGCCGTATGCGGTACGTCAGTGTCCCTACGACCAAGATCACCACCAACATCAGAATCATGGATCCAATCTGTGAGATAAACCTCAGAATGAATCCGAACCAATCTCCGATTGCTCCGAACCCACAAAGTGGATTCCAGCCCTCAGCAGCGATCCTACTTGCTGTGTTCTGCAACTGTGCTACCTTCTCCTGGTGATCTTGGATTACCTGGTAATAGTCAGGGACGTCAAGTGTGGTGTTCCTGATGAAGGTGCAACATTCATAATGCATTGTCATCTCACACAATCCATTCAGAGCCGCACTGATCTGTTCTAGTGCCATATCATGTATCATTTGTACCTTCCGTATCTCACGTACTTCCAGATTCAGCAACTGAATGTCCATACTAGTCTTATTCAGAATCTCGTCCATCAGACTGGCATAGCTGTTCATTCTTACCATCAACTCTCTTCCCCATCCAGTCCATGCTGGCAGCCATGCCCATATTCGATCCGCCTTTCGAAACAGCTCTCTTCTGTTTCTCAAACACCAGTGGGTACCTAGGGTGAAGTGCTGTGTCTGTATCCATGTTATCTCCCCTTACTCTCTGTATTGGAATCAGTTTAGCCAAATAACACATTCCCGTTATTGTTGGTGGCACCCATGTGTAACACACCCTTTCACAACACACCTGGTATCCCCCTTTCAATATAAATGGTGACAAATGTAGTGTTCCCTTTGCTATTTCTATCATCAGTTGTCTCAGTCGTTTCATCATATCCAATGCACTCTGCCTTCCATTTGTCACATTCGCAATCACCTCCTCCTGATCACTTGTGAGCTTTCTACATCGTATGTATAGAAAATTTGACTGCTCCTTTGTGTTAAAGGTGTAAATGTATGATGTCCAGTTGAACTTACTTGAATAACACCCTCCACCCTCGTTATTTGATTCTCTATCTGGTCCTAGTTGAAAGCACCATTCTGGTGGGTATACTGGCCCTATTATGGGGTACCCGGGACTGAATGATTCTGGTTTTTCCCTTGGTGCATCAAAAGCATGTATTGTGACATTTCCTGATGCAAACATACTCAAATTCATTGGAACAGAGGCAAACGGTATGTGGATTTCTCTGGGTGCAGTCTACTACACACCCAGCATGCGGTTTGCCCAGACTTTTTAGCATAGTCATATTTAAATCGCACAAGTAAATGTCCTCTTGGCAAAATTTCGGACGTCGCCTCTCGCTTTTGTCTCCACATAGTACGATTCTTCATCACCGGGTGCGTACCATTCCAGATATGGGAGATATCCACTTTCTTGGTGGTGCTTGGGCACCTGGGGCATGCTCCATACGAGAGTCCATAAATCAAGTTTGCAAGGTACAAAATCAGTACCACAAATGCCCCAAATGTCAAAATCCCTTGGGCAATTCTTTTCACAGTCACATAAACCCAATCCCTCCCCACCGGAATTTCAAAAACAAAAGACATTTCCGGTTGATCAAAAGTTGGGGACGGGCCCCTAAAAATAACCCTTTGGGCATCCCCTGGGGGATCCCTTTGTTCCCCTGTTGGTGGATAGTCAGGCCTTATTGTGTCCGTCAAAACACCCACTTGTTGAATATTTCGGGTGCTTTGAGTTAAATCTCTCAGGTGCTCACGACTGTGGTCTTTGTCAGCTTCAGCCTCAGTGGATTGGTCTCGTTGGTGACGACCTTCCATGCTGGTTCAGGATTGGCTGCTGCTACCTTCAGTCTGGAGTGATGTATCCACGGGACCACCTCGGCAACCTTCACTGCTGTAGGGGTTGATAACAGGACAAGGTAAGGACCTCTCCATTTTGGGACTAGTGGATCATTTTTCCACTCCTTCACCCATACTGAGTCACCTGGACAATACTTATGCAGTGGGGGATATAAAAAGTGAGGCATATTATCTCCCACCCTAGTATTCAATTTCTGCATTGATTTACCTAACAGTACAACCTGATCATTTAGTTTAGTTTCTCCCAATGCCCGAAGGTCCCCCCCTTAGTCCACTAATCAGAGGGGTAGGCCATCCAAACATAAGCTCGTACGGACTTAGCTTCAATTGGGGGGTTGGCCTGCACCTAATGTGCAATAGGACTATCGGCAGCACATCCAACCAGCCTAACTCTTGGCACAGTTTGGACATCAAAGTCTTTAGAGTGCAGTTCATTCTTTCGACTTTTCCCGAGCTTTGGGGCCTGTAGGCAGTATGTAGCTTCCAGGTAATGCCCAACAGATGGGCGAGCTGTTGTAAACAGTTCTGTATAAATGCAGGGCCATTGTCCGACCCTATCTTGAGAGGAAGTCCATAGCGTGGTATTATTTCTTTCATCAGACTTTGGACCACTTCCACTGTCTTCTCCGTTCTTGTCGGGAAAGCTTCTACCCATCCTGTCAGGGTACACACCATTACCAGTAGATATTTGTATCCTTTGCAGGGCGGCAACACTGTGAAATCTATCTGCAACGATGCCATTGGGGATAGCCCGATTGGCTGCTTCCCTGGAGGTTGAGATGGGCCTGTTCTTGGATTATTCTCGGCACATGTCACGCACTGCTGGGCTATTGCTTTGCAGACTACTGACAGTCCTGGCCCATAGAAATGTGGCTCCAACTGTTGTTCCATCATTTCTCTTCCTCCATGGGTACTTGCGTGGAGCGTTCTTACAATCTCAGGCGCTAATGTTGCTGGTAGAACTATCTGTCCGTTCTTCAACTGGAACCATCTGTCTTCTCCATATCCGCTTTGTTCTTCTGATAACCATTTCTTCTCTTTCTCTGAATATACGGGTGTCCATTCACTCAGTGGCGCCGGTAGGAGTGCAGCCACCACTGGTTTCGCTTTTTATCGTGCCAATTCTCCATGGTTTCCCCAGACAAATTCTTCTTTTGGGAAATAGTATCGCCATGCAAAGAACAGCAGATCTTGTCTGTCCTGTGAATCTCTTACTGCTGGTATGAAAAAGTTCATCACACTTTTCTTCATTCTTGGCAGTTTTTTTTTGATAAGGGTCTCTTTGAGGAAGAATCTCACCAACGGAGCTTGATATTCCTCTGCTCCCAATTCTCCCAAACTCAGCAGTATTCATGTGATCCTCAGATTATTATTAGGGTTGGCTGTCAGATTGTCAAAATGTGAGGCGAAATTTTCTGCTCGTTCAACTTCGGTTACTTTTGTATCTTCCTCACACTCCCCCATTACTTTTACGCCGAAGAATTTCAGCATCATTTTGTATGCTCTGCGTAGTCGTTGCTGAACTTCTGAGGTGTTAATCATAAAACGTGTCTCCTGAGGGTTCAGAGGAGTGGAGTAGAAATTTCGGCCTTGGGACTGTGTTGGGAAAAGCCATTGGATATAATCATGATTGAGTTCTAATAGTTCATAGTCACTGTGCCATTTGTGCAAAATAATTTCAATAAATTCGCCTTTTGGTTCAAATTTTCTCCAATTCATGTAGAACTCATAATTGGACATAGGAGGTTGAGCTTCTTGCTTGCAGAGCAGGACCTTGGCTTGATCAGTTGGTAGCAATGGTTTTGCAGACGCTTTTGCAGCCTGGTCAGCGCGCCTGTTGCCTTTTGGGATTTCATCATGACCTTTCTGGTGGCCACGACAGTGCATAATACTGACAGCACTTGGTTTCCATACTGCTTCTAGGAGGGCTGCGATTTCAGCTGCATACTTGATTTGTTGTCCTGAGGAAGTAAGCAGGCCTCTCTCTTTGTAGAGTGCACCATGTGCATGGACAGTCATAAAGGCATATTTGGAGTCAGTATAGATATTTACTCTTTTGCCTTCGGAAATTTCCAGAGCCCTGGTTAGGGCTGTTATTTCAGCCGTTGTACAGATGTATGGCCTGGTAAAGAATTTGCTTCGATAATTTCTTCTGCTGAGACTACTGCATAGCCGGAGGCTTTCTTCCCATCATCCATGTAGCTGCTACCATCAGTGAACAACTGGAGATCGTATTTGTCTAGGGGTATGATTCTCGCTTGGGGTGCGAGAGGTCCCGGGTTCATATCCCGGACGAGCCCCCAAGAAATGTTACCGGAATCTGCTAGGTTCACTCGGGACGAGGCCGGACCGGACACGAGCAAGGATTGTCTGAACACGAGTCTCTTCAGGAAAGGCAAACTTTATTGTGACGTCACACAGAATGCTCACACAGGATTGAATCGCAAAGAGTGAGCCCCGAACTCACCCCGACAAGGGGTCTTATACCCCGAATACATAATTAGGTACATCCCAATTAACCCACCTCCCGGTGACACTATCCCACCCCACGTGGGTTAGTACCTCCCTTGGTCGATTACAAAGACATTCCATACATTGGCTGTAAATTGGCAAACTTCATGTTAGTTTGACAGAAAGTGATTTGCTGTTTCACTCAATCCGGCCTGTGCCCACCTCCCTAGAGTCTGCTTATTTGTTGAAGATAAGACCTGGTCTGTTTTCTACACTTTTCTTTGTCTCTCGGCAGGCCTCTGTGACCTTGGTGTATCCATTTGTCATCCTGTCCCTCCGTGCCAAGAACGGCCCGGATCTTCCTCAATTTTAATTGCTTCTCTGCTAATCTAACACATTCCTAAAATTCTATGTAAGCTTCATTCTAGTTTCAACTAAAATCTACCTAGTTATTTTCAAGTGAACCAATATTCTGAACAAGATGGCCGCCTGGCTCATAGCGGCGACCATCTTCTGGCTTGGTTCTCCTTCACTATACTTTATTTATATAGCGCCAGCATATTCCACAGCGCTGAACAGTGGGCACAATATAGACAGGGTTACAGTACATTGAGACTGAACAACATTTTGACAGACCAGTACAGGAGGAAACGAGGGTCCTATTCCCGTGGGAATTTATAATCTAGAAGGGTTGGGGTGAAAACAGGAGGAGAGGACTGCAAGGTGAGAGTGATGGACTGTAAGGTGAGAGTGAAGGACTGGTTGTGCCAGTGGGGTGTATTAATAGTGAGTCGGGTGGTAGGCTTGCCTGAATAGGAATGTCTTAAGGGAGTGTTTGAAGGAAGGGGAAACTAGGGGAAAGTCTGACAGTACAAGGGCGAGCATTCCAGAGGATGGGGGCTGCGCATGAGAAATCCTGCAGTCTATAATCATTTTATATCCAAATCTCCATAGTTTATTCCCACAAGGTGTTTTTAAAATCTTTAAGACTATATTAAAGTGGGATGCCTGAATTATTTTATGTTAAGGAATTATAATGAACTACAGACTTTATTCTCGCAGTTTAAAATGGAACACAATAATAGATATGGGAAGTGTGAAAGTGGCTTTGAGATCAGCTGGGAAAAATATTCCCATAATAAAATAAAAATGTTATATTATAGAGGCAAAGTCAAATTTGCATATCACTAAACAAGATGTACAACTACTGTTTGCTCATTCTGTGTGTATGTGCACTAAAATCCCTTTAACTGAAATCTCTTTTCTCATGAATATTACAGACTTGACTTTGGAAGTCACTGACATCCCCCTAGCACTGGTAAAGAGAAATCATTAATCAAGTGAATCATTGCATTATAGGTGCATTGCCCACAACCCTTTATCTCAGCCCCTGGGCTCCTCATTAGAGTAAGCAGTATTATCTTGCCATATAATTCTGCTATTTCTTTCCTAATCCATTTCATTAACTCTCATTCTGATGCATGTCATATACTAGATAAGTCACTTTATCATGTTATACAGTTCAGTACACACTGGTTTGTTGTGGAAGCATCCACTATGTACTGGATGAATTGATTTTGTCTGTATGACACCCTAGTGTCCTGCACCAGTCTAAAACTACATGTGTTTGTACTCCTAAGTGTTCTTTATATGTTACCCTTTCTGCAGACAGTCTGTTGGAGAAATCTATGTGAAATCACACTGCCCGGTGTTCATGATATTAAGTGCATCTTTTTCATTCGAATGAAAAAGAGAGAATGTGGCAGAGTTGGTGGCGGTATATTCGCAGAATCCGTGCTTACTTCTGGGGTCCTCTGTAGCCCCCAAAAGTAAAAATCATACATGGCGTAGCACAGTTTAAATAAACGTGCAAATGTACCATAATTCATGTTACTCACATTTACTGGTGTCTCACAGCTCAGACACCAGATTTGAAAGCAGTGATATTATCTAGGTGCACCGGATCACCGATCAGCCTCAACCACCTCCTTGATAGATGTAAAACAGGAAGGACCCGTATAAGGTATAAAATTGAAAAAAAGCATGTTACCTTTTTTACTAAGGTAGACATAGACAGATGCATAGCATTCATGGAGTGCCCAGAAGCCCCCTACTGCTGGGTAAATTGGTTCCATGATTTAGCTCCCAACCAACGCTACTTGGATGGTTTTCTGGTTCAGGACAAAGAGATGAAGATTTTCTCTATTTCTGTACATATCTGGTTATTGCCATGTAAAATCCTGTATTTTCTACTAAGTGCTAAGTGTAAGTCTGTAACTAATAAATGTTCCACATATTAAGAGGGCTGTGTAAGTCAGTAAAGGCAGGCACAGAACGGATCCTGAAGACTGCAAGAGTAATTCATTATCTACTATAAACAAATATAGACATATGTATCTACCATACAGGTAAATATAATTATACATTGCCCAAAATACATAAAAATGCATGCTCCCCTCCAGGGAGGCTGATTGTGTCAGTGTTGGGAGGTCTTTTGTCTCTCCTTGGAATTTGGCTAGATAGTATCTTTAAAGCTCCGGTGATGGCCTTACATACGTGTATGAAAGATACTCCTGACTAGACATCTTAAAACCTTTAATGCACCACTATCCGGTTCTTTGTTGAATGGTCACCAGCCAAGTAAGCAGTCTTTTCTTTATTCAGTTATCCCTTTGGCGGGGGGATTGAGGCTATGCGCTCGGTCCTGTCTAACTCTACATCAGTTATCCACTACCCCATTGACTTTCTTCTGTCTGGACTCCGTTTGACATTAACTTTGAATTACTTTAGTTTTGAGGATTGTTTTTTATTTACAGCGCACTAGGATGTCCATGGGGGCTGCCATGGCTCCAATGTATGCTAATGCATACATGTATGACTATGAGACTCGATTTATTTTACCTGCTTTTTGTGAAAATTTACAGTTATATCTTCGATTCATCGATGATATTTTCCTAATTTGGCATGGCACCCCCATGGACCTCTCTAACATCATGACCCAGTTAAATTCCCTTCCCACTACGATACGATTGTCATATGAGTACAGCTCCAACATGGTTATTTTTATAGACTTATCCATTTATATCCAGGGTGAGGGAATTGAATATTTTGTTTCGTAGAAGTACTGACCGTAACACTTAGTTGCATGCTACAAGTTTCCATCCAAAACATTTGAAAGAGTCATTGCCGATATCTCAGTTCCTCCGTGTATTACGTAATAATTCGAGAGAGTTAACTTGTGAGCAACAACTGTTTCAAATGTATTATCTTTTTATTCATCGAGGATACAAATCCAGATCTTCTGGATAAATCTTTAACTCGAGCTCGTGAACGTATGCTTACCCCATGTGATGGAAGGACACATGTTCCCCGTGTAACTTTTGTTCAAACATTTCACACATTTTCGAATTCCTTTGCACAGGTTGTGAGACAACACTGGGGGATACTTCAGAGGGACCCCAGACTCCAGACAGGTGTGCGGCATCCTCCTAGGATGTACAAATGTGATAAGAACTTAAGGGACCTTTTGGTTCACACAGATCAACATCAGGGGATCACTTCAGTAAAATCTAATCCTGGATGTGTTCGGTGCTTAGGCTGCACGACCTGCAATTCCTTAGTATCTGGAAAGGTCTTTTACCATCTGTACAATGGCACCAAATTTACTATCAGACACAGGATTACATGCACCACCGAATTTGTGATATATAAAATCACTTGCCTGTGTGGACTGACATATATCGGTAAATCCATTAATAGATTACGCACATGGATGGCTAATCATCGCTCTGCCATCAGGGCTGCGCTTGCTTGCAACGAACATTCTCAACCAGTTGCTCGACATTTCCAAGTAATGGGACACCCCTTGCCTTCACTTAGGGTTATGGGAATAGATCACGTCCCACCCATGCGGAGGGGGGTGATCGCGCTAATGGATTGCTGAAACATGAGGCCTTTTGGATCTTCACTTTAAACACCTTGGCACAATGGCGTTAAATGAAAAAAATTCATACATACCTTTCTTGGCAACCAGGTGAATTTACTGCTCTGGGATATCTATTTGCTTACATTTGCTTTTCTTTTGTAACTGTTTAAAACATACTTAGATCTTCCTCCATATATGTGTATACACACCGACTTTTTTTTTTTTGATACTGGCGTTTATACATAGTTATTGACACTTGCAGGGTTATTCAAAGAGATCCGAATTGCTTGAGAAAGGTAACCGAACGCTGAAAATCAGCGTTCGGTTACCTTTCTTGGCCATTCGGCTATCCAGAGAGCAGGCAATTCGCCAAATCCTGCCGAATTGCCTGAACATATGGTGCCTGTTCGGTGCCTGTTTCGAAGTCAGTGAGAACCCCATGAAAAAGCACTGCTTCGGCTATTCAGAGAAACACAAACCAGCAGTGAAAGGTTCCCCTAATGCCCTGCCTTTCGGTGGTTTAATTCGGCAAGTTTATTCAGGAGATTCCCATAGACTTCAATGTTAAAAATATTCCCGTTTTAATTCAATATCTAATAAACCGTTCATTATAAAATTATGCATTAAAGAGTCTCTTTATTTATAGATTTTGTTAGGATATTTTAAGCTTTTTTATTAATTTCTTTTTTTAAGTTTACTTATTTTTTCTGTAACAGCCCTTTTTATTATCATTCCCTGGACCTCATATGTAAATTTCAGACATTTTCGCTCAGTAGTTTCTTTGCAAACAGGGTTTCACTTTTCAAACATTCATACAAACTGTTTTCCTAATTTATTCACTGCCTCGTCTGCGGTCTTGGCTTTCTCAGCTTTTTCCGGCAGATTCTCTGCGTGTGATCGGCTCCTGCTCGGATTTCTCCGTGGTTTTCGGCAGGTTAGTCCAGATGTTTTTGAGGGTTTTCGGCGTGCATTCGCTGGGTTTTTGCGGTTCGTTTTCATCGAGTTTGCGGCAGCTTTTCCCTGCAATTCGGGGATCCTGTGGTGTTTGCTGAATACACCGCAGGGTCACTGAAATGGGATCGGCAAAAGGAACCGAATTGAAGAGAACGAAAAGTCACCGAACGTGCGGTGACTTTTCGAATCTCTTTGAATAACCCTGTTATTTTTGCAGTCTTCGTGTGCATCTAGATATTTTTTCTAAATATAATTTAATGTATAAAAATACTATATATATTGGAAGAATTATTTTATTATTTATAAAGTGCCAACACATTCCACAGCATTTCTGTTCCCGAAAGACATGATAGGCATGGGTCATGAAGGATATTCGGTAGATACGTATCTGGTCAGCGCGAAATTCAACGCTAGGGAATTCTGGTGGCTATCAAATTTTCGTCAAATACATGGATACATAGGGAAAGGAAAGAGAATACAAAAATACATATAGTATGTCTTATACAATGTATAAAATTGTAAGGCTTGTCTTGGATAAACTCACAAATCAAGAGCCTAGACACTGGCTCTGAGTGGGTAAACGCCTCTGGGTTGTTTTCTGGAATTTTTCTCAGGTAACCCTCACCTTGGTACTGAAGATTTCTCATCTCAGCAGTTGGTATATGGAATATTGAGAAACAGAAAAACTCCTTGTGTATATCAGCTGTAAAAAAAGTAATAATAACATGATAGCAAGTGCCAACTCACATTTGAAGGAGCTTATCCAAGCTCAGGATGGAACGCACATGGATTTTGTTGCTGGTCAAATCCAATAAAAAAAAACACCTCTCATGCAGGAACGGGAGTATAAAAATTTAATAAAATAAACAATAAATGAAGCTGGATATATGTCCAGCTTCATCTATTGTTTATTTTATTAATTTTTTATACTCCAGTTCCTGCATGCGAGGTGTTTTTTTTACTGGATTTGACCAGCAACAAAATCCATGTGCGTTCCATCCTGAGCTTGGATAAGCTCCTTCAAATGTGAGTTGGCACTTGCTATCATGTTATTATTACATTTTTTACAGCTGATATACACAAGGAGTTTTTCTGTTTCTCAATATTCCATATACCAACTGCTGAGATGAGAAATCTTCAGTACCAAGGCGAGGGTTACCTGAGAAAAATTCCAGAAAACAACCCAGAGGCGTTTACCCACTCAGAGCCAGTGTCTAGGCTCTTGATTTGTGAGTTTATCCAAGGCAAGCCTTACAATTCTATACATTGTATAAAACATACTGTACCATGTATTTTTGTATTCTTTCCTTTCCCTATGTATCCATGGTGTTGACGAAAATTTGATAGCCACCAGAATTCCCTAGCGTTGAATTTCACGCTGACCAGATACGTATCTACCATTTATTCTTTCTGGTTTTGGGGGGGAACCACTAACCATTTGGTTCAGCTGGGTATTCAGGTGGTGTGACATATTGTGGGCGCTTACCATTGTCATTGTCAGCTACATGAAGGATATTCGTCAAGCTCTGCAAAGCCAAAAACTATCTGCACAAAGAATAGCTTCTGTATGGTCCCAGTGATTGATTGTAATAAAATGTGGATGCTTTCTTGCATTTACTGGTACTGTGGGAAGAAGGCAGCCTCATTATAATATGCAAATGATAGATAGCCAGATATCCGGCTTTGTTGTGTTGCTCCACGATATTTATCATACTTCTCTTAATTATTTGATGCTTAAAAGGCAAATGGAAATTTATTGGAGTAAGAGTGGGCGATAAATAGTGTCTGTCCTTTTTAAAAATACTCACATAGTGACGGAAAATACAAAACACTCTTTGTTTTGTTCTTGACTTTTGACATGATCCGTTTTTAGCTGTAGAACAAATTATATCAAATTTAAGTTGTATTTAGATGTCTTACTATATTTTTCTATAATATAAACGTAAGTATATGATCGATTCGCCAATGACTTTTCAAACGTTTTAACTCAGCGATGGCCTACAATTATTAATTCTGTTTTCTCATTGGAGAATCAAACTCAAAATCGAGTTTTCTCATTGAAGAAAATGAGGAGCAGAGTAAACCGTATAACCAAACCTTACAGTGACAGTAAAGTGCAACGATATTGAAATTCTAAAGAAGGGAGGATTGGCATTGCCTCCTCAGTCCCAGTCACTGGAAAGTGGCAGGAGGAAAGAAATTACATGTCGTTGATGAAATGTAATCATAACCTAATATTTTTACATGAAAGAAAACACAAAACATTACAATAACTGGGAAAACCATGCTATACCAAGATAAAAAAGCAATACGCAACCTCATCTTTTTGCCTTTTGTTTAATTTTTTTTTTTTGAGAAAGAATTTTACCAGGAAGGATACATTGAGATTTCTCTCGTTTTCAAGTATGTCCTGGGTGGTGAGTATGTACCGTTAGGTGTCTTGCCCAAGGACACTTACTGGAGAGGTGCTGGTCGGGATTGAGCACATGACTCCACAGGCTCTCTCCATGCAGAGCAGTGATGTTACCTCTACTCCACGCAGCCGGTGTTAAATATTGTAAGTGATTTCATCCAACACTTTGTTATTTCTAACGTTATGTATTTAGCAGGGGGATACACAGAGGGGGTACCTGCTGTGATAATTTAGTCCTACCTGTCCATGTTTTAGGTTCCGATTTACGCTTTTTGGATTGAAATTGTTGTTCTATAAATGGAACCAGACACTTGCAGAGTTTGTCAGAGCTGTTTTCTAATACTGTTCTCTTCTTCCTTCATCAGAAACGGCATCAAGTTAATTGCGATGCCCTTCTTACATTGAGATCCAACAGAGAAGTTGTCTATTAAATTAAAACAATCACTCCAATTTAACTAGCTGTATGTCAAGGTAAGTAGGAATCCACTTCACAGATAGAACCACAAACTAGGCAAATGGAAAAATGTAGGAAAAGCTCTAAATGGGAACAGGTCATTATATTGGCCAGAAAAATAAAGCTAAGCAATAGAATAGTCTGAATAATAAGTCAAAGCTCAGGTCAGGTGTCACGTCCGCTGCCCGCAGTCCCTAGGGCTCCCCGGGACCTGTCAGCGACGTCCTCGCTGCTCGCTGGCAAGGTGCCAACTGATATGCTGCCTCAGAACGATCACGTGACTGGTCGGGAGGCAGGACGTGGTATGATGACGCAGAGCCACCGGGTTTAAAAACCTAGTTTTCCACATTGCCTCATTGCCCTGTCGTGGAGTTACTTCCCCAGTGCTTACTGTGCTCACTTACTGACTCCGCTTATGAGAAGCGCTATTGTTGCTGACCTGGCCTGTATGAGAACCACTCCTGTTTCTGACTCGATCTGTATGAGAACCACACTTGGTGCTGACCTGGCCTGTATGAGAACCTTGTTACTGACTAGATCTGTATGAGAATCGCCCTTGTTGCTGACCCATCCTGTATGAGAAACACTCTTTTTACTGATTCAATCTTTTTTTTTTTTAGAAAGTATTTTACCAGGAAGGATACATTGAGATTTCTCTTGTTTTCAAGTATGTCCTGGAAGGCGAGTATGTACCGTTGGGGGTCTTGCCCAAGGACACTTACTGGAGAGGTGCTCTGGTCAGGATTCGAACCCGTGTCTCCACAGCGATAGAGCATTGATGTTACCTCTAATTCACCCAGTGGTATGAGAACCGCTCCTGTTATTGACTCGCCTTGTATGAGAACCGCTCCTGTTACTGACTCGGTGTGTATGAGAACCTCTCTGTATGCTCTGTTAATCTTTGCTTGATGTGGCAATATTGAGTCCCTGAAGTTAGCAGCTCCTCATAGGGCAAGAATCACCGACCATTCAAGGATCGGAAGGGTAGACAGGGCTCTGTATACAGGGACCGATTTCTGGTTGTCGGGGGGAATTCTTGACATCAGGGTGATGGAGGTACACGTAAACAAAGCGACAAAACCAAAAGATCAAGGTACTGGAGATAAAAATAAATAAAGGCAAAGTTAATACACTAAGGGCACTATTACATTCTCTTCGCAAAGTCTTACGTGCAGCGCAATTTTATTTGCGCGCAGCGTTAAACGTTAACGCGCGTAAATTAACGCTGGTATTACGATCCGAGCGTATTTTTTCATCCGTCCGAAAATATTGCGCAAATTAACGCTGCGCAGAAATCGGTGGGCAATCAGAATTAAGAACCACAATTGTTTCCCGTTCAGTTTTTGCACCTGCCAAAATCAATCTGAGTATATATGCTGCAGCAATAAAAAAAAACCTGCACAACCGCTCTATTTTATTGTTTGGATATGTGTAGAATGTGTAACTATACTATGCTGTATTTTTTTTTTGGGCTGGTGTATTTTGTTTCAGCCAGAACGTTCAGATTTGCAGTTACCACCAGCTTTTCAAAGAAGTTAAAATTATGCGCGCAAACGTCGTTCGTAAAAAGTTGCGCATCGATTGTAATACCAGCCGCGTACCAGCGCACAAACGCATTTGCGCTCACAATGTTAAGTATGGGATGCGCGCACAAACTTTTGCTTGCGCAGGGTAACTCGCGTTAGACGTTAATGCTCATCGTTTGCGCGAATGTCGCAATACGACGTTCAGCGCAAAGGGTTTTGCCTCTCGCGTTAATGCATTTTTGCACACGCGCACATTTTTGCGCGAAGAAAGTAATAGAGCCCTAATAGTTAAACACACAGGAAAAACGCTGAAGGATAGCAAGAGAAGGGAGCAACACTGAGAGGGATAGGAAGTCAATAAATACCCTAACAAGAGTCCTTATTGGTTGTAGGATGTGTGCATTGAAAAAAGTGTTAAACTTCTGATGCATGAGACAATTATGCGAGTATGCAAAGTGACTCAATTGTGGGCAAATCTTAGTGGAATGATGAAAATCGGAGCAAATGTCACTGGAATGACACTCAGAATATACTGTACATCAATATACATACATCACAGGAGATATGAATAGACCCAATCAAACTCCCCTCCCCCGGATTTGGAACATTGTAAAATAGTGAGGCACATATATTCACCTTGCTTTTCCATTTCACATGCCCATAGTTACTTTTATTTTCCATATTGCTTGTGGACACCCATCTCATGTCACTTCCCCCATTCTTATCCTCTGCACTCTTCTAATTTGCAAAAATCTCACAGCGGAGGCCAAATAAAAGTTAAACCGTGTACTTATCATACCTATACCTAAATAGATCCCTATCACTACCCTAACCATAGACTTTAAATATAATTGTACCCCTAAAACTCTAAGCATGTTTACCTCCATCCCTCTCTTATCCTTGACATCCCTGAGTTTATATTTCATTGTCATATCATCCTTAACCTATCAGCTGTCTCTGACTGGATGACTTCCCGTTTCCTAAAGCTTAATGTCACGGTTCCCGGATCCCACCACGCAGCCCTTAAAGCCCAACACTCCACAGAGCCAAAAAGCTACCAACAGAGTAGCCGTAGAACAATCCCTAACTGTCTGGTCCTTAAAAATTGGCCAGGTATAAGTATTCTAGCTAGACAGAAAGGGTTAATCAGAGACAATGTCGTAATACAGAACCAGGTCAGCAACACGGGGGTAGTCAGACGAGCCAGAGCCAGGAATACAGAGAATAGTCAAATGGAATAGCTGGGTCGATATCAGTACAGTAGCGTAGTACAAGGAAAATAGTCTAGGGCAACGGAAGGCAGAATGGTCAGAAAACAAGCAGAGGTCAATAACAGGTTAAATCACGAGAGAATACAGGTACAGGGAGCTCAGGTATGGATAACCACGATCTGGCACTGCTGAGAAGGAACTGTGGGTTTCTAAAGACCTTCACCAGACCGCACCCCCTCTCAAGCCACGCCTCATGCAGCCACCTCCCTGCCTGTCTCTATTTAAACCGGGTGTTGGTCAGCGAGCAGCATCAGACATGCTGCCTTCAAGCACATTGGAGAGGCTGGAAGCCCCCAACGTAACACTTCCCTAAAACGGAACTTCTGGTCTTCCTTCCCACTAATACCAACATTCCTGCAACCATTTCCCTTAAGGTGAACGGTGCCACTATTACTTCCACCTCATAGGCTCATCGCCTTGGGGTCTTATTTGACTCTGATCTCTCCTTCACATCACATTCATTCACTAACCAAATCCTGCTACTTCCACCTAAAAAACATTGCACGCATCCGCCCCTTTCTTAATCAGGACTCTGCTAAATTCATCTAAGCTCTTATTATCTCCCGCCTTGACTATTGTAACCTCCTTCTCTCTGGCCTTAACAGATCCCAGATTCTCCCTCTGCAGTCTGTTATGAATGTGCCAAACTCATCCACCTCACCTCCTGCAACTCTCACACCTCACCCCTTTGTCAATCTCTACACTGGTTTCCTGTTTCCTTTATAATCCAATTCAAAACACTGGCGCTCACATACGAAGCTCTTCATAACCGCGCCCCTGCCTACATCTCCTCCCTTATTAACAGGTACATCCCATCCCGACCACTTCGCTTTGCCAATGATCCTATGCTATCATCTCTTTCGTACCTGCGCCCCCAACTCTCGCCTTCAAAACTTCTCCTGAGCTGCCCCCTTTTTTCTGGAACTCCCTCCCCGCAACATTAGCCTCTCCCCAGTCCTTCAAGAAGTCTCTGAAAACACATTACTTTAGAGAAGCCTATCTGCTCACTCTATAATCCCCCTATGTTCATGTCTTACACCACCATCCCACCCAGCCCACATGCACCTGCGCTACTTCAGGTTCTCTATTTACCCTCACCTAGTGTGTTACCCATCTCCTCTTAGATTGTAAACTCTTGAGCAGGGTCCTCTCTCCTACAGGTCTGTGTGTTTAACTTGTATGTACGTTCATTATTTTGTCTCACCCATTGTACAGCGCTACGGAACTTGTTAGCTTAGTTATAAATACTTGGGACTGTAACTGTAATAGTCCTAAACTAACATACAAATGTTTTTACATTTTTTTAAGGTTTTTCTCCTATGATACAGTATTCAACCAATCGTTTGATCTGTCACTTTGAGAGTGATACCGATACAATGATTAACAAGAACTGGGAAGTACCATAATAAATGTTACTGTAAAGGGAGCTACTATTTTACTGTGTGGGTAGTGAAGGTAATGACAGAAAAAATTACAGTTTTGAATGAGTTCAGCCTATCTAAAGGGTTAAGCATGCTGAATAAAAGGAGAATTGGTAATAGTAATTCAGTGAGGGAAATGAGAAAGCCTAATCGCAGGATGTGATGAAAATTGGAAATAGGCTGCAAGTTGATGGTAGCTATTATTATAGGTTAGATTATAGCATTAAAATGAAACAGGGAAAAAGTAAAATGATAGTCCGGCATGACAATCACTGTTGCAAAGATGAACTTTGATGCAAAGGGGTGACTAAAATAAAATGTCATGTGGATTGAAATGGCAGCTATGCAGTCTGAAGCCAGTTAATGATTTTATCAGCTTGTGACGACCTGCATCTACAGTTGAACAACGCTTACAGAACTCACTTATTGCTGAACATTTGCAATATTCAGCACATTTTTGGCAGTAATATAATATTAGTGCACAATTATTATAAATAGGAATCCATAAATACATTTTGAGAATTCAAAGTTTTATGTTATAACAGCACATTCTTTTTTATTACACCATTGCAGGAGAGTGACATATCAAGATAGAACAATATATTTGCTCTATGACCTGCAGAGTGACATAAGGGGTTATTCAGAGAGTACTGAAATGTCGCCGACATTTCGGTGCTCTCTCGCTCCCCGTACATCGGGGAATCAAATTCCCAGACCTTGTGATGAATTCAGCATTCACCGCAGGGTCCGCGAAGTGCAGGGAAAATCCAACGCAAAACCGCTGAATCTAAAAAAAAACTGCGGCAAATTCGTCGAAATTATTGGATCCAATCCCCTAAGCCACCTGGAACTTGCTGAACGCATCTGTAAAAAGCCACCGATCCACCGAACACAGCGCCGACCAGCTGCCTGAAAAAGCCGACAAGCCGAGCAGGGTAACAAAAAAAGCCAATACAATTGAAACTTTAAAAATTCTAAACGCTGTTTGCAAAAAACTACTGGACGAAAATTTCTGGAATTTACATATAAGGTCCTATGAATAATAATAAAAAGGTCTGTTACAGAAAAAAAATGCTATTTAAAAAAATTGGGAAACAAAATTGCCAAAAAACCCTTAAACATAATAACTGGAGACTTTTCCTGCAAATGAAAAGAATACACGGTTTAATAGAAAATGCATAAAAAGGTGAATATTTTCAACATTAAAACCTATGGTATTCGCCTGATTAAACCTATCGAATGAAACCACTGATCATCAGGGCATTTCACTGCTGTTCGGTGTTCTCTGAATAGATTAACCATTGCTTCTCTATGGGAATTTCACTGCCGTTGAACAGGCACCGCATTTGCTTTCAATACGCCAAAATTTGGCAAATTGCCTGCTATCTGAATAGCTGAATGGCCCCAAAAATGCAACGTACAGGGAAATTCACTGCTCGATGCCATTTCGGGGCCTGATCAGCTCTCTTTGTATAAATAGGAATCCATAAATACATTTTGAGAATTCAAAGTTTTATGTTATAACGGCACATTCATTTTTATTACACCATTGCAGGAGAGTGACATATCAAGAACAATATATTTGCTCTATGACCTGCAGAGTGACATAATGTGGGGTTATATCTGTTATATGGTTACCGTATACAATTTAAAGAGTATCTGTGATGTCCAACACCATAGTGGTTATTCAGAAAGCACTGAAATTGCAGCGAAACTTAAGTGCTTTCTACTTCTGTGCACTTCGGCGATTCAATTTCGCTGATCCTAAAGTGAATTCACCGCAGGGTCATCGTAGTGCACAAAAGATGTAATCGCCAAAGACTTCTGAACACTGTCGAACAACATCAAACTGCAAGAAAAAAACCCTCTACTATTCCTCGAATGGGTGTTTAAACCAATAATAATGCATTAAAATGTGTCTAAATAATAAAAGGTCCTTTAAAAAAGAATAAAAAGGTCTGTTACAGAAAAAAAGGCATTTAAAAAAAATTGGGAATCGAAACTTTTGTCTAAAAAAATATAAAAAAGACAAAAAGGTGTTCAAACAGTAAATAAATAAAAAGACATTTCGCTGAAAATGAAAAGAAGAAACGGTTTAATAAAAAAATTTGAAAAGATAATATTGTTTTACTTCGAATCCTATGGAATTCCCTTGTTTAAACCTGTCGCACTGAAGCACCGAAAATCAGGGCATATCAATGACATTTCGGTGCAGTTTGGCATTCTCTGAACAGATTAACCATAACTTCTCTATGGGACAATTTCGCTGCCGATCTTTGGCGAGCTGCACGGTATTTCGCTGGCAATTTGCCAGTATTTGGTGAATTGACAGCTTAGTGAATAGACGAAATTGCACACTACGGTGACATTCACCGTTTGGTGCAATTTGGTGGCAAGTTCAGCCCTTTCTGAATATTCCCTATGTGTTATCAATTTTTTGCTAACACACGTACAGGTATAGGAAAACAGGGAGTAGGTCTGTTTAACCCTTTCACTGCGGAGGACATGTGGGGAACTTCCTCATTAACTCCCACTATACGCGGAGGACGTTTCCCACATGTCATCTGCAAGCGGGAGCCCCCTCAGAGATACTAACCTCTCTTTCCTGGGTCCCACGGCGTTCTGACTTCAGCGAAGCCAGATGCTGAATTTACACCCCTCCCGACGTCACTGACGTCATCGCGCCATGCACGATGACGTCATTTCCAGATGACCCCCGGGCAATGCCGGGAGATCGCCTGAAAGGGAGGGGGTGGATCCATTCGGATCCCTCTCCCTCCCGATTGGGAGGGACCAGCACCGCAAGCCAGGCACCGCTTAAAGGAGAGTTTCCCCTTTAAAGTGGTGCCTGGCTTTAACTCCTCAGACACCAGGTCACGATTCGGCGCCATGCGGTGCCGAATCGCAGCCTAGCTCCATTGGGGGCCGCCATCTTGGATGGTGGCTCCACCTCCGGGTTCCCCCTCGCCTCCTGACTTGATTGTGCGATGACGTCAGATAGCCGGGGAACCCCTAGCTGCCCGGGGATTTCCCTAGGAAATCCCCTGGTGGAGATGGGGGATTCCTTTGAGCCCTGATAACTCCAGAACCGTGGCAGCTAGGGGGTCATGGAGGGTGTCATTTGAAAGGCCTGAGCATACCTAGAGTACAGCTCTCCACCCAATCAGTGCAGCCTACTGACTGCATGACGGCCCCCAGCTAGCTTCACCAAAAGAGGGTGAAAGTTTGCAGGGCAACCAGTGGCTGCAATATCCAATCAATGATTTTTAAGACCAATGTGATCTAATGCCCTATATATATTACCCTACTGGGATATTGCTGCACAGGTGAACCTGGTCAGAGCAGGATCACTTTAAAATAAATTGCCATCTTCCTTACATTATAATATTTTTTTTTTACCGTTCTCTTCAAAAACGAGTTTGTGTGAACTTGCATTTTCTTGCCTAATATGCTTTTTTTCCTTTTGTAGACCTTGACAGTTAACAACTTTATGTGATCATGTAAATTTCATGCGGAGACCTTGCCAATAAGACACTGTAACATCTGGAATGGAATTGATACAAGTTGAATGTGTGTCCAAATGAATGAACACTTACTTACATTTTAGATACACCTGTCTAATACCTGGTGGGAATACATTTTGTCTCCAGAACAGCTTGAAGTATTCTCTGAACATATAATCATTAGCATCAAGCAATTCTGGAGGATCGTGAACACATTCACGTTGCCAACCTTCTGTTCTATCTCATCACAAAGTTGCGCTGTTGACTTGGGATTTGATAGGATTTGGTGACTGTAAATGAGATGCAAGTTAATGAAAGCCAGCGCCATGTTTTTCATGTTTTCTAGTTTGCCACAGACTCATAGACCATCAGGGTAATTCAAAGAGATTTGAAAAGTCACCGCACGTTCGGTGACTTTTCGTTCTCTTCAATTCGGTTCCTTTTGCCGATCCCATTTCGGTGACCCTGCGGTGTATTCAGCAAGCACCACAGGGTCCCCGAATTGCAGGGAAAAGCTACCGCAAACCTGACGAAAACTAACCGCAAAATCCAGCGAATGCATTCCAAAAACCGGCAAAAACATCTGCATTAACCTGCCGAAAACCACAGAAAAACCCGAGCAGGAGCCGATCGCAGCCTCTGGAAAAAGCCGACACCGCAGAAGAGGCAGTGAATAAATTAGGAAAACAGTTTGCATGAATGATTGAAAAGTGAAACGCTGTTTGCAAAGAAACTACTGAGCGAAAATGTCTGAAATTTACATATGAGGTCCAGGGAATGATAATAAAAAGGGCTGTTACAGAAAAAAATAAGCAAACTTAAAAAAAAATCCAGAAAAATGCTTAAAATATCCTAAAAAATCTATAAATAAAGAGACTCTTTACTGCAGAATTTTATAATAAACGGTTTATTAGATAATGAATTAAAACGGGAATATTTTTAACATTGCAGTCTATGGGATTCTCCTGAATAAACCACCGAATGTCAGGGCATTAGGGGAACCTTTTACTGCTGGTTTGTGTTCTCTGAATAGCTGAAGCAGTGCTTTTCATGGGGATTTCACTGCCCTCGAACAGGCACCGTATGTGCAGGCAATTTGCCAGGATTTGGCGAATTGCCTGCTCTCTGGATAGCCGAATGGCCAAGAAAGGTAACCGAACGCTGATTTTCAGCGTTCGGTTACATTTCTCAAGCAATTCGGATCTCTTTGAATTACCCTGCATGTTTCTTTCTCATTCTAGCATTTGGTTGAACCATCACTAAACCACTTTACAGTGTTTGCATAAAATGTGGGAGAAGCAGATGCACAGACACATGTAAGTTAATAAGTAGGTGTAATTAATACGCTGATATATGTATATAAATCATGAAACACAGGAATTTAGTTTGGAAAACTACTGTGGTTTCAATCTGACAATTTGGCTTCAGATTGAAACCACTGGACCTGAAAGAGTTGAATTCTTTGCACATTTTGTTTCCCAAAATTATCTCCATATTCAAACCAATGTTAAAAGAACCCACTTAGAGAATTGAGACTACTACTCTGTACAAGTCCTCTCAGGTGATGTATACCGGTGGCTGTACCCAAACCTCCATCTTTCCTTCTGAAACCAGCCTGCAATCCACAATTCACCTCCACCTATCCTTCTGAAACCAACCAGCAATCCACAATTCACCTCCACCTTTCCTTCTGAAACCAGCCAGCTATGTATTCTTTAATCAACAAATTTGTGCCACATTGTTTCTCTTCTAATAATGATATTACTGGTTTTATCTTGGAATCTATTTTATCTTGACTGCTAATTTATGTATTTTTTCCTCACCCTCCTTTTTTGTTTCTTTAATTCTGTGCTGATTCTCTGTGTGTTCTGCTCCTCCCTGATGTAAATTCTTTGCATGCATTGGCTATTGCTCAAACCCTGTGTTTCTTACCTACGGCCACTATTCACCTCCATCTTTCCCTCTGCTGTCCCACCCCCCTGCCCACCCAAACCCCACCCCCACCCAGCCACTACCCAAATTATATAGCTCCTTTTTTCAGCTGCTTCACTTCCCTCTAGTTTTAACCTCATCACGCCCAAGTTCTTGGTCTGTCATTATGCTGTTATGGATTAGACTTAAACAGTCTCTTGATCGAATGCCCGCAGCTGCCAAATGGTGGAGAAGCCAATCAATTCGAGTGCGCACTGAAAGAAATCACACAGACAACGAAGATATGTCTATGTAGTCTTTCTCGGTCAAAGCCAAGTGACTTCACTTTTCTTTATTGAAAGATACATGCTTTTATGCCAGTTGGTGCGGAAGCAGGGGCGTTAACTAATATTTTATTTAACATCAGCAGTAAAATTGCAAACGCATTATGGATTAGATCATAGAAACGAAAGTCAAATATCCGCTGTTTCCAAATGTCAATTTATTTTGCGTCATTGACAAACGTCAGTCGTTTTTCACCATCATGGGTGTATGGGCGAAGTCCTGTTTCAGATACAGCATGTTTCAGGACACCGGATGTTCCGTGCCCTGTTCCTGGTACCGAAATAGGAATCCTCATGACTTGCGGTTAGCTATTCTGTTGAAACAGTGGAGTTACGCAAGATACATTTTGAGATACATATTCTTGTCCATAACAATGCAGTGTCTGCTATACTCTCTTTGGTAATCAACTCCACACTCCCCCTGCTCTCTTTTGTTTCACTTACCTTAGTCCCTTAGATCAGTGTTTCTCAAGTAGTGGGTCGCGACCCAAAAGTGGGTCGCAAGCAGGGGCAGACTGGGTCATGGAGCAAGTGCCCCCAGGTCTTTCTAATGCCTGGGACCCGCTGCAGCACCTTACTTGTGGCAGCGGGTCCCAGGCTGCGCTGCCTCTCTAGTGCTTTCCCATTGGTCCAAGCTATTCCATTGCTCTCAGTGTCTCTGAGGCACTGAAGAGCGTAGGTTCAGGAAGTAGGTGACGCCAGACATGCTGCAGACTTCTCAATCGCTTGGCCAACTTGCAAATTGTGTTGGCTCATGGAGGGCAGGCTGCCGCTGCTGTGAAGAAATAATGCACGCAGCGGCAGAGACGCACCATCCATTTTGCAAAGAATCCCTGTTTGTTTACAAAATTGTTTAAAAAGTGCATACATTGTAGAATAAATTACAATGATTCAGCAATTCAATTATTTTTGGGTCGCGACTTAATGACCAAGGACAGTTGTGGGTCCTGAGGGTCCACAGGTTGAGAACCACTGCCTTAGATTGTAAACTCACAGGATGTCTGGCTCAGCACTTGTATAAACTGCTGAATTAGCAGGACAATTATCCTACGTGCCGGGCCGTCTGATCCTTATGTTTTATTATGTCTCCTTCCCCTTTGTAAAGGGCTGCGGAATATGCTAGTGATATATAAGCACCGGTACTGTTACTGTTATTGTTATTGTTCAGAAGAAAGAGTTTCTAAATACTTTTATCAAGAGTTTTGCAATTCTGGTCTTGCTACAGGCCCCATGATCTCAAAAATGGCACACAAGCATCTCTGCTTGATTCACCACACGCACCGGAATGTTTTCAATAAAACAAATTAAAATATTTTCTTCCTATCCAGTGAGATTTCCTGACCAGTCACTCTGAAAGGCAGACTGAAAAAGTTATTTAGGAGCATTTAGGAAGCCCACGGATATCTCGAGTAGGGATGGGCTGCTGGTTCGAATCGGTTTGAAGTTCGATTCGAACATCGGCTGTTCAAAAATTCACGAACTTCGAACTTTTCGGGCCATTTGCGGAAAGTTCGAGATTTTTTTTTTTAAAAATCCAAAAAATACTTAAAAGATCCTAAAAAATCTAAAAAGAATATAATAATAAATGGATTATTAGATATTGGATTAAAACGAGAATATTTTTAACATTGAAGCCTATGGGATTCATACACATTTCCCACTAATTGTAGGTCAAACATTTCCCACTCATTGTTGGTCAAACATTTCCCACTCATTGTTGGTCAAACATTTCCCACTCATTGTTGGTCATACATTTCCCACTCATTGTTGGTCATACATTTCCCACTCCTTGTTGGTCAAACATTTCCCACTCCTTGTCGGTCAAACATTTCCCACTCCTTGTTGGTCAAACATTTCCCATGGCTTCAAATCGCATTTAAACATGAGCAAAAGTGGTAAAAATTAGCTCAGCGCACAGCTGTGAAATGGCTCAGCACTCAGAAGTGAAAGGGTTTAAAACGTTTTTTTTCCCATTGTTTCCTGTCCCCCAGGGCAGTACCCGGACAACCATACACCTTTTATGGCCAATATCTTCCACATATGCCCTCTTGGGGGACCTTAATTTTCAAACGTTCGAGCCCCATTGACTTGCATTGTGTTTGAATTGTATTCGAGTTCGAGTTCAAACTTTTTCGGCCCATCACTAATCACGAGTAGGTATTGGTAATGGCCCTATTTACCAATCTTAATATTATGTTGTGAGAGAATTTAGGAAACCTTTGCCATGTAGGTAGACTTGTATAGTTGTTTCTGCTCATCCTTCAATTTACCATTATAAAGACAGTTATCACAATGAACTCTTAAAGTTTGAAGCCTTTAGTATGGACTGCCGCATTAGATCCCAAAGGTTTGCGCTTGCATAATTCAATAATGTGTGTCACTACACATGCATGCCCAAAGGGATGCAATCTCCCTCAGAGTCATCAAATTGATGCATTATCTGCTTGCATGACGACCCGTAGCCACTCTGCAAGTCACTAACATGAGAGTCAGACGTCTTTCCAACCTGGTGTTTACGAGCTTTTCTGGGAAGCTACCACCCTACCTGAATAGACTGCTTCGCCCAGCAGTTCGCTTATCCTATATCCTCTGATCCAGGACCAGCACCTTACTTGCAATACCACAATACAAAAAGAAAGTGGCTCAGTCCTCATTTTCCTACAGAGCACCACAAATATGGAATAGCCTTCCAGAAGCCATCAAATCTTCTCCCAGTCTAAAGTCACTTAACATACCTCAATACAGAATGCACCTGTAAACATGTAACATAATAAATATATTTCTTACATATTTATTTTCTATGTTAATCTATATATATTTGTGTTATTTTTATAATCTTGCATTGTATTACTTTGTATTTCTGTAACAATTCAATGTTCTTGAACCCAGGACATACTTGAAGACGAGAGAAATCTCAATGTATCCTTCCTGGTAAAATCCTTTCTAAATAAATAAATAAGTGCATGGATAGGCTCGTGCTGTGAGTTTGAAGGCCCAACTTTTGGAAGATACCTTTCTAAATGCTCACTCATTGCTCTATCTCCTCATGAACCTACTCCTGTCCTCCTGCTACTTGACCCTTAGCTACATTTCACTTTGCTGCCTTTCTTGACCTTTACTCTAATTGAAATGTGAGATTAATGTACCTTTTCTTAGCAAGTACATGAGCACAAGGCAACCCAGCAGAAGCTATTTCAGATCTCATCCCTTTTCCTTTGTTTTCCCTTTTAGTACTTTTGACTTTCTTCTTCCACTTACTGCCAGGTAACTTGTTCCAGTCAAAACACTGTGTGGTTGTATTGTTATGCGATGGTGCCTTTCTGTACGTAGACTCATATGCTTGAAAAATGGTATGTGCATGGTCATCTGAAAGAATAAACTGTAAGCGTGGTGATCATTGGTGCAGGAACACGTAAAAATCAAGGGTGGGGGAGGATGGCCTTTCATTGTAAGGCAGTGTTAAGACTAAAGCGGTTATTCAGAGAGAGCTGATCTGACCCTGAAATATCACCGAACAGGGAATTTCCCCATATGGTGACATTTTGGGGCCATTCGGCAATTCAGAGAGCAGGCAGTTTGACAAATTTTGGCAAACTGCTAGCAGGTACGGTGCCTGTTTGAAGGCAGTGAAATCCCCTTAGAGAAGCAATGGTTTATCTATTCAGGGAACACAGAACAGATGCCGAAATGCCATGATGTTCGGTGTTTTTATTCGGCAGGTTTATTCAGGCTTCAATGTTAAAAATATTCCTGTTTTTATCCGATATCTATTAAACCGTTTATTATTTTATTCTGCCGTAAAAAGTCTCTTTATTTTTAGATTTTTTTAGGATCTTTTAGGTATTTTTCGGGATTTTTTTGGCAAATTTTTTTCCGTTTAATTTTAAAGCGTTTTTTCTTTTTTCTGTAACAGCCCTTTTTATAATCATTGATAGGATCTTATATGTAAATTCCAGACATTTTCGTTCAGTAGTTTTTTTGCAAACAGCGTTTACCCTTTTTGTCAGCTCGTCCGCTTTTTCCGGCGGCTGGTCTGTGCTGTGATCGGCGGCTCGGCAGCTTTTTCCAGCGTGTTCGGCGTGTTTTTTTGCAGCAGTTCTGGTGGATTTTCGGCGGGTTTTTGGTGGGTTTGAGGCGGGTTGTCCCTGCACTCTGGGGACCCTGCGCTGAATGCTGAATTCACTGCAGGATGGCGAGCTTTGATTCCCCGAAGTGCAGGGAACTGCGGGGAACGAGAGAGAGCACGGAAAACTCAGCGACATTTCGGTGCTCTCTGAATAACACCTTAAATATATTAAAACTATTACAAACTAAGAAGCACATATTATTAGTTTACTGCCCTTATCCTTCATGACAAATAAATTGTGGGAAATTAGAAACTTTGGGGTGCTAAACGAAAGCATAATTTCCATACAAGAGAATGAAATCATCAATCCTATATCTATTAAGATAACTGGGGACATCTGCCCCCCCCAACTCCTGCCAGTTCCCGTGACCATGGCCATGAATAACATGTAAAATCTACATTACGATTTCCTTTATAAAGGAGCTATAATAATTTTTTTTAAAACTGCCTTTAGAAAAACACAAGCTTTTTTGCAGAACTTGTTATTTTATACTTGGAGAATGAATTATTGTCATGAAAATGCAAGCTAAAATTTTACAGTTTCCTGCTTTCTATTGTTCTTAGACTAAACAAAAATATATAGGGCCCTATTACATTCTTAATGCAAAAACGCACGCTATACGTGTGCTTTTTTGCACGAAGCATTAAACATTAACGCACGAAAATCACCGCTGGAATTACATTCCTCGTGCATTTTTTCATCCATTGGGAACTTGCGCTCGTAAAACCGACACACAAAAATGCGCGCAGGAAACAGTGAGCGCAACGTAATTTTTAACGCGAGTCCGTCATTTTGTGCGGACTACACACAACAGACATACGTTCTGACGGAAGACAAGGAAGTTGCTGTCATTTTTGACGGATCTAGTAAAAATAACGTGCGCATCGACGTTCTCCATTGTGAATCCGCAGTTTGGTACGGTCAGGTTCTTACAATTTGCCGTTACAACCAGCTTTTCAAAGATGTTAAAATTATGTGCGCAAATGTTGTCCGTTAAATTTTGCGCTAAGATTGCAATACCATGCGCGTACCAGCTCACAAACGCATTTGCGCTCACAATGTTAAGTATAGGATGCGTGCACTAAATTGCGCTCGCAAAGGGTTCGCGCAGGGTCACTCGCGTTAGATGTTAACGTGCATTTTGTGCACGGACGTGGTAATACGACGTTCAGCGCGAAGAGTTTTGCCCCTCGCGTTAATGCATTTTTGCACGCGCGCACAATTGTACGCGAAGAATGTAATAGGGCCCTTAATGAATCTGTTAATATTTAGCTCTTTCTGTAAATCTAAGATATTGAAAAACGAAAGCTGATAAATAGTAAGTAGACAACTATAACAGTAGCTGGGATACTTTAGAACGCTTATAAATGCCCTTGGTACATTTTGTAACAATAATAGCAAATAAAAACATGCAAGACTTTCTACAAGCACCAATTCAATCAAATTTAGTTTATTTCAACAAAATATTTTAAAAAATGCAGTGCCACCCCGCTTCTATACTCAGTATCCTAGCGTTGGCTCCGATTCCGGTCCTGTTTGACGATGTCCCGAACAAGTGCCCTGGCCCATGTAACGACCCCCCATTTTTTCCCCTTTTCCTTTTCTTTCTTCTTTGTTTTGTCTTATCATGTTCTGTCTTGTTTGTTTGTGTGCTCTTTGACTTCTTGTTTTTGTACAATGGTACTTTGCTAATTTTCCCCCTTGTTTCATGTTGTTCCGGTCCTGCTAGCAGGGAAACTCCGCCCCTTTTTCTCTGGGGTCGAGTCGAGACACATAAGTGTGTTTGTAGCGATGGGCCCCTCTATCGTATTGTTGGTCTTCCTCCATATGGGCTTTGCCCAGCTACGCAGACTAGGTCTACAAAAGGAAATTATGCACTTATATTCGTTTTTTGGTATACGTGTTCACTCGATTTTTCACATGTACCTTGTGATTTATGTGTTCTCTGCTGTCTCCCTGAATATTACTTTCTTTCTTTCTTTTATGTACCCCTATTTCATTCTAATAAACAAAAATTTTATTATTTTTTAAAAAAAAATAAGAGAAGTGACCTTTAGTTTTATAATCACTCTGTTTATAAATAAGAAAATTGTTGGTTTAGGTTGGTGACATTTCATTTCAATGTTCTGCTTTGTTCTACAGATTGAGAATAATCCTATAATATTAATCATGCTCACACATCAACCAATTATTGGCAACCTTTTAACCTTTTGTTTTGCCCCCCCAGTTTGATGCTTGGTTAATACAAATTGTCCATCACACTGTAGATGACCCCAGCTGCGACTCAGGTCGTGCAAGGGTGAAAAAAAGTTAAAAAACACAGACAGCGCCCATTGCAAGCGTTAAATGAAGAGATGAGATCTGAGCATTCCCGGCTGGCTGGCTGCTGTCACGATGCCATCATAAAGAATCTGCACACCCTAAGGCAGGGCTGCCAAATCTCTTCTGAATTAATTATCCTCAGTGAAGCCAGAGATCCTAGAAAATCCTTCTATAATTCAGTTAATAACTCAATCAACCATAAGATACAATTGCAAAGAAAAACGAACTTCATTAGTTTACGCGTATGCTGCATGGGACTGGTGTCGCTAATAACATGTGCACAGATAATGTATGATGTGTGTTTAACCCTTTTTACTCGTTAGTGGAACATGCATAAGTTTATGAGTTGCTCATTTTCAGTGATAGGTGGACTTTGGCCTTGGCGATCATGCCAAATTTACCTTTCGGTTATAAGTGACTATTGCCCCATTAATTATAACCACATATAATAAATCTGATTTGATCAAAATATTTATGGTAATATATTAAACACAGCAAGCAGAATTAGATTATAATTAGATCATATTTATAATTATTATTTAAAATTATATTATAATTATAAGTGGTGTAAATTTATAAAATTGTAGCAATCACCTTAAAAAGTCTCAGTGGAAACCATCCAAACATTCTAACGGTTTCCATGGTGGTTGCTCCACGTTTAGAACTTTTCTACTTTCCTGATAAGAGAATGGCGTGGCAAAGTGGTGTCTCTGGCAAAGCACATCCAGAGGGAACTCATATATTGCAGCGTGTGGTGGTATTATTTATAGAGTATTTTACCAGGAAGGATACATTGAGATTTCTCTCATTTTCAAGTACCGTAGATACTCAAGTATAGCGCAACCCGAATATAACACGATGGATAGAGATTTATTATGGAAATGAGAGAATACTCAAGACTCGAATATAATGCGGGGAACAAAATTATAAAAGTATACTGTACCGGTAAACAATTAAAATCCTTCCAGGTTCTCTTAACACGGTCAGGCTCCCCCTCAGGCCAGGGTGCTCTGCTCTAGAATGATTGTAGTTGCTACTAAGTATAAAGCTGCAGGCCACCTGTCTTCTTTACTTGCAATAAGATGGCCGGCAGAATGAGGTGACTCATTCACTGTTAGCCAGCACGCCGGGAGGTGTAGTTTTCTGACCTCCGGGTCCAGCAGGCAGACTCATCCACTGCGTCGTCTGCCGATAGCCAGCCCCCCTGAACGAGCTCCTGACATGCAGAATGTGAGAAGAATTGCGCAGCGCGTCTGCAGTGACATTTATTTATTTATTTATAAAGGATTTTACCAGGAAGGATACATTGAGATTTCTCTCGTTTTCAAGTATGTCCTGGGTTCAAGAACATTGAGTGGTTACAGAAATACAAAATAGTAAAATGCAAGATATTAAGACAAAACCAAATATACAGATTAACAGAAAAATAAATATGTAGGAAATAAAGTCATTATGTTCCATGTTTACAGGTGCATTCCGTATTGAGGTATGTTAATAGGGAGCTCTTGAGTGACTTAAGACTGGGGGAAGATTTGATGGTGTCTGGGAGGTTATTCCATATTTCCGGTGCTCTGTAGGAAAATGAGGATTGAGCCACTTTCTTTTTGTATTGCGGTATTGCAAGTAAGGTGCTGGTCCTGGATCTGAGGTTATAGGATGAGGGAACTGCCGGGGGAAGCAGCATATTCAGGTAGGGTGGTAGCTTCCCAGAAAAGCTCTTAAACACCAGGTTAGAAAGGTGAAGGGTGCGTCTAGATTCCAGTGATGGCCAGTTTAGTTCTTTTAACATGTCACAATGGTGTGTCATGTAGTTACATTGTAGCACAAAGCGGCAGAATGAGTTATACAATGTAGTAAGTTTCTGGAGGTGTGTTTGAGGGGCAGCTGCATACACTACATCTCCGTATTCAATGGCTGGCATAAGCATTTGTTGTACAATCTGCTTTCTTACCGCGGGGCTCAGGCATGATTTGTTTCTGTACAGGGCACCTAGTTTGGGGTAGAGTTTAGATGAGAGTTTTTCGATGTGGGGGCCAAAGGACATTTTTGGGTCTAACCACATACCTAGAAATTTGAGAGAAGTGCCTGTAGAGAGCGTGTCATTTGATCTTGTCCCCACACATAGATGGGGTGTTTGCAATTTGTGTAGTTTAGGTGCGGTTCCAAAGAGCATTGTAACAGTTTTGTCCGCATTTAGAAAACGTTTGTTATCTGCGATCCACTTTTCTACCCCTGTGAATTGTTCTTGCAGCACTGCCTCCAGCTGCGGGAGATTTGGTTGGCTGGTATAGATTACAGTGTCGTCTGCGTACATGTGTACAGTTGACGCTTTGCAGTCATTGGGCAGATCATTTATGAATATTGTGAATAGCAGGGGCTGAGTATCGAGCCTTAGGGTACACCACATGTGACTGGGAGGGGAAGGGAAGTACTGTCAGAAATGGACACATATTGCGACCGATTAGACACATATGATTGGAACCAGGTTAGCATGCTATCACCAATACCGGAGTTTTTAAGTTTTTGTAATAGGATGCCATGGTCTACGGTGTCAAAGGCCTTGGCAAAATCAAGGAAGATGGCTCCAGTTAGGTTTCCTTGTTCCATGCCCGTTTGGATATCATTACAAACTTTTAAAAGGGCGGTTGTAGTTGAATGATTTGGACGAAAGCCTGATTGATCTGGGGTTAAATAGTTCCGATACTGATAATAATCACGTAATTGAGTGTAGACACATTTTCCCCAAATTTTTGACATTACAGGGAGCAGTGATATTGGGCGGTAGTTGGATACCAAAGTATTGTCTCCACTTTTATGGATAGGTACCACCCTTGCAGTCTTCCAGAGTTTGGGTATGTATCCAGTCGCCAGTGATTCATTGATTAGGGTTGCGACAGGTTTTGCAATTGCTGGCGCACTGATTTTCAGCAGCATTGCTGGGATTTGATCAGGTCCAGACTGGTATTTCATTTTTTGGTTACGGAGAAGTTTAGTGATGACACTGACAGGCACTGGTCTACAACTGAATTTCTCTGCTTTACAGGGTCTTTGCAAAGTTGGTGGGGCCTGACCTATGTGCGGCCTTTCTGATTGCGTGTCATTTCCTAGCTTAGCATTCAGAGTGGTGGCGCAGCCAACAAAATAATTATTAAAAGCATTTGCTACATCTAGGGAGTGTTGTACAGTTTGGTTGTTTACTTTGACAGCAGCCGGACGTAAGGACGTGGCAACAACAGGGTAGGGCTGGCTTTTAGTGGACGACGGATCCCACCTCTCCCGAATACGGGAGTCCCTGAAGTGTTTGCAGGTGTCGGGGTCCACATTCACTTCAGGAAGACTACCAGAACTTTCGGGAGACTTGGGATCCCTGAGCAAGTTTTTTTTTTTTTACATGTGATGTAGATGTCTCGAATATAACGTGACCCCTCCAATTTGTCACCAAAATCTAGCGTTATACTCAAGTATCTACTGGGTATTAACACCCTTTAGCTTATTCAGAGTAAGCTTTAAGTTCCAGCTTTGTTTTGTAGGAATCTTGGTGTCACCACTTATAATTTGTTTTTATAAAGTATTTTACCAGGAAGGATACATTGAGATTTCTCTCATTTTCAAATATGTCCTGGGCGGTGACTGTGTTCCGTTGGGTGTCTTGCCCAAGGACACTTACTGGAGAGGTGCTCTGGTCAGGATTTGAACCTCTGTCTCCACAGTCTCCAAGGTTATAGAGCAGTGATGTTACTACTACTCCACCGAGCCGGTACACTTATAATAAACATTTAGTTGATCAAACTGGAGAATGTAACGAAAAATACATTAGAATTTTTTGGATTGAAGACCGAGATATTGGTCGTCATTAATACGAACATAGACCACAGCAGGGATGTGTGTAATGTAACTAGGCCTGGGATTGTCGAGGTCCAAATTAGAGCCATTGATCAGATAGTAATGATGAAATTTCCAAATTGTTTATGTCACTATTTATACAGAGTACCAGTTATTTGATATTGCTTCTTTTGAACATAATATAATGGTCTTTCAAATTGTTGAAATTCAGCTTTGAAACACTATTAAAAATATTAATATTAAAACTATTCTGTGTTCCGTTAATTACATTCTTTAAACTGAGGCCCATTTAAAATGATAGGTTTCATAAAAAGATCCAAGATTCAATTCATTTATTGGGGCCACTGATGTGTCATCTCCCCTTTATTGTACATTCTTGACTTTGCACCCCTTTTGCTACACCCAATGGTACCTGTTACAAATGCTACTTGGCCAAAACCTGCTATCAGATTTACCCCTCCCCGTTCTTCCCTGCCACCAATTTTTATTGGAAATCGACACGGAAGGGTCGCCCTTGCCCATCTTTCCCCCATTTTATGACTCAACTTTCAGGGTTATTCAGAGGGCACCGAAATGTAACCGACATTCCGGTGCTCTCCCATTCACTGATCTTCAGTGAGTTTGATTCGCCGACCCTGCGGTGAATTCAGCATTCATCAGGAAAAGCAGGTGCTGGGAAAAGCAGACAAGCCGCCAAATGATGTAAAAAAAACAAAGAAAAAACAAACGCAGCTTTTAAAAGGCGTTTTCAAACAAAGTACTGCATGAAAATGCCTGGGAATAATATATAGATTAGTCCGTTACAGATAAAATCAAAACACCATTTAGAAAAACAATTGCCGAACAAAATCCCAAAAATTGCCTAAAAAATCCTGAAAAGTAAATAAAGAGACTTTTACTGCAAATTAAAAGAATAAATGGCTGAATAAATATTTGATAAAGACAGATTTTTTTTACATTGAAACGTATGGGATTCGCCTGATTAAACCTGTCGAATGAAACCACCGAAAATCAGGTCATTTCACTGACATTTCAGTGCTCTTTGGTGTTCTCTGAATTGAAAACGAGAGAAATCTCAATGTATTCTTCCTGGTAAAATACTTTCTCAAAAAATAAATAAATAGATTAACCCTTACTTCTCTATGGGAGTTCACTGCCACCAAAGATCATCGTATTTCTCTGGCAATTCATCAATATTTGGTGAACGGCCTGCTTTTTGAATAGCCACAAAATTGCGCCGTGTGGGGAAATTCACTGTTCAGTGCAATTTCGTGGCCAATTCGGTGCTCTTAGAATAACCATAACCCTGTTTGTATGAACCCCCCTTCCCTACAATCATCATGAAAGGATGGCCTTTATTGGTTGTAGTAGCTGTAGTTATGTACTACGAATTCTTTTGAGATTTTTGTATTTTGCAATGTCACTGTCCTCTTATTGTTACTCGTTAACTTTATTTTGGTGCAAACCATGTTTACTCTGTAGATGTTACCTGTCACAGTCCTGCACTCAGGTTGTTTGCACCTATTCTTTTGCATGATTAATAAAAATGAACATATAAAGAAATCATTTATATTGCCTATGGAGATAGGATTGTTTTCCTTTACTAGTAAGGAGGAGCGCCTTGAATTGATCATACATTGCATCCTGTCATACCTCTCCCTAAATTGCAGACCTCAAACCTCCCTACTTTACAATCTTAATAACAGCAAGTTATTCGTTTATTGATTGCGTTTCTACCGCATTGTATCCTAGCTCTCACCTTAACCCCTTTTATCCACCAACGCTTATTCCCTCTTATACAATTTCTATATATTAAGATTTAAATATTACATAACTTATGTAAGGAACAAATACAGTTAGATACATATCAAGCTTCAGGCAATCTATCTTTCCGTCTGGCTACATTGCACATTTCCTTCTATGTAATTATACCTCACTTCCTGCAGATCTTCAGATCATTACATCTCTTACATCTAGATCCAGTAGACCAATATTTTATATATATATATATATTTATTTATTTATTTATTTATTTATTTATAAAGGATTTTACCAGGAAGGATACATTGAGATTTCTCTCGTTTTCAAGTATGTCCTGGGTTCGAGAACATTGAGTGGTTACAGAAATACAAAATAGTAAAATGCAAGATATTAACACAAGACCAAATATACAGATTAACAGAAAAATAAATATGGAGGAAATAAAGTCATTATGTTACATGTTTACAGGTGCATTTCGTATTGAGGTATGCTAATAGGGAAGTCTTAAGGGACTTTAGACTGGGGGAAGATTTGACGGTGTCTGGGAGGTTATTCCATATTTGCGGTGCTCTGTAGGAAAATGAGGATCTAGCCATTTTCTTTTTGTATTGCGGTAATGCAAGTAAGGTGCTGGTCCTGGATCTGAGGTTATAGGATGAGGGAACTGCCGGGGGAAGCAGCATATTCAGGTAGGGTGGTAGCTTCAAAGAAAAGCTCTTAAACACCAGGTTGGAAAGGTGAAGGGTGCGTCTAGAGTCCAGCGATGGCCAGTTTAGTTCTTTTAACATGTCACAATGGTGGGTCATGTAGTTACATTGTAGCACAAAGCGACAGAATGAGTTATACAATGTAGTAAGTTTCTGGAGGTGTGTTTGCGGGGCGGCTGCATACACTACATCTCCGTATTCAATGGCTGGCATAAGCATTTGTTGTACAATCTGCTTTCTTACCGCGGGGCTCAGGCAGGATTTGTTTCTGTACAGGGCACCTAGTTTGGGGTAAAGTTTAGATGAGAGTTTTTCGATGTGGGGGCCAAAAGATAGATTTGGGTCTAACCACATACCTAGGTATTTGAGAGAGGTGACTGTGGTCAGTGTGCCGTTTGATTTTGTCCCAACACATAGATGGGGTGTTTGCAATTTGTGTAGTTTCGGTGCGGTTCCAAAGAGCATTGTAACCGTTTTGTCAGTATTTAGAAAAAGTTTGTTATTTGCTCTCCACTTTTCTACCCCTGTGAATTCTTCTTGCAACACGGCCTCCAGCTGCGGGAGATTTGGTTTGCTGGTATAGATTACCTTGTCGTCTGCGTACATGTGTACAGTTGAAGCTTTACAGACATTGGGCAGATCGTTTATGAATATTGTGAATAGCAGGGGGCCAAGTATCGAGCCTTGGGGTACACAGCACGTGACTGGGAGGGGAAGGGAAGTGCTGTCAGAAATGGACACAAATTGAGACCTGTCAGACACATATGATTGGAACCAGGTTAACGTACTATCACCAATACCAGAGTTTTTAAGTTTTTGTAATAGGATGCCATGGTCTACTGTGTCAAAAGCCTTGGCAAAGTCAAGGAAGATGGCTCCAGTTAGATTTCCTTGTTCCATGCCCGCTTGGATATCATTACAAACTTTTAAAAGGGCAGTTGTAGTTTAATGGTTTGGACGAAAGCCTGATTGATCTGGGGTTAAATAGTTCTGATACTGATAATAATCACGTAATTGAGTGTAGACACATTTTTCCAGAATTTTTGACATTACAGGGAGCAGTGATATTGGGCGGTAGTTGGATACCAAAGTATTGTCTCCACTTTTATGGATAGGTACCACCCTTGCAGTCTTCCAGAGTATGGGTATGTATCCAGTCGCCAGTGATTCATTAATCAGGGTTGCGACAGGTTTAGCAATTGCTGGTGCACTGATTTTCAGCAGCATTGTGTCACGGTGGCCCCCGCACCCCGGCGCCTGGCAGCAGCTTCCTCGCTGCTCGCTGGCCAGGCGCCGAATGATATTGCGGTCGCTTCCGCACACGTGGGGAAGCCGGGGGGCGGGGCTGGCGGGCTGGCGGGCGACGGCGCCGCGCACCTGTAGCGGACCCGCCGGGTTTAAAGCCAGGCTCTCAGAAATGCCGGTGCCCTGACGTGGTAGTTACTTCCCGCAGCAGAGCTCTTGTATATTGGCAAACGACTATTCTGTGTATTGACCCCTTGGCATTGGCAAACGACTATTCTGTGTATTGACCCCTTGGCATTGGCAAACGACTATTCTGTGTATTGACCCCTTGGCATTGGCAAACGACTATTCTGTGTATTGACCCCTTGGCATGGGCAAACGACTATTCTGTGTATTGACCCCTTGGCATTGGCAAAATACCATTCTGTGTATGACCCCTGGCATTGGCGAACGAACCACTCTGTGTATGATCCCTGGCATTGGCGAACGAACCATTCTGTGCATAACCCCTGGTATTGGCATCAACTCTTCTAATTCTGGTATTCAGTCTGTGTGGCACCCTAAGCACACATCAGACTACCCTTTGTGTTGTTAGGGTCTTGGGAAGAGCTAATTATTCTAATTTCTTGTGTATCATTCTGTGTCTGTCTAGTCGTGCCGACCACTCTAAGGATCGGAAGGGTAGAGACTGTTCTGTGTCTAGAAACCACTAGTCAGATAAAGCAGAGGGATCCGTGACGTCTCTCTTGTACGTGCTCTGTACTGCCATTCTTGTAGTCTGTCTAGTCGTGCCGACCACTCTAAGGATCGGAAGGGTAGAGAGTGTCCTGCGTATAGGGACCACCACTCTAGTATCAGGGGGATCCGTGACATTACGTCAGGGCCATGGATCCCGCAGACCTCTCTAATCAGTTGACACGTATTGCAGCCAGACAAGAAGAGCAGGACCATAGAATGGACCAGATTGCTCTTGCCCTGCAAACCCTGCTAAACCAATCCAGTTCTGGTACTGCAAGCCCGCCAGACCCAGTAGTGCCTAGGGTCAGTTCGGCCGCCGCTCTCGAGGGTTGTAGGCTCAGTATGAAAGCACCCGTACGTTATGACGGAACACCGAACTTATGCCGGGGCTTTCTGACCCAACTCGAGATCTTATTCGAAAACAATCCCGGGTCCTGTATGTCTGATAAAGCCAAAGTAGGCTATCTGATTAATCACTTGACCGAAAAAGCTTTATTATGGGCCACGCCCTGTGGGAGAACAAGAAACCCATCATATGACTATGAGGGTTTTACCTCCGAGTTAAAGCGTACTTTTGATCCCTCTAGACGGGCTACCAATGCGGGTAGATCCCTGTTTCACATCAAACAAGGTAATAGGAGGGTTTCCGACTATGCCATAGAATTTAAGACTTTGTCTTCTGAGGTACACTGCAGGCCGAACGACGTTTTAACCCTGGCCTTTACCGAAGGTCTGAACGAGGCGTTTATGTTTGAATTGGCTCCCCTAAAATTACCAGAACATCTGGATCATTTGGTTGATTTCTGCATCGCCATGGACGATCAAATCAGGGAAAGGAGACACACCAGAGACAGACCCAGAAGGGTCCTACCTCCTTTACCCTTAGTACCAGGCATACCACTGCATCAGGTAACCTGGAGACCGTTAAGACCGATGTACCGGCCATTGAACCTATGCAGATAGGTAAAACGGGTATTTCAGAGGCAGAGAGAGCTCACCGGAGAGAGAAGGGGGCTCTGTTTTTATTGTGCCGGGGCAGATCATTTCCGCCTTCAATGTCCTCAGAGACCCAGGGGTAGCAGGGGTGAGAGTGGCAAATCAGGTCAAAAGACAAGTAATACCCAGGTTATTGGTTCTCTGTATGCCTCCTTTGTGGATGATGAAAAAAAAAAACTCGGATTCTGTTACCCATCTCCCTCACCTGGGAGGGGGTTCACCTCGAGACTGAGGCATTCCTAGACTCTGGAGCCTCAGGTAATTTTATGGATAGATGTTTTGCTGCCAACCACCTCTTACCTCTGGTTCTAAAGGAGAGGCCTCTTATGGTAGAAGCCATAGACGGGAAACCCCTGTCATGTCCCCATATCACACACGACACTATCGATGTGTGCATGACTACAGGAGTTCTGCACTGTGAAACCATAACGATTCCAGGTTATCGACTCTCCCTCATGTCCTGTCGTTCTAGGGTTCCCATGGTTGACAGAACATAACCCGGTGATTGACTGGGCCCAGCGAGATATAATGTGTTGGGGTCCTAGTTGCCAGTCAAAGTGCCTGGACAGGGTTAATGTGATTGGTAGTCTCAACATTGCCACAGCACCTCCTTTGTCCACTGAAGTCCCAGAATGTTATATGGCGCTAAAGGAGGTGTTCTCTAAAACCAGGACTGAGGTCCTACCACCGCATCGTCCTTATGACTGTGCTATAGAGTTACTCCTGGTACTATGCCTCCTAGAGGACACGTATACCCCTTGTCTCAAAGGGAAAATGACATTATGGAGGAATATATAAGGGAGAATCTAGAGCGAGGATTCATCAGACGATCCTCCTCTCCAGCAGGAGCAGGTTTCTTTTTCGTTTCCAAAAAAGAGGGTGACCTGCGACCTTGCATCGATTATAGAGGTTTAAATAGGATTACCATAAGAAATGCATATCCAATACCTCTTATAACAGAATTGTTCGACCGTTTAAAAGGGGCCCGTATTTATACGAAACTTGATTTACGCGGAGCGTACAACCTGGTCAGGGTTAAGAAGGGGCACGAATGGAAAACGGCTTTTAATACACGTAGCGGGCATTATGAATACCTGGTGATGCCCTTTGGGTTATGCAATGCGCCAGCCGTTTTCCAGGACCTCATAAACGACACCCTAAGGGATTTTCTGCAAACGTTCGTTATAGTATATCTGGACGACATCCTGATATACTCTCCTGATAAGGAGACTCATCACGCCCACGTGAGACAAGTGTTGAAGAGACTATTGAGGGCTGGGTTATATTGTAAGCTAGAGAAATGCTTATTCGACATAGAGACAGTGCACTTCCTTGGGTATATAATAACCCCTGAAGGTTTCCAAATGGATCCTAAAAAACTCTCAGCGATTCTTGACTGGCCTTTACCCCAGGGCTTAAAGCCATCCAGAGGTTTTTGGGGTTTACTAACTACTACCGGAGGTTCATTAAAAATTTTCGGCCTTGATAGCTCCCCTCACGGCTATGACTAAAAAGGGGGTGGTGAATCAGAAGTGGACACCCCAGGCCAGTCAAGCCTTTGAGGCACTTAAACAGGCTTTCACCACTGCCCCTGTTCTCCGACATCCTGATCCGGCTCTGCCTTTCCAGGTTGAAGTTGACGCCTCCGAGCTAGGTCTTGGTGCAGTCTTGTCCCAAAGGGAGGCACCCGACAAGCCCTTGCATCCATGCGGCTTCTATTCCCGAAAGTTGTCCCCGGCAGAGAGGAACTATGATATCGGAAACAGAGAATTGTTAGCAGTTATTGCAGCCTTGACGGAATGGAGATACTTATTAGAGGGGTCTAGGGACCCCATTGTCATCATAACCGATCATAAGAATCTCACGTACATTGGAGACGCTAAACGGTTGAATGCCAGGCAAGCGAGATGGTCATTGTTTCTTTCCAGCTTTAATTTCGTCCTCACATACAGACCTGGGTCGAGAAACATTAAAGCAGACGCATTGTCAAGACAGTACGAGTCATACGAACATAACATCCAAGATCAACATCCCATTGTACCCCAGGAAAGGATTATAGCACTTACCACGATTAGTGTCTCGTCTCCTCTAATGTTAAGATTGCAGACCGCCCAGGGCACAGCTCCTGGGGGGAGACCTCCTGCGAAACTCTTTGTACCTGAGAACGAAAGGGAAGAGGTATTAAAACTGTATCATGATAACAAAATCTCTGGGCACATGGGGATCACCAAAACAGTGTCTAGTATACGTAAACTCCTTTGGTGGCCCACGGTGCGCCGTGACGTTAAGATTACATAACCGTGTGTGAAGTGTGCACAAGACATAAAAGTCCCAAAACAGCGCCTATTGGTTTACTCCAGCCTCTGCCAATCCCCGAACGACCATGGTCGCATTTAGCTATGGATTTTATAGTAGAGTTACCTGAGTCTAGAGGGAATACTGTAATACTCACGGTCATAGATCGATTCTCCAAAATGGGTCACTATGTTCCTCTTCGGAAACTTCCTTCGGCAGCCGAACTGGTGCCCATTTTTGTTTCCAATGTGGTCCGCTTACACGGTATTCCTCTTGGGATTGTCTCGGATAGGGGGACCCAATTCGTCTCCAGATTCTGGAAAGGGTTTTGCAAGAGTGTGGGGATAGACCTATCCTTCTCTTCGGCCTATCACCCCCAGACCAACGGGGCGGCGGAACGAGCCAACCAAAATATAGAAAAATATCTCAGGTGCTTTATATCCGAACGACAAGATAACTGGTCAGACCTGATACCGTGGGCAGAGTATGCCTTGAACAGTGCAGTAAGCGAAGCCACAGGACGTTCCCCCTTCTTCACTGTTTACGGTTTTGATCCTCCCGTGCTCCCTGCTACGTTTCCTGATACCGCGATTCCTGCTCTGGATGAGCATTTAGTGTCATTGAAAGAAACCTGGGGAAGGGTTAAACGGGCACTGGAGGATAGTAGTGTTACCCAGAAGATCAAAGCCGACAGACACAGGAGGCCGGCACCCGTGTATCAAGTTGGGGACAGGGTTTGGCTTTCTTCACGGAACATTAAGCTTTTAGTACCCTCCATGAAACTGGCACCCAGGTACATAGGCCCTATAAGGTTCTGCGGCGAATCAATCCGGTCTCCTATGCTCTGGCTCTGCCCTCCCATATCAAGATACACAATGTGTTTCACGTGAGCCTTTTGAAACCACTTTTGTGTAATCGGTACACCAGGGCCCGTGTCCCCCTCCTCCGGTCTCTGTGGAGGGCGAGGAGGAGTTTGAAGTTGAGGCCATTCTGGACGCCAGGGTTTCTAGGGGGGTCCTTCAGTACTTGGTTGACTGGGTGGGCTACGGCCCAGAGGATCGCTCTTGGCTTCCGGCTACTGAGGTTCATGCTCCTCGGTTGGTGAGGGCTTTCTATTTGGCTCATCCCCGCGCCCCTGGGGGTCGTCCAGTGGCCGCCCGTAGAGGGGGGGTTCTGTCACGGTGGCCCCCGCACCCCGGCGCCTGGCAGCAGCTTCCTCGCTGCTCGCTGGCCAGGCGCCGAATGATATTGCGGTCGCTTCCGCACACGTGGGGAAGCCGGGGGGCGGGGCCTGGCGGGCTGACGCGGACCCGCCGGGTTTAAAGCCCAGGCTCTCAGAAATGCCGGTGCCCTGACGTGGTAGTTACTTCCCGCAGAGCTCTTGTATATTTGGCAAACAACTATTCTGTGTATTGACCCCTTGGCATTGGCAAACGACTATTCTGTGTATTGACCCCTTGGCATTGGCAAACGACTATTCTGTGTATTGACCCCTTGGCATTGGCAAACGACTATTCTGTGTATTGACCCCTTGGCATTGGCAAACGACTATTCTGTGTATTGACCCCTTGGCATTGGCAAACGACTATTCTGTGTATGACCCCTGGCATTGGCAAAACCATTCTGTGTATGACCCCTGGCATTGGCGAACGAACCACTCTGTGTATGATCCCTGGCATTCGAACGAACCATTCTGTGCATAACCCCTGGTATTGGCATCACTCTTCTAATTCTGGTATTCAGTCTGTGTGGCACCCTAAGCACACATCAGACTACCCCTTGTGTTGTTAGGGTCTTGGGAAGAGCTAATTATTCTAATTTCTTGTGTATCATTCTGTGTCTGTCTAGTCGTGCCGACCACTCTAAGGATCGGAAGGGTAGAGACTGTTCTGTGTCTAGAAACCACTAGTCAGATAAAGCAGAGGGATCCGTGACGTCTCTCTTGTACGTGCTCTGTACTGCCATTCTTGTAGTCTGTCTAGTCGTGCCGACCACTCTAAGGATCGGAAGGGTAGAGAGTGTCCTGCGTATAGGGACCACCACTCTAGTATCAGGGGGATCCGTGACACATTGCTGGGATTTGATCAGGTCCAGACTGGTATTTCATTTTTTGGTTACGGAGAAGTCTAGTGATGGCACTGACAGGCACTGGCCTAAAACTGAATAGGTCTGGGTTATGGGGTTTTTGCACTGTTGGTGGGTCCTGACCTGCGTGCGGCCTTTCTGATTGCGTTTCATTTCCTAGCTTAGCAATGAGGGTGGTGGCGCATCCAACAAAATAATTATTAAAAGCATTTGCTATATCTAGGGGGTGTTGTACAGTTTGGTTGTTTACTTTTAAAGCAGCTGGTTGGGAGTGGCTGGGGGTGCTTGTATGTTACTTATGATTTTCCAAAAATTTCTGGGGTTTGATATGTTATTGTTTAAATTTTCATTGAAGTATTGGGCTTTAGCCATTTTTGTTTCTTTTGTGCATTCATTCCGGCATTTTCGGTATTCACAGTGATCGTTCATGGATCCAGTACTCTTGAACTTTGACCACAGGGAGTCTCTAAACTGGTACATATGCGTGAGGTCAGCTGTAACCCAGGGGAGATGGGCCCCTTTTACTCGCACTTTACGTAGCGGGGCTTGGGAATTCCAGACTTGCAGGAGCTCAGACTGAAAGTATTTAACTGCACAGTCTAGGTCTGGAATTAGGTTTAGCCTGTACCAGGGGAGCTGTATGAGATCACTTAGGAAGGATTCAAGAATAAATTTCTTGAAAGACCTGGTGGTTATTACCTTTGGGGGAGATTTCAAGGCCTTTATTTTGCGCACGCAATACACTAGACAATGGTCACTAAAGCTATTAGCAAGAACGCCTGCCTCCTGTATTCTATCAGGAGATGAGGAGAGAATCCAGTCCAGCAAGGTATGGTTAGGGCTTTTCATATTAATGCGAGTGGGGGAGGAGATTAATTGAGTTAGCTGCAAAGTTATAAACAGTGTGCAGTGTTTATTGTTTTTAGGATTTAGCCAGTCTGTATTAAAATCGCCGAGGACCAGCAGTTCACTTTTTTGGTTTTGGGCAAGTAGGTTATTAAGGATTTGAGATATGTCAGAGAGGGAGTGCACTGGAGAGCTCGGTGGACGATACAACCCAGCAACAATGATTGATTTACTGAATGGAATCTCAATTATACCAGAGAGGAAATCAAAGGTGACAGGAGAGCTAGAAGTCTGTAAGGGGGTGAACTTTATGGACTCCTCAACATAAATAAAAATTCCCCCTCCTCTCTTTGCTCTGTCTTTTCTATAACATGAATACCCCTGTATTGATATGGCAGAGTCTGGTACTTTTGGGGTTAACCATGACTCTGTGAGCACAAGGACTTTAGGTTTGTAATAGCAGCACCAAGCCTGAAGCTCATCCAATTTAGGGAGTAAACTTCGGATGTTACAGTGCACAAATGAGATGCCTTTTTTAGTGGGGAGACTAAAGGTTGTGTCACCTATAGGACCAGGGTTAGATTCCACATCGTTTGCCAGGGAAAGTAGCAGAATGAATAGAAATTTGGACAGAGTTTTCTTTTGGTGATACTGTAATTGCACAGTATTAAATCCCTGTGTGGGGGTAGGAGGGCTGGACTTTAGCACTCTCCACCAGCACTCAGCTGACAGGTTAGAAGAACCAAGTAGGCTGGGGTGTATAGGGACTTGATTTCCATCCTGGGGCAATTGGAAAGGTGTATAGAGGGCGAGGGTAGCTTTGGAGAGAAGGGAGGCGAGAGAAAAGAGAAGTAGTAGTGGTATATACATTATAGAGAAAGGTGGGGGTGAGAGTAGTTGGGTGGGCGAGAGTAGAGAAAGCAGGGATTTAATGAGGGAAAGTATTGCAGCTGCGTAAGGAGTGTGATAGGAGGGTATAAATCAAATGAAAACTGTGGGGTGGGTGGGTGGGAACAAAGTCCAGGAGAAACCAGAGTGAGTTGCTGCCTGGGTCTGATGGGTGAGGAAGCGACGTAAGAATGCTTGCTGAGAGAGAAAAAAATATTAAAATAAAATAAAAAAAAAAAATACACAAAAAAGACACATAAGATCAGAGGGGGTTTGGGGTGCAATAAAATTCGGAAACTCAGTGGTTCAGAACGGGGGGGGGGGGAAATAGATAAGAACAAATGGTTCTAAGGGTTAATTGAGCAGTGTCAAATGTGCCTAGCTACACATACTGAATACATTGTATATATGTATGCATATTTTTCTCAGAGTAGCAATTAGGTCTACCAGCACAGGACTGAATACATATGGAGAAACACACACACACTTAATACATGTATCCTATAAGTATATACAAAACTATAATATATTACACACACACTTAATACATATATCCCATAAATATATATATATATTCCACCCACTGTATAGTGATGAAGAACATACTGACTGACGCAACGTTCAACAGTACTAATGGAAAACACACACTATTGCAGTTAATACTTTTGAGATAGAAACCACATGACTTACAGGGTTATTCAGAGAAAGGTGAAAACCAGAACTGGCAGGAGAAGAGAACAATCTAGACCAAATAGCTGATTTGGAAAGTGAGATAAATGGGAGAATTTTTCTGGTTTGGCTATTTTGACCTCGAATTTTCACTTCTCCAGCCATTCTCCTGAGTTTCACCTTTCTTTGACTAGACCTGTTGGTTTCCCGTAAGAAATCTAACAAAAGGGGTTATATAGAGCGCACCGAAATGTCGCCAGCATTTCGGTGCTCTCTCGTTCCCCGCAGTTCCCTGCACTTTGGGGAATCAAAGTTCCCCACCCTGCGGTAAATTCAGCATTAACTGCAGGGTAGTGCAGGGAAAACCTGCCGCAATCCCACTGAACATCCGCCAAAAACCTAACAAAACCTGCCAGAACTGCCGGAAAAACCACTCCGAACACGCTGAAAAAAGCCGCCGAGCTGTTGGACAGCACAGACCAGCCGCCGAAAAAAGCCGACAAGCCACCAGACGGGTAAAAAAACCAAACTACGCTTGAAAGTGTCAAAATTGAAATGCTGTTGGCAAAAAAACTACTGAACGAAAATGTCCGGAATTTATATATAAGATCCTATGAATTATAATAAAAGGGCTGTTACAGAAAAAAAGAAAAAACGATTTTAAAAAAAATGCCTAAAAGATCCTAAAAAATCTATACATAGAGAGACTTTTTACTGCAGAATGTTATAATCAATGGTTTATTAGATATTGAATTAAAACAGGAATATTGTTAACATTGAAGCCTATGGGATTCGCCTGAATAAACCTGTCGAATGAAACCACCGAACAGCAGGGCAATTCGGCAACTTTTCACTGCTGGTTTTTGTTCTCTGAATAGACGAAGCATTGCTTCTCTATGGGGTTTCACTGCCCTCGAAAAGGCACCGTATGTGCAGGCAATTCGCCAACATTTGGCGAACTGCCTGCTCTCTGAATAACCGAATCGTTAGGAAAGGTAACCGTACGCTGAATTTCACTGTTCGGTTACCTTTCGGCCACAAGAATAACCCTAATAGTTTCACCTTTAGTGAATAGACCTGATAATCTTCCTGCAGTATTCAAGTGTTTTTTAAGATCCAATGAATGATAATAAAAAGGTCTGTTACAGAAAAAAGAAAACTCGATGTGAAAAAATTTTTGCTGAAAAAATCCCCAAAAATGCCTAAAAGATACTAAAAAATCTATGAATAAAGAGACTTTTTACTGCAGATTAAACTTTTAAACAGTTTATCAGATATTGGATTAAAACGGGAATATTTTTATTCATTGAAGCCTATGGGGTTCGCCTGAACAAACCTGATGAATGAAAACACTGAACATCAGGTCACTTCAGCATCTTTTCTCTGCTGTTCGGTGTTCTCTGAATAGATTCACCATTACTTCTCTATGGGGGATTTCCCTGCCTTCGAACAGGCACCGTACTGACTGGCAGTTAGCCAAAATGTGGCGAACTGCCTGCTCTCAGAATAGCCGAATGACCTCGAAATGTCATCGTACAGGGAAATTCCCTGTTCGGTGACATTTCAGGGCCACATCGGCTCTCTCTGAATAACCCCTAAAGTCTTGAGTAAAAGAATAGAATGTATATATTTACAGATTGTTGACATAAAACACTTTATATAAATTAGATCTCTGAGGTACCTGTTTTTTTTTATACATGTTTTGTTTTCTATCATAGTTTATCTGGGATCTTCAAGAATTCTGCAGGACATTTATTTATAAAGGATTTTACCAGGATATCTAAGGGGAGTGCAACCCGAGTTCTGCTACCAATGTAGAGGTAGAGGAAGGGAGTATATTTAAAGGAAACAAAGTAGCAAAACAAGAGGACATAGTCTTAGATTAGAGGGGCAAAGGTTTAAACGTAACATCAGGAAGCATTATTTTACTGAGAGGGTGGTGGATACATGGAACAGCCTTCCAGTAGAAGTGGTAGAGGCCAAAACAGTAATTGAATTTAAGCAAGCATGGGATAGGCATAAGGCTATCCTAAACAAAAGATAAATCCAGGTAAAGTATCCATGTAATTGGGCAGACTAGATGGGCCGAAAGGTTCTTATCTGCCGACATTTTTCTATGTTTCTATGTTTCTAATGTAGTACTGATATTTCAGCATCCTTATAACATTGTCACAAAAGAGAAAAACAAAACATGCTTTCTTTTGTACCTGCTAGTGGAGAAAGTTTGCATTGCTAAGATGCTAGTGAGATGAATAGGTCCTCTTCTTTTCACACATTAATCAAGAAATTGAACGTAAGCCCTGAGGACGCTTACTATAACTAGGTTAGTAGAACGCTTGGATGTATATATTTGTTAACATCTTTTTTCTTTTACAGGAAAGAAGGAGCTGCAAATCCCACAGTGCTTTGTCAAGACAGAGATAGATTAACCAGCCAAACCTAGGTCTAGCAGGAAAATATGGGTAAAGCGGGATATTTGACTCATGCAAACCCAAAGCCGAATCTTACATTAACCTTACAATATCTCAATTCAAGCAAATTGTATATTATACAGAAAAACGATATTTCAGTAAAATTTCTGTGCTTTTTCGTTTGGTGCACTCTGGTGTGCTTTGGGGATTCCAGTTCGCCAACCCTGCGGTGTATTCACCGTAGGGTCCCCGAAGTGCACTGAACGTGGAGCAGCCGAACACCGCCAAACTGCAGATAAAAAAACAGAACTCTACTATTCTTCTAAAAGGACTTCTTAAACCAATAAAATGCATGAAAATAATAAAAAAGGTCCTTTAAAAAAAAAAATAAAACAGCCTATTAGTTCTGGTCGCTGTCTTAAATGTTTACAGGACACGGCTGACCTCTTTCATTGTCAATGGTCTTGCCCCATTATAGCCATTTTCTGAAATACCATTAGGAGATTTGCCTCTCAGATTTTGAAGTTAAGGATGTCTACCTCCCCTAACTGGGCTCTGTTCAATATCCTCTCTGACCACGAAGCCCGCCCTCTGCCCAGAGCACAGAACACACTCTTGGGCATCCTCTTTGCAGCCGCCAAAAAGGCCATCCTGGGCCAATGGATTTCCCCCTCCCTCCCCTCCCACGTTCTCAATGTTTTACTCATGGTTTTACACTTTCTTTAGTCATGACTGGGCAGAAACAATTCTCCATCAGGAGGCAAAGGCATAGCTGAAACCCTCAAGGCCAGTGGCGTAACTAGAAACCTGAGGGCCCCGGTGCAAGAATCCATGAAGGGCCCCCCCCAAAAAAATCTATATTTTTACACTTTTTTTCCTGCAATATAAAAAAGATAGTATTGCCCCCAGCTCACCTGGATATATACTGTATATTGCCCCCAGCTACACACGGATATATACTGTATATTGCCCCGAGCTACACACGGATATATACATTGCCCCCAGCCACACACGGATATATATATTTGCCCCTTAGCTCTCATGGGTATATTTGCCCCTTAGCTCTCATGGGTATATTTGCCCCCAGCTCTCATGGGTATATTTGCCCCTTAGCTCTCATGGGTAGATTTGCCCCTTAGCTCTCATGGGTATACTTGCCCCTTAGCTCTCATGGGTATATTTGCCCCCAGCTCGTGGATGGATTTGCCCCAGCTCGTGGGGATATATTTGCCCCCAGCTCTTATGTAAATAGGGCCCCAGCTCACCTCCTCTGCTGCCGAACAGAAAGCTCCTTTCCGACTCCGAGGTGAGCGGCCGCTGAAAGCATGCAGCCTGGCCGCTCACCGGAAACCACCTGACCAGCGCAGCAGAGTTCTCGCGAGATCTCGTGCGCTGGTCAGCTAGTTCCCATCCCACGCGAGCGGCCAAGCTGCAAGCCAGCGGGCCGCTCGCAGGGAGGGGAACAGCTGGCGGCGCTGCTCCCAGATTCCAGCACTTATTGCCGGAATCTGGCGGCGGCGCTGGGCCCCCCTCCAGTGGCGGAATGCCAGGGCACAGTCGCAACTGCGACCGCTGCGACCCTGGTACTTCCGCCACTGCTCAAGGCCCAGGTGCAGGAACCATGATGGGGGCGTGTGCGCTGTGTATGAGCGTATCACAGAGCTCCACAGCAATAAATCTCACAGCAATGTGCGTTGTGTATGAACGTATCAGAGCTCCACAGCAATAAAACTCACATTAATATGAATTGTGTATCCGTGTAAATCGGAGTTCTACAGCAACAAAACTCACAGTAATATGTAGTGTGTTTGAGCATATCACAGAGCTCCAAAGTAAAACTCACAAATAAGTATAAAATAAATTTAAAAAAGAATTATAAATATAAAATGTGGGCAAGCCCCCAGGCAGGTGAGTGTGGGCCCCCTCCGGACTCAAGGGCCCGGGTGCGTTGTCACCCTTTGCACCCCTGGTAGTTACGCTCCTGTCAGGAGGGCAAGGTGGGCAGGCTTTTTGAGGTATGGGGGCATTTGTGTCATATCTGCCAGAGACTGTTAACACCCAGTTACGGACTGATTTTCAATTTTCCTGTTGGTATATGGCACGCTCCATCTCACGGCCCCCGCTGTTGCTGCCTCTCGCTCCCGGTTGATTGACCACTTTCTGAGTTCTGTTCCTACCTGAGGTTCTAGCTTGCACCTAGTGTGGCATATTGTTGAAGTGTAAGGATTGGGAGTTTCTACAGCTTTTCTCTCTTATTGTACGCTACATGTATTGTACTGTATTGCTTGATTATACCAATAAATATGTTGTTAAAAAAAAAACAAGAAAAAATGTCTAAAAAAAATACAAAAAAATAAGTAAAGATTTTTGCTGCAAATGAAAAGAATAAACCGTTTTTAATAAAAAAATATAAAAAAATTATTAAATAATATATGGGGGCTTGCCAGGGGATTATTAACCACTTGGCTGCTAAGGACGCGCTCAGCGCGTCCAGCCAAGTGGTTCTCCTATGCTACGGACGCGCAGAGCGCGTCCTAGCACAGGACGCAGCAATCAGCCAGGATTCCGGCTGATTGCTGGCCCCCCCAGTGCGAGCTGACATCTGCATGACAGCCCGGCACTCCGGGACCCTGAGGGGGGAGATAGATGTCATCGCGGTGGGGCGATGACATCTATTTCAGGCGCCCCCCGCGAGTGCAGAGGAGGTGCCTGAAAGGGAGGGGGAGGTCCTTGGACCTCTCTCCCTCCCGATCGCTGGGGTCCTGCGGCTGAAGGCACGGTTGGAAGGGCACAGCCTGCCCTTCCAAACTGTGCCTGTCTTTAACCCCTTGGGTGCCGGATCACGATTTGGCGCCGAAAGCGCCGAATTGTGATCCTCTCCCGGAGCTGGCCAACATCTTGGATGTCGGCCAAGCTTCCGGGAATGCCCCCTGATGACTGGCGTCAAGGGGCATTCACAATGATGCCAGTCCTGGAGTTAACCCCTAACTGCCAACAATGGTGGAGATAGGGGGTTCCAATGAACCCCCTATCTCTCGATCCGTGGCAGCTAGGGGTTAATGTTTGGTATTGCTGGATCGGCCAGAGCTTGGCCTTTCCAACGATACCAAACATGACCATGTACAAATTAACTAAAAATAATAAAAAAAATAAAGAAATATTAGAAAAATAATAATAAAAAAATGAACAAGTTTTTTTTTGTTTTGTTAATGCAGCAATATTGTTCCCATTTCAATTATAATGTGAACAATGATGCTGCACTAACGATTTTTGTATGCGGTGCGTTTGTTAAAAATAGCGAAATTTTTCCCCCAAAAAAATGTAACGAGTCCCCAACTCTAATTTTAACAAACGCACCCCATAGAAAATATAACCGCAAATGCAAGTGGGAGGCACATCTGCAAACTGCTGTAAGTCCTACACCGTTCACCTGAGTTGGATGTACATACCCTCAAATTAAAGCTGACTGTCTGCAGTTAAAGGACATTGTGTTTGTTTCATTCTAACTCCATTGTGGTGGTGTATATAGAGCCAAAGATGTTAGAATTGTGTCGATGTCCCAATATTTCTGGACCTGACTGGAAGTATAACTGAGGTTTGCTTGTTCTTCACTCTCTTTCCTGGGGTCTTCTCAGGCTCCACAAGTTACTCCTGGTTGGAATTGATATTTCTTAATATTTCTTGAAAAGCTACGTGATTGACTATAGTTGTATTGCTTTACATGTGTTCTGTTATTATTTATTTATTTATTTATAAAGGGCTATATTACAATCTTGACGTTAACGCTCATTTGCGTGAGCATTAACGTTAGCCGCGGTGGCTACCGCATATTACGATCCAAACGCAAACGGGTTAAGTATCCCGTTTGCGTTTGGTACCTTGTGCTTTTCAGCGCAAGGTTACTGTACTTTGCGCTCCCCATGTTAAGTATAGGGAGAGCAATCTACTAGCGCTGATTAACGTCTGGCTGTGGTGGAAAAAAAAGTTAACCACAGCCAGTACTTGGTGCTAACGGATTCCGCTTCTGCAGAATCCGTTAACACCAGCCTCAAAAATAATAAAAGGAGTCCTATACTCACCCTCTGTCCCGCGGCGAGGACCGTGGCTCCAACCGCCTCCTCCGGCCGGCGAGAGCAGGGAAAGACCTGAGAAAAAAAGTCCCCCCAGTCCCTCCCTCCCTGCGTATCACTACGCCGACCGGCCGGATCTCGCAAGGCGAGATCTGGCTGGTCATGTGACCAGCAGGGGGGATCTCAATGGAGTCCTATGGACGCCATAGAGTGGATGCTCGCAGCTGCACTCAGTGCTGCCGCGAGCATCCAGGATTTTACCGCGCGGTAACAATGCAGGCAGGATTTTTTGTGCCTGCATTGTAATCCAGCGTTATAACACGGGCGCAAGGGGAAAACTGCAGGTGCAGTTTTTCCTCCCTTGCGCCCGCGTTTTAATGCTAGGATTGTAATTTGGCCCAAAGTATTTTACCAGGAAGGATACATTGAGATTGCTCTCGTTTTCAAGTATGTCCTGGGTTCAAGAACATTGAATTTTTCAGTCGTTACAGAAATACAAAGTAATAAAATGCAAGAAATTAAAAAACAAACCACAAATAGACAGATTAACAGAAAATAAATATGTCTGTTATGTTGAAAACCATGCAAAATGAAGAATTGAGATAGAAATTATGAGAATCTACTTTAACAAAAGATTGAAAATGAAAAAAGAAGACCAACCTGGCTACAACATGGTGTGGGAGAGTGCAAATGCTGTTAATTATGTGCTGTGTATTAAATATTTACTACATCAACGCAAAAAACATTAAATACTTTTGAAGTACATCCTTCTCCAGGTTTCCCCATTTCCTGATTACTCAAAACTGGTGAGGTCAGTGCTTGGTGAGGCACTGGCTAGTATCAAAGCCAGATATACACAGGTTCAGTGCTCCCCAGGATCTGGCTGCTGTCGGTGCTCCCCAGGATCTCTGTGTCATCCTCAGGCAGCCTAGTGTGACACTGAGGACACACCTCAAGCACAGCCCTGCACCCACTGATTGTGCGAGACAGGACTCATGACTGTCCTGCGCCAATCAATGCATGGGAGGCCTGCCTCCCATGCAGGAGTTTTTTGAATGACTTGGGCCAATAGCGCTTTCCTATTGGTCCAAGCTATTTCATTGCTCTCCCAGTGCCTCAGAGGCACTGGGAGAGCAATGTTCAGGAAGTGGGCAGTGCTCGGATGTCTGTTCATTGAACAGACGTGCCACACTGCACTGTTCTTGGCAGCATATGTGATTTGCGTAGGCTAAGGCTGTTGAAGGGGAAAAAAAAGAATGTGTGGCGCACACAGAGGACGGACGGAGCTGACAGCAGGGGAACGAGGAGCAGGTGAGTTTTACTGCAGCTGCCCTTAATGGCAGGTGAGGCTCTGCCCCTGACCGCACGTCCCTGCTCAAAACCTCAGCGATAGAAGCTGTTTTTGCCTTATTATCCCTTATCAACCAAAAAATGTTTCCTGTATAGCTTATTCTTATAGCTTAGATGTGCTTACTTTGACATCACCTTAATTCTATCATAATTCAAAATAAATAAAACCACACATATTTATTCACTTTATTAAATCGCCAAATTAATTGCTTTAATCATTGTGCATATAATTATATTTCTTCTCTTTGGAAATGTTCCTCAGCTGAAGGATTTAACGATATTTTAAAACCAGTCTAACATGATTGGCTAAACAGTCACCACTGTAACATTTCTATTGTAGCTTCTAATGTTCAGTGTTTGTAATAAAGTTAATGTGGTATTTCTTATTATGAACACAGGGTTATAAGAAGGGAAGAAATTATAGCAAAATCACTCTTATTCAGAGAGCAGTGAAAAGCAGGAGAATGACTGGAGAATGGAAAATTCTAGCATGGTAATTCAAAGAGATCCGAATGACTGGAGAAAGGTAACCGAACGCTAAAAATCAGCATTCGGTTACTTTTCTTGGCCATTCGGCTATCCAGAGAGCAGGCAATTCGCCAAATCCTGACGAATTGCCTGCACATACGGTGCCTGTTCGGTGCCTGTTCGAGGGCAGAGAAATCCCCATTAAAAAAGCACTGATTCGGCTATTCAGAGAACACAAACAAGCAGTGAAAGGTTCCCGAAATGCCCTGCCATTCGGTGATTTCATGCGGCAGATTTATTCAGGCGAATCCCATAAGCTTCAATGTTAAAAATATTCCCGTTTTTTTTTTTTTTTAAATATAAAGTTTATTGAATTTTCAAGAAAAGGAAGGAGGGGGTACAAAAATCAAAAGGGGGAAAACAGGGAAATAAGGATATGCACCACAATATAAAACCTTGTATAACATGACACGACAGCTTCACCGAACTGTATGACATCGACATAAGTCACTGAAATAGCCCCAACAAGACCCTAAAGCGTGACTGTATAAGTATCCCAAATAGTCCAGTGATCTTTGCCGACCCCTTTCAATCCCATCAAAGACCTGGCCATGGCATCAAGGGACCTTAATTCCCCCATCCTAGTTTTAACCATACCCACTGTGGGCACCTTATCTGATTTCCAGTTGAAGGCTATTAAATTAATGGTGACAGATAAGATATGGGCTAGGAGTTGTTTCTGGAAATGGGTAAGGGATGAGGGGAACATTTGAAGGAGAAAAATATCAGGAGATGGAATAATGTCCACTCCAAGGACCGCCGAACTCAGTAAGGCGATCTGATCCCAAAAAATTGTAAGACGGGAGCATGACCACCATACATGGAAAAACGACCCATCCTCCTCCTCACACCTCCAACAGGTCTTAGAAACGTTAGGTTTAAAATGATGTTCCCTGTCGGGGGTAATATACCAGCGGTACAGAACCTTCTTCCTAGCTTCCGTCAGCGAGATACATCTAAACTTTTTACAGTCCAATAAAAAACTGTCTCTCCATTGGTCTGAGGTAAAAGATTGATTCAGGTCTCGTTCCCATGTCTCTTGGAATCGCCACCGTTTAATCTGGGGTCTAGTTAAGAACTGTTGATATATCAGAGACAAGAGACGCGTTTCGGGAGTGAGGTGCAAACAGTAGTTTTCAAACAGAGTGAGGAGGTACGAGCTGGGGGGGAGATGTATTAGACCATATTGCGAGAGACAAGAGCGTAGCCTCAAAAAATGAAAGCCGAGTTTGGCATGTAGGGAGTGTTTCTCCTGGAGCTGCAGGAAGGGAAGAAGGTCATGTGAGGCATAGAAATAAAATAGTTTGCCTAGCAAAGCACGGCTCCACGGGCGGGGATCAAAATCAGGGATCAGGTGAGTAAACATCGATATGGGGGAGGCCATAGATAGGGGGTGTATTGCCGTCAGGGCGGAGCGCGTCACATCCCAGACACGTATGAGAAGTGTCGCCATGTCAGGTAGCACATTTAGTAGCGGTCTGGAGGCTTTTGGCGTCCATAAGAATCCCAAAAAATCATGTGGGAGCGTGCAGGGTAAGAGCAGGGCAGTCCACTGGGGGAGATTAATCCCTGTAAAGAGGCAGCCAAGGTTCGTCATCACAGCTGCCCTAAAGTACAACAGTAAATTAGGTAAACCCAATCCCCCTCTGGCCACAGGTTGGTGTAAAAGAGCAATTTTAATGCAAGGTCTCCTGCCTCGCCATATAAAGTTAGAGAGGGTTGAGAGAATAGTCGCAAAAAAGGACAGTGGGACTGTCAGCGGCAATGCCCTAAAAACATACAACAGTTTAGGCAGCAGTGGTGTATTTAGGTTTTGTGCTGCCCTAGGCCTGACTAAACTCGTGCACCCCTAATTTAAATTTGACGCACCCCTTCCTGTCAAGGGCACACCTCTTCCTGGTTAATCCCCACCCTTCCTCTTTAAGCTCCACCTTTTCCTCTTAGAGCTCCGCCTTTTCCTCTCTTTATATTAAAAGTGGATACCAAGTGCCTACTTGTATATTTTGTATACCATTTCAAATGTATCTATTGAGATAAAGAAAATTATGAAATGTTTAAATTCAAGTATTTTTACAAAGAACAGCCACGCATGTCAAGTAAACGGGATCACAGCCGCTCTAATTGGTGGAACAATAAAATCCACAGAAACGTGCACTGCATATGAGCGTATCACAGAGCTGCATAGCAATAAAACCCACAGAAATGGGCACTGTGTATGAGCATATCAGAGCTGCAAAGCAATAAAACCCACAGAAATGTGCAGTGTGTATGAGCATATCACAGAACTGCACAGCAATAAAACTCACAGTAATGTGCAGTGTGTATGAGCGTATCCCAGAGCTCCAGGGCAATAAAACTCACAGTAATATGCAGTGTGTATCACAGAATCCACAGCAATAAAACTCCCAGCAATGCAATGTGCGGTGTGTATGAGTGCATCAGAATTCACAGCAATAAAACTCCCAGCAATGCAATGTGCGGTGTGTATGAGTGCATCAGAATCCACTGCAATAAAACTCCCAGCAATGCAATGTGTGGTGTGTGTCAGTGTATCAGAATCCACAGCAATAAAACTCCCAGCAATGCAATGTGCGGTGTGTATGATTGCATCAGAATCCACTGCAATAAAACTCCCAGCAATGCAATGTGTGTTGTGTGTCAGCGTATCAGAATCCACAGCAATAAAACTCCCAGCAATGCAATGTGCGGTGTGTATGAGTGCATCAGAATCCACTGCAATAAAACTCCCAGCAATGCAATGTGTGGTGTGTGTCAGCGTATCAGAATCCACAGCAATAAAACTCCCAGCAATGCAATGTGCGGTGTGTATGAGTGCATCAGAATCCACTGCAATAAAACTCCCAGCAATGCAATGTGTGTTGTGTGTCAGCGTATCAGAATCCACAGCAATAAAACTCCCAGCAATGCAATGTGCGGTGTGTATGAGTGCATCAGAATCCACTGCAATAAAACTCCCAGCAATGCAATGTGTGGTGTGTGTCAGCGTATCAGAATCCACAGCAATAAAACTCCCAGCAATGCAATGTGCGGTGTGTATGATTGCATCAGAATCCACTGCAATAAAACTCCCAGCAATGCAATGTGTGTTGTGTGTCAGCGTATCAGAATCCACAGCAATAAAGCTCCCAGCAATGCAATGTGCGGTGTGTATGAGTGCATCAGAATCCACTGCAATAAAACTCCCAGCAGTGCAATGTGTGGTGTGTATGAGTGCATCAGAATCCACTGCAATAAAACTCCCAGCAATGCAATGTGCGGTGTGTATGAGTGCATCAGAATCCACTGCAATAAAACTCCCAGCAATGCAATGTGTGTTGTGTGTCAGCGTATCAGAATCCACAGCAATAAAACTCCCAGCAATGCAATGTGCGGTGTGTATGAGTGCATCAGAATCCACTGCAATAAAACTCCCAGCAGTGCAATGTGTGGTGTGTATGAGTGCATCAGAATCCACTGCAATAAAACTCCCAGCAAACCGAGTGTATATGAGCACACAGCAATGATTTATTCTATATTTACCGGCCTCTGTCCGCGGTAGGGCTGTGTGCAGAGTCAGCAGGTACTGTGTACAGACTCAGCAGGAGGTCCCTCCAGGCCACGTTAGGATCACGGCTGTGCCTGTGCGTGGAGCCATCTTGTCAGCAGTGGGGTGCCACTGCCAGAGGGTGCACCGTGACTTTGATTCCTTCCCGATGGGTGTTCAGTCCAGAATAGAGTGACAGTCCATGTTAACGAAAGGGCGGGCAGCTGCGTGCATGCGTGTCACGTGGTTCAGCCAGTCAGGTGGTACTGAGACTCAGTACCACCTGACTGGCCGGACCGAGTGTGACCTGCACGCAAGCAGCCTCACCAGGAGCCAGGCAGCTCAATGACAAATTTCTATCACTGCAGTGCTGGTTAAGGAAAGGTCCACTTTAAACAGCAGTAAGCAGACAGGGCTTCATATTCTGCTGAAACCCCCCCCCCTTTACCTGCCGTTTACTGTCATCTTCTCTCTCTGGACACAAATCACATCCCCCTCCCCTCTCCTAGAGCTGCTGCGGGGCAGGGGAGGAGCTATGGAGGGAGGAGAGGGGGATTTTTATTCTATTCGATTTTATTCCGTATGCAAACGCCATGCTCCGCTGCTCGTTGTTTGAGAACACAGCTCAAAGCTGACACACAGTGACAGTGGCACCTCCTAGTACCCCCTAATGACACCCCAATAATCACTGGTACCTGGGGCGGCCCGCCCTCCGCCACTCCTCTAAGTACACCACTGCTCTGGTGATATGCTCACACACAAGTTTGGCGAACTGCCAGCAAGTACGGTGCTGTTTGAAGGCAGTGCAAATCCCCATAGAGAAGTAATGGTTAATCTATTCAGAGAACACCAAACAGCAGAGAAATGACAGTGAAATGCCCTGATGTTCAGTGGTTTCAATCAGCAGGTTTATTCAGGCGAACCCCATAGGTTTCAATGTTAAAAATATTCCAGTTTTTTATGCAATATCTAATAAACCATTTATTATTTTAATCTGCAGTAAAAAGTCTTTATTTATTTATTGATTTTTTTTGTACCTTTTAGTGATTTTTCAGAATTTTTTGGGCTAAATCCCCCCCTTTTTTTAATAGCGGTTCTCCTTTTTCTGTAACAGAACTTTTTATTATCAATCATAGGATCTTATATGTAAATTCCAGACATTTTCGTTCAGTAGTTCTTTTGAAAACAGCAGGCCATGGGTTTGCGGTGGCAGCATACAGCGGCCGACTCCATGCACTTTGGGTACCCTGCGGTGAATGGTGAATTCACTGCAGGGCTGGGAAATTTTATTCCCCGAAGTGCAGGGAACTACAGAACACCAAAATGTTGGCGTCATTTCGGTGCTCTGTGAGTAACCCAATTAGTGGTGAGGTTTTTTGTTGCCCCCTGGAAAGTGAAAGCCTAGGCCTTGCCTACCCAGGACATACTTGAAAATTAGTGACATCTCAATGTTTCCTTCCTGGTAAAATAGTTTGCAAAAGTAAAAAAAAAAAAAAAAAAAAAAATTTTTTTTTTTTTTTTTAGGGGTGGGGCCACCCAGCGGGCCGCCGCCCCCTGGAAAGTGCCGCCCTAGGCCTGGGCCTTGTTGGCCTAGGCCAAGATACACCAGTGTTAGGCAGTAACATCATTTTTATCGCATTAATCCTTCCTGCCCATGATATCTCTACATTAGACCATTGCTGACACAGGTTAGAGGTTAGGGCAATAAGAGGTGTATAGTTAAGCGCAAAAAGTTGGGATTTGGTAAATGTTAGTTTGATTCCCAAATATGTCAGGGAGTTATTACGCCAGTGAGCTTACGAGTGAGTTTACGTTGCAATGGCCATTGAAACAAACAAAAACCTCAGTTTTGTTGTACATGGAACACATAGAAACGAGCGCAGATGACACCTTTTTTCCTTGTTATGTTTTATACATTAACTTGGCTGTTACTCCTGGCAGTTGCTGCCGCTCTGGTGAGTATGGGCGCGACGCCATTTTTTCTGTATTTATGTATATCATGCTTGTAACACCAGTCCGTCATTCTGCAGCTGTTCCTCTTTCCATGTTTTTGTTTTTAATCCCAAATGGGAAGTGTTTGGTGCGTGTATAAATAAAACCCACCATCTTTGCCTCTCCTTGGCTGAAAAGCAGCAGGAGGGGCTTGGAGCTGCTCAGTGGTACATGTTAGGTAGGTACTCACTCTGTAAAGAGGTGCCGTGAAGTGGCGAGTGAGCTTACGTTGCAATGGCCATTGAAACAAACAAAAACCTCATGGAACACATAGAAACGAGCGCAGATGACACCTTTTTTCCTAGTTATTACGCCAGTCATATGGGTAGGTTCGTTTGAGGGAGGCTAGATCAGAGACCGGGATACTATATGGTAGGGCTTGGGTTTTATGAACATTATTTTTATGGTAAGACAATCTCCCATATGCCTCTAAAATGGAGTGAAGGGCAGGCAAGGAGGTAAGGGGATTGGTCAACGTAAGTAGGATGTCATCAGCAAAAAGACTTAATTTATAAGCAGAAGGGCCCACCATAAGACCCTCCACCTCATCAGCTTGTCTTATAGCTTGTGCAAGCGGTTCCAGTGCTAGTGCGTATAGAAGGGGGGAGAGAGGGCAGCCCTGCCTGGTGCCATTCGTTATGGAAATCACGGAGGACTGAAAACCTGCTGTTAAGACACGGGCATTTGGAAAGGAATAGAGCGCCAAAATAGCCCCAATAAACTCCCGGGGAAAATTAAATTTCAGTAGAGTGTGTTCCAAGAACACCCAATGGAGTCGGTCGAACACCTTTTCGGCATCAAGCGAAAGCATCAGAGTCGGTGTGTTGGATCGCATAGCATGGTCCATCTAGACCAAAGCCTTGATAGTATTAACAGGGCCCTGTCTGGATGTGATAAACCCAACCTGATCATCAGCTATTAGTAGGGGCATGACGTCGACCAGTCTGGTAGATAGTATCTTAGCATAAAGTTTAGCATCTACATTAAGAAGAGAGATAGGTCCATATTTGGACCATTGATCCGCAGGTGGAGACGTTTTGGGGATAGTAACTATAGTAGCGGACAACCAATCAGTAGTTGCGTTCCCCGATTTTAAATACGTGAGTTAGTGCAGAGAGGAGAGGGGCATTGAGGCGAGCTGAAAAGGATTTATAGTAGGCTGACGTGAAACCGTCCGGGCCCGGCGCTTTATTAGATTTGAGGGAGGAGAGGGCCAAGGTGAGTTCTGTCAGAGAGGGAGAGGAGAGTAGATTGGGAAGATATGTGTCTGGCAATGAAGGTAGGTGCAGTCGCTGGAGGAAAGGAAAAATCTCCGATACATTGGGCTGAGGCAGCGTGGTCTCGTGTTTTAAATTATACAAAGTGGAGTAATACTCGGCAAAAGAATCTGCAATCTGCTGAGGGTGGTAGCGCGTTGATCCGTCTGCAGCTGTCAGATGATCAATTTTAGACTTCGCCACCTTTTTTCTTAATCTATTGGCCATTATCCTACTCGCCTTATTATTGTACAGATACATCTTAGTTCGCAACCTGCGCGCCGCCCATACGTAATCGCGTTTATCCATTTCCGTCAGCTGCAGTTGGAGTCCAGCTAAGGTGGATCGTGTAGTCAGGTCTGTTTGTTTCTTATGCAGGGTCGTGACTTGGTGTATTTGGTGCAGTAAGGTCAGTCTATGGGAAGAGTTCTGCTTTTTAAAATATGAGCCCCATTTAATTAATACGCCTCTCACTACCGTTTTATGTGCTTGCCATACAGTGAGGGGGTGCACGTCTGGGGTGGTGTTCTCTTTAAAGTAATTCTCTAAGGTGCGCTGAACGTCCTCTACAACCTCCGGACGGGACAAAAGGGACTCGTTTAAACGCCAGGGTGATCGTCCCGTAGGGGCACGGGAGTCAGGGAGTTGTAGAGTGATAGGTGCGTGGTCTGACCAAGACATAGAGCCCAGTTTGCAATCAGATACCAAATTCAGTAGTTCCGCCGTCACAAAGAAGTAGTCTATTCTGGAGTAAGTTTTATGCGCTCCTGAGTAGAAAGAATAGTCACAGTCATCAGGGTGCAAAATGCGCCAGATGTCAAATAGTTGGAACTCCGCCAAAAGAGCAGCAGAGTTGCGAGCTGCAGACCGCTGCACTCTGGTAGATCAGGGCGGCAAGTCAATTATAAAAACTGAAGAGAAAACGTTCAGTGCAAACGGCACTGGAAAAATATATACAGTACCTCTCCTAGGCCACAGAAGACTCGGGCCAACCCTGGTCATACCAGGTGGAGTAGAGGGGTGTGCTCGGACAGACACACTCCAGAGGTGGAGAAGGAGAGCAGGAAAGGAGCGGCCACCCAGCGATGCTCCCGCTCTATCCAAGTCGTAGCGCGGTCGGTCAGGACAATATAAACCTCAGCAATCTCACAGATGCCATCCGCAATAAAAAGAAAAACCAAACCCATAGGTCTTCAAATGTAGGACCTCTAAGTAGCTTTTATTTCGTCGTGTTCACTCGGTGCCACTCCGGTGAGACCTTTTGCGGTGACGGGGGAGCATGCTGAGGTGGCGTGAATTCACCCAATAGGTTCCACGTCTGAAGAGCAGCCAGGCCTTTGCCGACGTCCCGCAAAACTGCAAAGCGCAAAACTGCAAACCGCAAAAACATCGCTCCGTTGCGGGTCACCAGAAGCTTTAGTGGAAATCCCCAGCGATACTGAATCTGATGATTTCTCAGGACCTTGGTCACCGGTAGGAATTCTTTGCGTTTTGACATAGTAGCAGCAGATAAATCAGGGAAAAACAGATGATCGGCGTATGGCGGAGGCAAGGCCGTTGCGATTCTAATAGCGGAGAGAAGGGATTCTTTGATCCGGAAGAAGTGAACCCTCATCAAAACGTCTCTAGGAACCGTTTGGTCCAGGTGGCGCAGCTTCGGGATACGGTGTACTCTGTCGAGCTGTAAGTCCGCGTCCAGCTTTTCCGGTAGCAGAGTTCGAAATAGGGTCAGCAAATATGTGGTCAAGTCACCAGGTTTAACCATTTCAGGGATTCCTCGCACTCGTATATTGTTTCTGCGGGAACGGTCTTCTAAATTGGTCACCTTAAGTAATAATGACTCGTGGGTGGTTTTTAACTCCTTATAAGCATCTACAAGGTCGTTATGGGCTCAGCACAGTTCGTCAGTTTTTGTTTCTAATGCTTCAGTACGCTCACCCAGATCTCGAATTTCCTGATGGAGATTGGCTGTGATAGACCAAAAATCCTCCTGAATAGTAGTTCTGAGGTCCTGGAGCAGAGATTGGAGCTGGAGCCCAGAAGCAGGGGCAGATGCTGACAGGAGCAGGGGAGGAAAATCCCCCTCCTCCGGAGGGATCGATCTCGACGATCCGGAATCGCGGGAGGTCCAGGCGCCATCTTGCGGCCTTTCCCGGGCCTCCCCGAATCGCGATACCTCAGCCGTTTTTGGGGTTTTGCTTGGTGCCATCGGGTGCCAGGGTGAGTCCTGAGGCTAATGAGGCTGTTTGTGGCGCAAACCGCCGCCGTTTTGAGCCGCTATAGCGGGAGAATTATTCGGTGGAGAGAGAGCTCACCTCACATGCGGCTGCTCAGTATGGCTGCCGGCCACGCCCAACCAAAATATTCCCGTTTTAATTCAATATCTAATAAACCGTTCATTATACAATTCTGCAGTAAAGAGTCTCTTTATTTATAGATTTTTTAGGATATTTGAAGCATTTTTTTTTTTTTAAACAGTCAGATTTTTTAATAAGTTTACTTATTTTTTCTGTAACAGCCCTTTTTGTTATCATTCATTCAACCTCATATGTAAATTTCAGACATTTTCGCTCAGTAGTTTCTTTGCAAACAGCATTTCACTTTTCAACCATTCAAGCAAACTGTTTTCCTAATTTATTCACTCCATTTGTCTGAGGTGTCGGCTTTTTCCGGCGGCTTCGCTGCGTGTGATCGGCTCCTGCTCGGGTTTTTCCGGCGTTTTCGGCAGATAATCCAGATGTTTTTGCAGGTTTCGGCGTGCATTTGCCGGGTTTTTGCGCTGAGTTTTTGGCTGCTTTTCCCTGCACTTCGACGGCCCTGTGGTGCTTGCTGAATACACCGCATGGTCGCCGAAATGGGATCGGCAAAACGAACCGAATTGAAGAGAACGAAAAGTCACCGAACGTGCAGTGACTTTTCGATTCTCTTTGAATTACCCTGTAGGTCAAAATAGCCAAACCAGAAAAATTCTCGCATTTTCCATTCTCCAGTCATTCTCCTACTTTTCACCTCTCTTTGAATAACCCTGTTTATCAGGTCTATTCACTTAAGGTGAAACTCAGGAGAATGACTGGAGAAGTGAAAATTAGGGATGTGCATTTCGATTCGGACCGATTCGTATTTTTCAGGAATCGGGCTGATTCGTGGCCTCGGATTCCGATGATTTTCCAAATCGGATCTGATCCGAAAACGGCTGAAATGAAACGATTTCCGATGCGAAACGAAATGTTTTCAGAATTTTCGTATGGGCGTGAATGGTGTAACATCACAATTAATTTTCGTTCCATTCATGATTTCGGTTCCATTTCGATAATTTCGGACATCGTATTTTTCGGTTCCATTGCTGATTCCGTAATTCCATTCCAAATTCCAATGATTCGATATTCTGTCGCTACGATAATTCTGTCGATACGATAATTCTGCAGATTCTATCGTTTTTTATTAAATAAAGATCCTTTTTTTCTTATGAATATGCATTGCACAACTTTATTAAATCATAATCGTTAAAAACAAAAATAAAATACTGACCCAAGTGGTCTGACTTTAAAGAAAATAACAGAACAAAAGGTTTTAAAATGGAAAAAAATTTATCAGAAACGAAAAAAAACAAACCAGAACAAATAAAATGATTTAGGCTCGTGTCAGACGAGCACATTGTGTACGTGCGTTTTTGCCCATATAATAACGTCTGGCGCAGCATAGCATAATCGCCAATGGAGCCCCCTCACGAAGTGCGCCCGCACCGAACTACGGGCGCACAACGCATGCAGCAAACGGGCGCAATTTAGGCAAGAACGTCAAACCGCTATGCCGGACGCACAAAGTGCACTGCGTCCGCATAGCTTTGTGTGTGATTGATGGGATGAAGTCAGACGGTCCGCATTTTTGACGTCCAGCACCTTGATGAACAAAATGGTTTTTGATATCATGTATCAATTTGTATCATTTTTTTTTTTTTTGAAATTCTTTGAGTTTTTACACAGAACATGGCACAACAAACATTTCTCACCAAGCGCATGAAAATACAGAGATCAATTGACAGGTGCCTAATCGTAACCCCATCTGAGAGTGGGTATAGACAAAGACCAATAATAAAACAAAGCCAAACGCAAGAAAAAAAGGGGGAAAAAGTGAAAGAGAAGAGAAAAAAAAGGGGAGGGGTGGACATTTTCAACCAGGTTTTACAAACTTAATTGAGTGCTGGAGATAGACATTTCAACTTGTGACTCCCAAATAATCATCCCACAGATGCCAAGTTTTCTCAAACTTGGGAAGGGTTTGGCGTACGATTGCTGTCAGTTCCTCCATAAGCCTCACATCGGATACTTTAGCCTTCACGAGACGCATTGTAGGCAGGACATTCCGACAGCCATTGAGAAGCCAGTGATCTGCGAGCCGCCAGGAGGATGCATCGTAGTAAGGATTGCTCGGGGTTCGTGAAACCAGGTTTCGGCCGAGAGAGCAAGAAGTCCCAGGGATCCGCATGAACGGGTCTGTGGAATATCGAAGTCAGCAAACGGCCCACCTTCCCCCAGTATTCCTTGACCCTCGGACAGTCCCACCACAAGTGGATGAAGGTGCCCTGAAATCCACAGTTGCGCCAGCATAAATCGATAGTGGTCCTCCCCATCCTGCATAGGAGCACAGGGGTTGTGTACCATCTAAATAGCATTTTGAAGGACTGTTCTTGGTGGGTGACACAGATAGAGGACTTCGCCGTAGCCCACCAAATTTCCTCCCATTCATCCCCCGTCAATGATTCCTGCAGATCGGCCTCCCAGCGAGCGCAATAGGCTAGCTCGCCCCATTCCTTGGAGCCGGAACACAGTGAATAATATATAGTCGAGATCAGTCCCCTAGGGACACTCGCCGCAGAGCAGAGCTTCTCAAACCAGTTCAGGGGTGTGTTGGCTATGGGAACTAAGGCCTCTGAATCTATATAATGCCGCAGCTGCATAAAGTGAAAGTAGTCAAACGGTCTCAGTGTGGCCCTAGCAGAGAGGTCTGCGAAGGTCACCTTCTTACCCCTGGTCAATATGTCTCCAAAACGTCTTAGTCCCGTCGCCTCAAGTGTTTTGAAGTCAGGAAGGTTCATCCCTGGGGGGAATGCCGGGTTGCGGAAAAGCGGGGTCATAGGCGACGGGGTAGTGGCTAAGGAGAATTTGGAGCAGGCAAGGTCGAAGATGCCCAGGGAGTTGGCTATCGCCGGGCAAACCGTGCGGGGCAAGGGGCGCGAAGGTCTGGGTAGCTACAGAGACTTGTGTGGGTGGTCAGGGGAGGTAAGCGCAGTCTCCAGTGCCACCCAACGTCTGTCCTCCGCCGGTGCGTGCCAGGCAACCACCTGCGCCAGTTGTGCTGCGCAATAATACATATAAAGGTTAGGGAGACCCAATCCACCTCTAGTTTTAGGACGATATAGTATTTTACGAGCTACTCTCCGCCTTTTATTCTGCCAGACGAACGCATCTATCGCAGATTGAATTCCTGCCAGGTCCCTCCGGGTGACCACCACCGGCAGCGCTTGAAAAAGGAACAGGAGCCTGGGCAGGATGTTCATCTTAACAGAGTGGATCCTCCCGATCCACGAGATCGGCTTCTCAGTCCAGTCCTCTAGGTCCTTCTTAATCTGTCGTATCACGGGTGGGAAATTGGCAGAAAACAAACGTGTGGGGTCATTAGTCAGAGAGACCCCAAGATATTCTAGTGACGTCCGTACAATTGGAATGCGGAAACGGGATGCCATATCCGCAACCGTCTCTGGTGACATGTGTAAGGGCATCGCCTGGGATTTAGTAAGGTTGACCTGAAACCCCGAAAGGGTTCCATAGTAGGTCAATAAATCATGGAGGTGGCGCATGGAGCGTAAGAGGTCTGTCAGGGAGAGCAAGATGTCGTCTGCGTAAGCCGAAACCGTAAACCTGTGGGTGCCCAAGGGGACACCTTGTATGTGCGGGGATTGGCGTATGTGCGTTAGAAGGGGTTCTAGAGCTAGCACAAATAGGATCGGAGACAAAGGGCACCCCTGTCGCGTGCCATTCGAGATATTAAAAGGGAAACAGGCGGCACCCTGGAGTTTAATCTGCGCTCTCGGATTTTCATAAAGGGCCTGTATCACATTGAGGAAATTGTCAGGTAACCCCATTCGAGCCAAAAGACGAAAGAGAAAGGGCCATTCCACCCTGTCGAAGGCCTTCTCCGCGTCCAAGGAAAGAAGCAGAGAAGGCGTTCGAGTCAATCCCGCCCACCACACCAGGTCGGCACCTCGGCGCTGTCACGTCTCAGCCTTGCCCCCTGCTGGTGGTAGCAGGGATTCCTGTTTGTTTTTGTTTTCAGGCTGCAGGCCATCTGTTGGGCTTATTGGTCTGCGGTCACATGATCTGATCTGCACTATATGTAGGACCAGGATTCCCCTTGATCCTTGGACCAGGATAGTCTTTCTTGCCTAGTCCCTGTGTGCTGGTTAACTTTGATATTCTGTGTATGACCTCTGGCTCATGTGTTTAGGATCTCTCTCTTGTCTGACCCCTCTAGTTATGATATTCTGTGTATGACCTTTGGCTCTTGTATTTGGATCTCTCTTCTGTCTGTCCCCTGTACCGTGCTTATTTATCCGTGTAATACCTGCATTCATTGTATGTCTGGTTTATGTTTTATACACCTTGCAGACCTAGCTTAGTTACTATTTCGAGACCACCTTTCAAGGATCTCAGTCAGGGCTTAGGGATCTTTTTAGTTTCTGTTAATATCTTGGTTTGTTCCCTGGAATCTGTATACCTGCCCTTAAGGCTTCAATCTCCGCAGATTGGGGGCTCCCCATCACCCTATAGGGGGCTCACCGTTACAGGCGCGTATTCTCGTACAGCTGTTGACCGGGGATGAAGCCGACTTGGCCGGGATGTATAAGTGAGGTCAGCATGGGATTCAGTCTATCCGCTAAGATTTTGGCCAGGAGTTTAATATCGAAGTTAAGGAGGGAGATGGGACGGTAGTTTTCAGGTCTCGAGGCGTCCCTCCCTTCCTTCGGAAGCAGCGCAATGTCAGCCAGGGTCATGTCCGGGTGTAAGCGGGTCTCCCAGCGCAGCGCGTTGAATAGATTGGTCAAGTGTGGGAGTAAGATTTTCTTGAAGGTTTTGTAGTAACCTCCATGGAAACCGTCCGGTCCGGGGGCTTTCATACCGTTCAGGCCGGCAAGTGCCCTGCTGACCTCCGGCATGGCAATCGGCTCCCCAAGAGTGGCTGACTGGGCTTGGGTGAGGGCGGTCAAGGGTGTGGAGTTTAAGAAGTCGTCAATCATGCCTGTGGCGCTACCGGCACCCTCCCCCTGGGCCCTTGAGTGGTTATAAAGTCGGTTGTAAAATTCAGTGAAAACCTTAGCTATAGCGCCGGGGGATGTAACTACCCTCCCGTCGCTCACCCTGACAGAGGAGATCGATTTAGAAGTCCCCCTAGGTCTGAGGCTACGCGCTAAGAGTGTGTCTAATTTGTTAGATTGTTCGTAGAAGGTCCGCCTAGACCACATTAAGGATTTAGCAACATCATCTAGGAAGAGCTGTTTCAGGGCTCTCCTGACTTCATTGAGGGCGACGAGCCCGGAGGGGGTGGGATCTGCCTTGTGTTGTTGCTCCAAACGGTGAAGCTGTGCTTGGAGATCTAAGGCCAAGCTAAGTTTCTGTTTCTTCCGAAACGTGGCTACTTTGATGAAATGGCCTCGGATCACGGCTTTGTGAGCAGCCCAAACCGTGGCCGGGGACATCTCCTCCGAGGCGTTTTCCGTAAAATATTGGTCAAGGGCCACCCGTGTCTGCGCTATAACGTCTGAGTCGCGGAGAAGAGAGGCATTCAGCTTCCACTTCCACGGACCAGAGGATTGAGGAACAGCCAGCTGTAGGGAAATGTCTGCATGGTCCGACCACGTAATACTGTGGATGTCAGCTCACACCACCCTAGCCATACTAGCAGCGTTGCAGAGGAAAAGGTCTATGCGTGAATATGAACCGTGTGGAGCCGAGTAGAAAGTAAAATCCATTTCATCAGGGTGGAGAACCCTCCATGCGTCCAAGAAGTCTGAGTGTCTGAGGAAAGTGTAAAAAGCCTTATCCTGTCCACTAGGTCCCGGTGCCCGGTCAGTCCCTGTCTGGGATCGCCTGTCAATAGCCGCGCAGGGGACCGCATTCATGTCACCGCCCACAATCACCATGCCTGGAGGGAGGGAGGCCACCAAGGCAGTCATGTCCGTCCAGAACTGTTCGGATTGTGCATTAGGGGCGTAAATGTTAATGAGATGACAAGCGGAAGCGTACAGTGATCCCGATACCAGGACAAATCTACCGTCACTGTCACACACCTCGGATGTAATCTTGAAGGGGCATGTCTTCCGAAAGAGGATGGACACCCCATTGCGCTTAACGACGGAGTGGGACGATACCGCCACAGTATAGATATGATCTGTGAGTCTGACCTTGGCCACTTTGTTAATGTGGGTTTCCTGAATAAATGCTATATCTGACTTAGCTGATTTAAGGCTGCGCAGTAAGAGGCGGCGCTTGTTCGGGGAGTTCAGGCCCTTCACATTTAGGGAGGTTATCTTAACGGACATCGGGGGGTGTTGTCAAAGCATAAAAGGAGGCTCTGTACCACATCCTGTGCCATCCCGTGCCAATGAATAAGCCCGTAGGGGCAGCCTGGTGGAAAAACAACAGGGGAAGAAAAAAACAATAAAACCATCAAACAAATAGAACTATATACAGAAAAGACCTCCGAAGAGTAAACCAAAGAAAGCCTGGGCTTACATATCGCCAGGCAAAAAAAGATTGGGGGGGAGGTAACCCAAAGTTCGGCTCCGGCATGAGAGTCCAGGATACCACCTTGCCCGCCACGAGTGTCCATTGGATTGTAAGACCCTGTAAAAAAGAAAACAGGGCTCCCCCTGGGTCCGCGCCAGCCACCTGTGTCCCTCTGTGCGGTCCCGGTGTCATCGTGGGGGTGGGAGAGGATCGCCGTCGGGCGTATATGACCCAGAGAGGGGGTGCAAGGGGTGAGGGGAGAAATTGTGCGGTGTACGCACGGGACGCACCAGCTGATGGCCCATTGTGCCTTCCCAAAAAAAAGAAAAAAAAAGAAAAGGGGCTGTCCGGAGGGCGCAAAAAAAGAAAAACGGAGCACCTCACCTCAAGTCGGGGTTCGTCCAGAGCGACTGCGCCCATTGCCGCCAACGGTTCTCCATTCTCTGGAGAAATGTTGCAGGGAGGTAGGATGGTGGTTCGGGAGTTCGAAGTCGTCCGGTGGGGTGATACCAAGAGCTTTGAAGAATCTGCCCGGATCCATCCGGGGTTGTAAAACGTGGGTGCGGCCGTCCAGGAAGGCCAGGATCTTCAAGGGGTGCCCCCAAGCGAATTGGACCTTGTGGTTTCTGAGTAGGTCTGCGACGGGTTTCCATTCCCTCCATCGCTGTAGCGTTATTGGGGTCAAATCCTGGAAGAGCAAAATGGGGGTACCCTCGTATGAAATGGAGGCGCCCCTATTATTGCGTAAAATAAGTTCCTTGGTGGAGTAGTGCAAGAAGCGAACGATCACGTCCCTCGGGCGCTCATCCTCTGCCCTCCGAGCGCGCAGAGCGCGGTGTGCCCGGTCTAGAATCCACGCTTGTTCTGGAGGGTCTGGGACCAGGGGACGTAGAAGGTCCCGCACCAAATCAGCCAGGGAGCCCTCGCCCGCTCCCTCGGGAAGGCCTCTTATGCGGAGGTTGTTTCTGCGCGTTCGGTTTGATAAATCTTCCATCTGTACCTCAATGTCCTCCACTCTGCGTAGTAACATATTCGTGCCGTCCACCACCGCATTGTGTGCTTCAGCCATGTCATCAACCCTGGTTTCGAGCACCGCCGTTCTCGTACCTAGCGCCATGAGGTCTGCCTGCATGATCTTCGTGCTCCTATCTATCTCCCCAGCCAGGTATGTGCGCATCTCAGGCATATGGGTGAGGATGGCCGTTGTATCGGCTTCTGCCGGGTTCCTGTCTGACATTTCGTCCTCCGAGACCGGCGTCTTGTGGCAGGAAGAGGAGCGGCCGCCATCTTGAGAGGCCGCCTGCCTCTTCGCGGAAAACAGCGCGGCCACAGAACCATCCCGCTGCTTACCGCGTTTCGCCAATTTATTGGTAGCCGGCATCATGGGGGTCCTCCAGGTGTCTCTGGGAGGTTCAGGGTCTGCGGATGTAAGCGGATTGCAATGTCTTGTGGCGGAGCTAACAGCTCAGGCGGCCATCACCATCGGCAGCCAAGCCACGCCCAATTTGTATCATTTTTAATACTAATATTATTTCCCATAGGTCCCTCTTTTTCTCTACATCAGTCAAAAATAACGGATCGTGTGGCCACTGCTGCGTCTACCATCAGAAAGTGGGTCCGTACTGCACGGACGCACATTCCGTACAAAATGCGCTCATCTGACACCGGCCTTAAAACGAAAAAAAAAAAAAAATATGTAGCATATGAATCCGCACACTGCTGGAAAGCACCTCTCTGCAGTATAATTAATGCAGCATATGAATACGCACACTGCTGGGAAGCGCCTCTCTGCAGTATAAATACAGCATATGAATACGCACACTGCGGGGAAGCGCCTCTCTGCGGTATAATTAATGCAGCATATGAATACGCACACTGCTGGGAAGCGCCTCTCTGCAGTATAAATACAGCATATGAATACGCACACTGCTGGGAAGCGCCTCTCTGCAGTATAAATACAGCATATGAATACGCACACTGCGGGGAAGTGCCTCTCTGCAGTATAATTAAATGTAGCATATGAATCCGCACACTGCGGGGAAGCGCCTCTCTGCGGTATAATTAATGCAGCATATGAATACGCACACTGCGGGGAAGCGCCTCTCTGCAGTATAAATACAGCATATGAATACGCACACTGCGGGGAAGCGCCTCTCTGCAGTATAAATGCAGCATATGAATACGCACACTGAGGGAAGCGCCTCTCTGCAGTATAATTAATGCAGCATATGAATCCGCACACTGCGGGGAAGCGACTCTCTGCAGTATAATTAATGCAGCATATGAATCCACACACTGCTGGGAAGCATCTCTCTGCAGTATAATTAATGCAGCATATGAATCCACACACTGCCAGGCAGCTCCTCTCTGCAGTATAATTAATGCAGCATATGAATCCGCACACTGCAGGGAAGCACCTCTCTGCAGTATAATTAATGCAGCATATGAATCCGCACACTGCAGGGAAGCACCTCTCTGCAGTATAATTAATGCAGCATATGAATCCGCACACTGCAGGGAAGCGCCTCTCTACAGTATAATTAATGCAGCATATGAATCCGCACACTGCAGGGAAGCACCTCTCTGCAGTATAATTAATGCAGCATATGAATCCACACACTGCTGGGAAGCGCCTCTCTGCAGTATAATTAATGCAGCATATGAATCCGCACACTGCGGGGAAGCGCCTCTCTGCAGTATAATTAATGCAGCATATGAATCCGCACACTGCAGGGAAGCACCTCTCTGCAGTATAATTAATGCAGCATATGAATCCACACACTGCTGGGAAGCGTCTCTCTGCTGTATAATTAATGTATGCGTCTGTGTTATATGTATATGTATCCTGTCTGTATATTATAACTTAAAATGCAGTAAAATTTGAATTTTCAGTAATTTACAAGGTGTAAAGTGTTTTTTTTTCACATTTTAACGTGCGAGCGTTTACGGTTATATTTTGTATGAGTTGCGCTTGTTAAAAAAATTAGAGATGGGGACTTGTTACATACATTTTTTGGGGGAAAATTCCACGATTTTTAACAAACGCAACCCATACAAAAATCGTTAGTGCAGCATCATTGTTCACATAATTGAATGGGAACAATATTGCTGCATTAGCAAAACAAAACAAAAAAAAAACTTTTTTAAAAATTTTTTATTTATTTTTTAATATTATATTATTTTATATATATATATATTTATATATATTATTTAATTATTTTTTTTATATTTTTTCTTAAATTTTAACATGGTCATGTTTGGTATGGTTGGAAAGGTCAGGCTCTGGCGGATCCAACGATACCAAACATTAACCCCTAGCTGCCACGGATCGGGAGATAGGGGGGTTCCAATGAACCCTCTATCTCTACCATTGGTGGCAGCAAGGGGTTAACTCCAGAACTTTATCAGAGGTCCCGTTATTGCTGCATTAGCAAAACAAAACCAAAAAAACACTTTTTTTAAAATTTATTTATTTATTTATTTAATATTTTTTATTTAATTTTAAATTTTTTTTACTTAAAATTTAACATGGTCATGTTTGGTATGGTTGGAAAGGCCATGCTCTGGCCGATCCAACGATACCAAACATTAACTCCTAGCTGCCACGGATCGGGAGATAGGGTTCATCCGAAATGTGGACGAAATGTAACCGGACACTGAATTTCAGCGAACGGGGACATTTCGGGGCCATTCGGCTATTCAGAGAGCAGGCAATTTGCCAAATTTTGGTGAATTGCCTGCACGTACGGTGCCTGTTCGAGGGCAGTGAAATCCCTTATAGAGAAGCAGTGGTTCGTCTATTTAGGCTGGGGTCAGACCAGCGCACTTTTAACATGCGTTCTGGCGCACATATTTACGGCCGCACTAGCAGCAGATGACGGGCAATGACGGCCAATATACGATGTACGGCCGCACAAAAGTCCGGCCGTGCAACGCAAGTGGAATTTGAACGCATTTTTCTGAGAACGCTGAACCGCTAGTACTGACGTACTGAGTGCGCAGCTGCGGCATAGCGGCGTGTGTGCGTGATTAGGAAATGTCAGACGCTGCTAATGTCCAGCCTACATAACGTCCAGACGCAAAAAGAGTTTTATTTACGATCCGTACAAAATCACACCCGAAAATGTGCGTCGTCTGACCGTTTCTGCGCATTTCGTGAAAAAATACATCAATGTGTTCGGACGCACTTTTTCACGTTCGCGGGGAAAAATGCTTTCGTCTGACCCTAGCCTTAGAGAACACCGAACAGCTGAGGAATGTCAGTGAAGTGCCCTGTCGTTCGGTGGTCTCATTTGGCAGGTTTATTCAGGAGAATTTCATAAGCTTCAATGTTAAAAATATTCCAGTTTCAATTCAATATCTAATAAACCGTTTATCATTTTATTCTGCAGTAAAAAGTCTCTTTATTATTCGATTTTTTTTTTAGGATCTTTTTTTACATTTTTTGGGATTTTGTTGTCAAAATTTTTTTCGTTTCTCTGTAACAGACCTTTTTATTGTCATTCATTGAATCTTTATATGTCAATTCCAGACATTTTCGTTCAGTACTTTTTTTGCAAACAGCAATTCAAATTTCAAACTTTCAAGCAAACTGTTTCTTTTTTCACCCCGTTCGTCTGCGTATCAGCTTTTTATCCGGCGGCTGTTCTGCGCTGTGATCGCCGACTGCTTGGATTTTTCCGGTGTGTTCCGCTTGGTTTTTGCCGCGGTTTCTGTGGGTTTTCTGCGGGTTTTCTGCGAGTGTTCGGCAAGTGTTCGGCGAGTGTCCTGCGGGTTTGCGGCGAGTATTCCCTGCACTACAAGGGCCCTGCGGTGCTTGCTGAATACACCGCAGGGTCGGCGAACTAGGAATCACCGAATCGCCCCGAAGTGCGCGGAACGAAAAGTCACTGAATGTGCGGTGACTTTTCGGATCTCTCTGAATAACCCTGATGATGTTTTATTCTAATTACTACCTAAAATTGCAATCTTTCTAACAGGATGAAGGTATAAATTCTTAGATTTTTCATTTAAAAGCAAATAAGAGTGGAAAGAATTATTCTTACTCTGGGTTTCATTGTTTCCGTTTACCTATAGCTACTTAAACCATAAAATGCTACCTTTCACCGTCATGGTTATTCAGAGAAAAGTGAAAACCAGGAGAACTGGCAGGAGAAGAAAACAATCTAGACCAAATAGCCGATTTCGAAAGTGAGATAAATGGGAGAATTTTTCTGGTTTGGCTATTTTGACCTATAATTTTCACTTCTCCGCTCATTCTCCTGAGTTTCACCTTTCTTTGAAAAGACCTCTATTTTTTACAGTAAGGACACAATTATTTTAAAGCGTTATTCAATGCCCTCTAGATTGTAAGCTCATCCGAGCAGAGCCTTCTACACCTCTTGTTTCTGGTCCCCTATGTTTATTGTAATTTTGTGTTGTTCCTCATTGGTTGTTGTAAAACGCTGCAGAAACTGTTGATGCTATCTAAATGCTGATAATAATAATAATAAAGAATAATACATCCATGTATCCACTATCCTAGATAGTGATGTAGTGATGTAAAATATAATGAAATGGGGCTCTTTTTGCCTACCGTCTATTATATAGTACTAATTTATATCCCAGTGGTTTCAATGTATGTGGATTGAATGACGGCCTTCTATTCATTATTCACATATGCAAATTCAGTATCGAAATAGCAAAATATGAAAGCCCATAAAGTCCTTGTCTATGAAGTATCCTGTCCACTTTAATGTATTTGTTTAATTTATGTACGTGCGTGCCTTTTTAACATACTCTAATTTTATAAATGAACCCAGGTTTGATGAATAGCAGTCATTTACCAAGCATTTAAGCATGCAGTCATTTGTACATTGGCCCATGACTGGAGGAAAACCAATTTTTACTTAGATTTTTTTTGATCGTGCTGCGAGGGTTTTACGCTTTGTTTATGATGCTGACCGAAATGTTACCTTTGTACGCGCAAAGAGACGAGTATGTGAATGGTACGGATGTGAATTGTACAATGCATTGCAACGGATAGGCTAAGATAGACAGCTGATATTATTTGTGTTGCTGTGCACAATCACTACAAAACATGTATGATTTCTAAGTGGGATTACATTTACACAGATATTAAATAATGCACCATGTATATAGTTAAATGTCCAATTCCTACATTTAGTGACATCATAGTACAAATGCGTTTACCAAATCTCCCAGTACAATATATATATATATATCTTATTTGGGTTGTGGTGGAGGGCAAAAAACAAGATAAAAAGCCTCCACGCAATAACCAATAAGGTTTACTATTGCAGAAGCCATTTGCACATCACAGCAATTCAAAGAATTGCATCACAGAGCTCCTGTGCTACATTCCCCATATACAGCAAGGAACTCTGGGTAAAACATGCAAATGACATCTGTCTCACATTTTTGCATTCTCGGTCTGTTTTCACACATATATATACATATATATATATATACAGTATCGCTGCAAGTTCATGGAAAACATTGAAGCATGGGTCAAGTCCTCAGGGCCGCCATCAGGGCATTACGCCCCATGCAGCGGTAAGGGGCCAGGGGGGGTACCACTCGGCGGACTGGCCCGGCGGGCCAAGCAGCATGTGTGTGTTTCCAAAGCACGCTGCTTTGGCACCGCCCCCAGTCACCTGTGTGACGGCGCATGCGTGACGCGCGGCGTCACACAAAGACAGCTGCGATGGGCACGGTTGCCAGAAGACGTCGAGAAGAAGCCGGAGAGAAGAAGAGAGAAGAAGCCGGAGAGAAGAAGCCGGAGAAAAAGAAGAAGAGAGGACCAGGACAGAAGACGGTGTAGTGGTGAGTATGGTACCAGACCGACCCCAGGCTCAGCCAGATGCCGGGACCAAACCCCAGGCCCAGCCAGGGCCCAGACCCGGACCCCAGGCCCAGCCAGGGCTCAGACTCAGACCCCAGGCCCAGCCAGGGCCCAGACCCGGACCCCAGACCTGGACCCCAGGCCCAGACCCGGACCCCAGGCCCAGCCAGGGCTCAGATCGGGACCCCAGGCCAAGCCAGTGCCCAGACTCAGACCCCAGGCCCAGCCAGGGCCCATACTCAGAACCCAGGCTCAGCCAGGGCTCAGACCGGGACCCCAGGCCCAGCCAGGGCCCAGACCCCATACCCCAGATCCCAGTCCCAACCAGGGCCCAGATTATACTGTAGAGGTGCTGCCCAGCAGTTTGCGGATTCAAATACTCCATTATTATACTGTAGAGGTGCTTCCCGGCAGTGTGCGGATTCATATGCTTCATTATTATACTGTAGAGGCGCTGCCCGGCAGTGTGCGGAATCATATGCTGCATTATTATACTGTAGAGGTGCTGCCCGGCAGTGTGTGGAATCACATGCTGCTTTGAAACCTATGGGTTAAAAAGCCTTGGTTGTTTAAAAGAAGTTAAGAAACCTAAAATTTCACCCAGAAAATGCTTAAAAAATCTTAAAAGAATAAATAAGTAAAGGATCTTTCATTCTAATAATAATGCAGCATAAAACGAAAAACCGACTGAACCGAATGACCCGAAATGATCCGAATCACCGAAATCATCCAAACGCCTGTAGCGCTGCTAAAAAAAACACTGTATTCTGGTGCATTGAACTATTGCTGCCACCAGAGGGAGACAGAGACATTGTGGACTATGCTGGACAAAACCGAACTACATCTACCATCACCCTTTGTGTGAGGACAGGAAGTGGGTGGTACAGGGAAGAGGAAACAGATCAGCAGCCTCGTGCAAGGCATGGGCAGAGTGAGTGGAGCAGTGAAAGGTGGAGGATGCATGTTGGAGCTGTCAGGGATCGCAACCAGGCCGGAGTACAGACTCTGTCTTACTCGTGCTGGAGATCAGGACAGTGATCGTGTTGAGACCTACCTACGCAGCGCTGAGAGGTCTGGAGGAAAAGCTGGTTCCAGCAGGACCCCGCGTTAGGAGGCCGCGCCGATCGATTGGGAGTGCAGGCGGCAGATCGTTGTTCCAGTTGCGGAGATTTGGCAGTGGCACGGAGTCCCAGTACACAGCGGAGAAGATCTTTTGGGCGAGGCATCGAGTGCTGGACAGTTTCGTTCATCGGATGGGTGAGAGGCCTCCAGGCCACAGTTCCAAAGCAGAAACGCACGCTGCAATATTGTTTAAATTCACAGGGCCCCAACGGTGACTAGTCGATGATTGCTCTTTTCGTTCACTGGCCAGTCGAACACAGTACTCGGGTACCCTAGACGACACACACATATATATTTTTGAGCTATTTTTCACGGGACTTACACTCCAGAACTGAGGGGGTTAACCGGTTTCTTTTTCTGCCGCGTGTTTTTCCCGCGTTACGAATTCTTGTTACTCAAATACCGTACATACGTATTATATGCTTCTTTATTGGGATCAGTAAAGAATATAATATACAAAAATCCATAACAGTGTCGGTGTATAGTTATTTCCTAGTGCAGTGAGACTATCCCGAGGTTTATTCACCGGCTCCTTCGGGGGTGAGCGCTACACGCCGAAATGACCAGAATCATCGAATCGACCCGAAATTTCGAATCATCCGAAATATCGAATCGAATGAGTTGAAATTTCGGATCGATCTGAAAATTTCGTGTGGTCGACATTTTGGATTCGGGATGCCCACGGAAGCACGAAAATGGTAAATTTCGTCCTAAAAACGAATCGGTACGAAACAAATTGCACATCCCTAGTAATTTCTGCATAGGGTGTTCAGTGTATTTCTTATTGTAGGTTTAAGTTGGGTTTTCATGGGTATTTACAGTATAGTTTTTGCCATATTAGTTTAGAGTAGAATTTATTATACTTTCTGCTGAGGTTGTCTAGTATAGTACTCAATGCAGGTTCAAGTGGGGTTTCCACTGGTGTTCCCACTGTAGTTTCATGTTGAAGTAGGTTAGAGTAGATTTCAACCTTTTGTTCCTCAGTTGTTTCAGTTAAAATTGCCTAGCATGGTTTTATGAGATCACCTTTTTAACCCCGTCACTACCAAGCACTTTTTCTTGGAAAAAAGTTTATCATAGCATTTATTTCAAAGGACGGGATGGGAATATAACAATTAAAGTAAAGTAAACTTATGAACAGAAATAGTTGTTCTGAGATAGTTAAAAAATTTAAATAATGTAGATTATTACCGTGCTATGGAACTAGTTGGCGCTTTATAAATACTTGTAACAGTAACTATTGATTTACTTTTTCTTATTTTTCATTTATCTTTTTCTTTTTTTTTTGAGAAAGGATTTTACCAGGAAGGATACATTGCGATTTCTCTCGTTTTCAAGTATGTCCTTCACAGAAATTTTGTTGACATACAAGGTTCTAAACTCTAGATGGTGTCCTTTATGTTGCATAATGTCACATGGAGTCTGCATCTGCATCATGAGCTAACAGGCAGTTAAAATGGCCTTTGGTCAGATACAGTAAATGTGATACAGATAAATAATAATAATGGCCAGACATCCTACGTATAGGGATTTGTAGTGATCATAATAAGATTATTAGGAATGCAGCTTCCAAAAAATACCAACACAATATAAAAATAATATCTATATGTGCCGGCTTAATGTCTGCTTAATGTCTGTATATGAAAACTACAGTAACACCTTGTATCTGTACTGTACCCCTGAATCCTTATCCCTGTACAGCAATGAGTGACCCCAAAGCTCTCCCTGTATTCTGCCAAATCCCTGGCAGCTGTAATGCAGAAGTAGAGTTTCTGAACTTTTCGATACAATAGGTGTGAGAGCTGTTCCTTGTAGCTTGTTTACAGTAAGACAGGGTGAAAGGACAGCGATAAAACAGCAGATTTCATTTCTCCACTGACCAATCTTGATTTAAGAACATATGCAAATGAGGTTTTGATATGTTAATGATTGCTTTCCATTGTATTGCAAATGCAAAATCAAGTGAACTCAATTTTGGGTGTGAAAGGGTTAAAATCACAGAAGTATATTCATCGTTGTTGCAAATAACAGTGGTACCATTGCCAAGACTTGTTTGTTCTAGGAATTTTACCTGCATTTGTTAAATTTTGCTTCTCTAGATAGCCATTGTTCCGTGCAGTTGCCACAAAGGTGATTATTTCCATTTTTCCCTAACAATTGTGAACGTTGGCACTTAATGAATAACCCCGTGGAGATACAAAGTAAGTAGAGATACATGCTGTATATTTATAAACTGTAAGTGAAGCATCTTATTTTAAAATTAGTTGATTTTAATGATCATACTTCTTCACCTCATCCATTCCTTCACCTCTTAATGCAACACACGTGTTAATGTGCACAATCAAGCCTTTGCTGTGTTATAGTTACTAATGATTCATGAGTAATTAATAATTTAGGGAGTCTGTCATGCAAAATATGTCTAATAATTACTTAATAAAGAATGTCAGCATCATGAAAGCTACCTTGTTGTATGTCTACACGATACACTAAATAACATCTCCCTTTAATTGATTACTAATGCCTATCACAAGAATAAGTCTGGTGATATTAAATATTGTTTACAGTTAATTAAGCTCAATTTAATAATCTGGAGATAATTTCTCTTTCAGGCAAACTCAGTCATGACAAATCAGTCAACAGGATCTAGCATGAAACACGCGGCACACAGCAAACAAGTAATTTGTGATAGCGGCGTTCCATAAGGTTTAAAATAACACAAATCAAAAATTGTTCTTTAACGCTTTGCAAAGACATTTTGAAATATAATATTAACAGCCATAGTTGGAAGATTGAAAATATTCCATATGACCTCGCATTGATTGTATCTATCTATCTTTATATTATTATTATTATTGTCATCATTTATATAGCACCAACAGTTTCTGCAGCGCTTTACAATAACCAAAGGGAACGAAATACATATAAACAGACATAAGATGGAAACAGGGCCTTTCTCATAGGAGCTTACAGTCTAGAGGGATTGGGGTTGAGGAAGACAAGAGGAATTGCACTAGATAGCAGGATCATTAGTGCCAGTGGTTTGGGAATGGCGGGGCCATACAAGTGGCTTCAATCAAGTGTGAGTAGCGGAGCAGAGGGATGAGTTGCATCAGTGATGTGGTACGCTAATCTGAAGAGATGGGTTTTGAGGGATTTCTTGAAGGCCTGAAGGTCAGGGGAGAGTTTGATAGGGCGAGGCAAGTCATTCCACAAGACTGGTGCTGCCCTTGAGAAGTCTTGGAGGCGAGAGTTACCTGTGGGTGTGGAGATCACCTGCTGAACGGAGTTGTCTAGATGGGACGTGCTTGCGGAGTAATGAAGACATGTAGGGAGGGTTAAGTTAATGAGTGATTTGAACGTGAGCGTCGGTATTTTAAACTGTATCCTGAAATGTACAGGAAGCTAATGGAGGGACCGGCAGAGTGGGGAAGTACGCAAGGTGCGTTTAGTGAGAAAGATAAGCCTGGCCCCTGCATTCATTACAGATTGCAAAGAGGCGATAGGGGAGTTGGGGAGGCCAATAAGGAACGAGTTGTAGTAGTCAAGTTGTGAAATGACAAGAGCATGAACCAGCACTTTTGCGGTATCTTGTGTCAGAAAGGGACGGACACAGGCAATGTTTTTGAGTTGAAAATAAGAGGATTTGGTCACTGTATGGATGTGGGGAGAGAATGTTAGGTCAGAGTCAAAAGTGACACCAAGGCAGCAAGTTTGAGGCGTCGGGCTAATGGGTGTTCCATTTACTTGTAGAGAGATAGGTGGTATTGGGTTCTTCTTGGAGGGAGGAATGACGAGAATTTCAGTTTTGGCAAGATTGAGTTTAAGGAAGCGGGAAGCCATCCAATTTGAGACAGCGGAGAGACAGTCAGTGACTCGATCCAGGAGACCTGGAGAGAGGTCAGGGGAGGAGAGGTAGATTTAAGTGTCATCAGCGTATAGGTGGTACTGGAATCCAAAGGAGCTGATCAGTTTTCCGAGGGAGACAGTGTAGACTGAAAAAAGTAGAGGGTCCAGTACTGAACCTTGGGGCACCCCAACAGAGACATGCTGCCGGGAGGAGGTACTTCCAGCAAATGAGACACTAAATGATCGTTGGGACAGGTAGGAAGCGAACCATGAAAGAACAGAACCTTGAAGGCCTATACCACTCAGAGTTTGAAGGAGGATTGAGTGGTCAACTGTATCAAAGGCGGCAGAGAGGTCAAGAAGGATCAGCAATGAGTAGCACCCATTGGATTTAGCAGTTGCAAGGTCGTTGGTCAGTTTCGCAAGAGTCATTTCTGTTGAGAGCAGTGAGCGAAAGCCAGATTGCAGAGGGTCAAGGAGAGAGTGGGTGTTGAGGTAGTCAATCAGACGTGCATACACACGCTTTTCGAGGAGTTTGGAGGCAAAAGGGAGCAGGGAAATGGGGCGGTAGTTAGAGGGAGCAGTCGGATCCAGTATCCTGGATACTTTGTCACATATTAAGGGTGGTCGGAATTCATCATAATTCCTCTTATGCAATGTGTATATTCACAATTTTACTTCTCTTTTGCTCCACTGACAACTGTATCTAATAACTGTCTGTATCTCATTGTCCCCACCTCTTTGCCTCATCCTATGCCATCCCATTTCCCCTATGACATCACACTCTCTCCATCACAGGGAAAAAGTGTTAAACATATAACTGTGGGAACCCACCAAACCGATAAGTGAGTTAATGCAAAGCTGAAGCAACTGCAGCACTTCTTTATTTATGAGGAAGTCATTCCACGCACAAGCACAGAGAAACCTTCAATTCTGTGCACTCCCATTGCAGTCAAGTCCGGGAAACACTCTTACTAAGGCTAGGGTCAGACGAAAGCATTTTTCCCCGCGAATGTGAAAAAGTGCGTCCGAACGCATTGATGTATTTTTTCACGGAATGCACAAAAACGGTCAGACGACGTGCATTTTCGGGCGTGATTTTGTACGGATCGTCAATAAAACTCTTTTTGCGTCTGGACGTTATGTAGGCTGGACATTAGCAGTGTCTGACATCTCCTAATCATGCACACACGCCGCTATGCCGCAGCTGCGCACTCAGTACGTCAGTACTAGCGGTTCAGCGTTCTCAGAAAAATGCGTTCAAATTCCACTTGCGTTGCACAGCCGGACTTTTGTGCGGCCGTACATCGTATATTGGCCGTCATTGCCCGTCATCTGCTGCTAGTGCGGCCGTAATTATGTGCGCCAGAACGCATGTTAAAAGTGCGCTGGTCTGACCCCAGCCTTAGAGACATTTCTATAAAATTGTGTCTGATTAGAAATGTATTGCAGCTTTTCACTATATCAGTCAGATGGGAACTAAGTTCCCCTTGCTACAATAGGGAAACTTAACTTAACTCCTGATTCATTACCCTCACATTCTCTCTCCATACTCTTTGCAACAACTGTCCCTCCAAAGTCACCTCCAGTCATCTATCTATCTATCTATCTATCTATCTATCTATCTATCTATCTATCTATCCACAGGGCTGCAATCAGAAATCTTTGGCCCCCTTACTGACCTGCTGTCTGAAGTCCCCCCTTCCCTCAGCTGCAGTGACGTAACCAGAGTTATGGGTGCCCGGGGCAGAAATCCCCCCCTCATTATATAAGCATCCACTGGTTATAAGCAGACCCGGACTGGAACAAAATATTGGCCCGGGCATTTTGGACTGAGCAGCCCACATTTTTTTTCTACACAGCGCACATTACTGTGAGTTTTATTGCTGTGGAGCTCTGTGATAGGCTCAGTAAACACTGCACATTACTGTGGAGCTCTGTAAAAACCCATACAACACTGCACATTATGGGGGTGTCACAGAGCTCCACAGTAATCTACAGTGTTTATGGGGGTGTCACAGAGCTCCACAGTTATGTGTGGTGTGTATGAGGGTGTCAAAGCTCCACAGTAATAAAACTCAATGTAATGTACCAATATCAATTTATTCAACGCCCCAGCATATCCATTCATTTCTCCCCCAGCATATCCATTAATTCATTCATTTCCCCCTCAGCATACCAATTAATTCATTAATTTCTCCCCCCAGCATACCAATTCATTCATTCATTTCTCCCCCAGCATATGAATTATTCATTCATTTCTCCCCAGCATACCAATTAATTCATTCGTTTCTCCCCAGCATACCAATTAATTCATTAATTTCTCCCCCAGCATACCAATTAATTCATTCATTTCTCCCCAGCATACCAATTAATTCATTCATTTCTCCCCAGCATACCAATCAATTCATTCATTTCTCCCCAGCATACCAATCAATTAATTTCTCCCCCGCATATCAATTAATTTCTCCCCCAGTATACCAATTAATTTCTCCCCAGCATACCAATTTCTCCCCCGCATACCAATTTCTCCCCAGCATATCAATTAATTTCTCCCCCCTGCATATCAATTAATTTCTCCCCTGCAGCATATCAATGAATTAACTTCTCCCCAGCATACCAATTAATTTCTCCTGCCCAGCATACCAATTAATTTCTTCCTCCAGCATAACAATTTCTCCCCCCCAGCACACCAATTAATTTCTTCCCTTGCATATCAATTAATCCCCTGCATATAAATTAAAATAAATTTCTCCCCCCCACATACCTCATGGGTGCTGGGAGCCAGGAGAGAGATGTCCTGTCACAACAGGGAGGATCACATCCTCCGGCCCACATACATCTTATTCCCAGGCAGCATGTGTCGTGACCTAAACAGAGGGAGCCAGAACACCGCTGATGACATCACACGGCGTGCCATGTGACCTAATCAGCGGAGTCTGATGACTTGCCGGCACCCGTTGATTAGGTCATAGCAGGGCTCGCCGGCCCTCTTCAGTCGGCCTACCTTCAGGGAGGCTAATGGCCGACCGGCCCAAGAGGCTAGCAGTGGCCGGCGCCCCCTAGCCCTGCTCCCGGGGCCGGCGCACCAACTGCCCCCCCCAGTTGTTACGCCACTGCTCAGCTGCCCATTCAGTAAACTACTTAAAAAAAAAAAATTCCCTCCTTCTGGTTAACTTATTTTATAGGCAGTTGGCTAAATCCCTGGTGGATCAGAAATGGGATAAAAAGTGGTGAAGCATTTTCTCTGCACCTCTACCTGGTCCAGACTATACTAATCGCTCCTTCCATGATGAGTCAGAGTGGTTTTAATGGTCCCGGATGCTGTCTCCTACTGGGAAATTTGTTGCTATCTTGGTAGGCCATTCCTCAGTGTCATAGCGAGACTCTTACATCTGTGGCACTTACACAAGTTGCTCAGGATGTGGCAAGGGCCATACAATGGAATTCACCATTCGGTGCATTTTAGGCTAGGGTCAGAGTGGGGCAGTCGGAACGCGCATGCAGACGCACTAAATCACGGCGGCAGTAGCAGCACATAACGGCCAATGACGGCCAATATACGAAGTACGTGCGTACGAAAGTGCGCCGACACCACGCAACCAGCAAATGAACGCATTTTTCTCAGAACGTGAAACCGCTGCTACTGACGTACAGAGTGCGCGGCGGCCGCATGGCAGCGTGTGTGCGTGATTAGGAGACGTCAGACGCTGCTAGTGTGCGGCCTACATAACGTTCAAACAGCCAGATTTCCCTAGAATTGCGTTGGTGAGTACCTGCGACTGTGAATGATGTCTGGACCAGAGATGGACGTCGAGAGGCTCATCAGCGCTGTGGGGGAGCATCCAGGGATCTGGGATACGGCCTGCGAGCGTTATAAGGACAAGGGGAAGAAGGCGAGCGCATGGGTCGAGGTGTCCCGTCAGGTGTACCCGGAGTACGATACGTGGTCCGAGAAGGAGCAGCACATACAGAGTGAGTATAATATTATTTAATTCATAATCCCATAAATGTAAATCACAATAATAATAATAAACAAACAAATGAAATCATTGATGTGAAACTCAAATGCTCCCCAGCTGCCAGGGCACCTCACCTGCATCACTGATGAAATAATTAGATAGAGCATCGCGATACCTGTTGCTGTATCTATTCACAGCTATGATGTCATAGTTCACATCATCCACAAGACCGACAACTGTGAGGGTATCGTCAAAATTAAAACCATCCCTGGCCCGCACATAGTTATGTAGAATGCAACAGCATTTCACTATGTCCACACAGAAGTCCACATTGACATCCAGCGGTCTATGTAGAATCCTCCACTTGTTGGTCAGTATGCCAAAGGTACACTCCACATACCGTCTCGCCCGCGACAGCCTATAATTAAACACCCGCTTCTTCACAGTCAGGTGTGTCCCTGAGTAGGGCCTTAGGAGGTGTGTGGATAGTCCGAATGCTTCGTCACCCACGAAGGCATAGGGGACTGTCACGTCACTGCCAGGCAATGGTGCGGCTCTGGGGATGTTCAGGGTCCCACTCTCAATTTCATTCCACAGTGTGGAGTTCCTGAACAGTGTGGAGTCAGAGTCCTTGCCGTATGAACCGACATCCACATACACGAAACTATAGTTGGCATCTGACACCGCCAGTAGGCCAATAGAAAAGTAATGTTTATAATTCTGATACAGTGAGCCACTGTGCGGTGGCTTCACTATGCGGACATGTTTGCCATCCACGGCTCCCAGGCAGTTTGGAAAGTTGGCTCTCTCCCAGAATCCTGCTGCAATTTCCAGACATGCCGTATGTGTCGGTCTTGGCAAACATTCGCCCTTCATGGTCTCCCATATTGTTTGGCACACCTTGCGGACGATCTCACCAGCTGTTGATCTGCCAACGCGGAAGCTATAATGCAGATCCTTCAAACTGCACCCACTAGCGAGATACCTAGAAGACAAAACAAAAATGTTTGAATATGATCACATACCATGAACACAAGCTAATGTCACTCTCATCATGTTTTGCAGCACAAGAGGCGATGAACAAATGGCGCACAGTACGCGACAACTACATGCGCGTCCAGAAGAAGCAGGCCATGGCTGCGCGCTCTGAAGCTGGTGCGAAAAAGGTCCGTGGCTACATATATGCAGAGCAGCTATCGTTCCTCCGCAGGACCCAGGAGCCGCGCAGGAGTGTCAGCAGCATGGACCAGCCATCGACCTCCGGCACCCAGGCACAACAAATGGTGCCAGGAGATTATGCCAGCTGCCAGGAGGAGGAGAACCAGGGTGGTGCTGAGTCGCAGATGGAGGAGGATTTGGCGACACCACAGGTGGCAGGTACCGCGACAACGGTCAGCACCAGACCTGGCCAGAAGAGAAGGGCACAAGCTGCAGACCTCGAGCAGGCCATGCTCACCTTCATGGAGGCACAGACCACCCATGCACACCAACGCTGCATGCTTGCGGACTCCGTGGACATGTCTTTCTCCAATGCATGTACGCTCCTCCTGAACAAGATGAGCGAGGCAGAGAAAATGGAGTATCGCCACAGATCTCTGGCAATATTGGAGGACATCCTTTCACGTCCCCATCACGCAGCCGCCTACCATGCTGTGCCACAATCCGCCAGTGGATCTTCCGTCTCCAGTGAGGTGCTGTCCACCCACCCAGCCATGCCCCCTGGAGCCAGGCCACACACGGAGTCGGGGTCCAGCTGTAGCCACACCACCCGCCCTCATGACCCAGATGCTCTGCGGTATCAGCAACTTTGATACATGAGCTAAATATGTTTTATTATTTGTTTATTATGTGTTATTGTTTTGATTTTGTATATATACTGACCTTCAGTTTACGAGTTGTAATATATGTCCATAATATATTACAGTTTCTTTTCATATTATAGTATTATTTTTCAACATTGTTGTCGGAGTCATTTATGATTATGTACGTGTGATGTGATGCCCGTGTGTGTGTGTGTGTGCATGTAACAGTGGGCATGTGACTACAGACATGATGCACTCATGTCAGGTGACTGGCAGCGATGTCATGTATACAGGTGTGTGACAGTACGTACCTCAAAGTGATGACTATCATCTCCTCCGGTGGTATGGCGGGCCGCATGTTGGTGTCCCTCTTGGTCAGTGGCTCCCGTACCCGCGACAACAGTTCATCAAAGGAGGCGATGGACATCCGCATGTAGTTGAAGAACTTCACGGGGTCCCTCTCTCGCAGTGGCCTGTACAGCGTCACAAAGTGTCCATGCGTGGGTCTGGCAGCGTTGATTTCATGAACCCAGGTTCGCCGCTTTCTCTTCCTCTTTAGGTACAGGTACCCCATCACACCAAACACAAAGACGTGTGCAGGATCCATCTTTCAAAAACGCCACCATCCCCAAAATGGCTTTTTATAACCCTTGCCCTTATTATTTCATTTCTCAAGTGATTAGATTCATCTGATTTTTACTCTTTTTTCACCCCACCGTCATGGAATACGTCCAGAATTGAGCATCGTCCGACCACTCAAGCGTATTCCGTGAAAAAATGCGTGCGCACGCATCGACGTACATTTTGACGGTGGCCGCAGAAAATGCGCTCATCTGTCCCTAGCCTTAGGGGTTATTCAAAGAGCACCGAATTGGCCACGAAATTATACCGACCAGTGATTTTCCCCATATGCTGCAATTTTGAGGCCATTTGGCTATTCGAAAAGATGGCAATTCTCCAAATATTGATGAATTTCCAGCAAAATACGGTGCTGTACGGCAGCAGTTAAATCATCATAGAAGTAATGGTTTATCCATTCAGAGAACATCGAACAGCAGAGAAATATCAGTGAAATGCCCTGATCTTCAGTGGTTTCATTCGACAGTTTTAGGCTAGGGTCAGACGAACGCATTTTCACGTTGTCTGTGAAAAAGTGCGTTCGAACGAATGGACGTATTTTTTCACGGAGTACGCGATAGCGGTCATACTATGCGCATTTGCGGCCGTGATTTTGTACGGATCATCAATAAAACACTTTGTGCATCTGGACGTTATGTTGGCCGGACATTAGCAGTGTCTGACATCTCCAATTCACGCACACACGCCGCTAGCGGACGCAGCGCACTCTGTACAACCGTACTAGTGGTTTTACGTTCTCGACAAAATGCGTTCGTTTGCCACTTGCGTTGCGCAGCCGGACTTTTGTGCGACCGTACTTCGTATATTGGCCGTCATTGCCCGGCATTTGCTGCTAGTGCGGCCGTGATTAAGTGCGCCTGCACGCGCGTTCGCACTGCCTCAGTCTGACCCTAGCCTAAGGCTGGTGTCAGACGAGCGCATTTTTTTGTACGAACTGTGTGTCCGTGCAGTACGGACGCACTTTCTGACGGAAGACACAGTAGTGGCCACACAGTCCGTTTTTTTAACTGACGTTATTTTTGACTGATGTAGCAGGGGAAATAAATTAAATATGAAAACCATTTTGTCCGTCAAAAATGCTGGACGTATAAATGCAGTCCGTCTGACCTCGTTCATCACTCACACACAAAGCTATGCAGAAGTTGCGGACGCAGCACACTCTGTGCGTCGTTCTAGCGGATTTACGTTTTTGCCTAACCTGCATCCGTTTGTCGCATCCGTTATGCGTCCGCAGTTCGGTGCGGACGTACTTTGTATGTGGGGCTCCATTGGTCATAATTATATGCTATAACAGACGTACAAATGTGCGGCAACACGGACGTGATCAGTGCACTCGTCCGACACGGGCCTTAATCAGGTGAATCCCATAGGTTTCAATGTATAAAATATTCCCGGGTTTTCTTAAATATTTATTAATCTGTGTATTCTTTTCATTTGCAGCACAAAGTCTCTATTATTTAATATTTTAGGCATTTTTCAGGATTCTGTCGACAAAATATTAATTTGCAATACTTTTCATGCAGTAGGCTTTTTTTTTAAACCGCCTTTTAAAAATTGGTGTTTTTTTTTACCTGTTTGGTGGCTGGTCGGCTTTTTCCAGCGGCATTAGGTGGTCTGTTCGAGCGGGTCATCAGCTTTGTTCGATGGGTCTTCAGCTGCATTCGGCGGCTTGCAGGTGGATCATTGGATGTGTTCGACGGGTTGCTGCTGCGTTCGGCGATTTGTTCGTCTGGTTGCGGCTGTGTTCATTAATACCTGGAGGGCAAAACTTATTTTTTTTAATTCAGGGTGTGCGGCAAATCCATTTTTTTGGGGGGGAGGCAAATTATTATTATTTTTATTATTATTTATTTATTTATTTATAAAGTATTTTACCAGGAAGGATACCTAACAAGATTTCTCTCGTTTTCAAGTACTGTATGTCCTGGGTTCAAGAACATTGAAATGTTACAGTTGTTGCATTGTATTACTTTGTATTTCTGTTAGATATAAAAAAAAAAACACAAATATACAGATTAACAGAAAATAAATATGTAGGAAATAGTCATTATGTTACACGTTTACAGGTGCATTCCGTATTGAGATATGTTAATAGGGAGCTCTTGCTGACTTAAGACTGGGGGAAGATTTGATGGCGTCTGGGAGGTTATTCCATAACTGCGGTGCTCTGTAGGAAAATGAGGATCGAGCCACTTTCTTTTTGTATTGTGGTATTGTAAGTAAGGTGCTGGTCCTGGATCATAGGTTATAGGATAAGGGAACTGCTAGGGGAAGCAGCCTATTCAGGTAGGGTGGCAGCTTCCCAGAAAAGCTCTTAAACACCAGGTTGGAAAGGTGTAGGGTGCGGTTAAACTCCAGCAACGGCCAGTTTAGCTGTTTTAACATGTCTCAATGGTGGGTCATGTGTCCAAGGGGCACTTTTTTTCTGGGGGGGAGAGGGCAGCTGAACACAGGAGTCATCTTCTCTGAAAGGTGGACCCCTGGTCAGCGCCATCTTCGCCCCGTCATGAGAATGGAAAATTCTAGGTCAAAATAGCCAAACCAGAAAAATTCTCCCATTTATCTCACTTTCCAAATCGGCTTTTTGGTCTAGAAGTTTCCATTCTCCTGCTTTTCACCGCCAAAAAATCAGTAAACTTTTTCTGCGTGTCCGAAAATGTCTCCTCTTTTCATACAGACTGCCACCCCAAGCAGTTGTTTATGGATAGATTAAAGGAAAAGCAATTACCGTCATTTGAAATGTCATTTTTTGGTTTTCACATATTTCTATACATCCTAGAAATCCGCCACTTCACGGGCAGGTTATGGGGACCTCCTAGGCACGATATTTGAAGGAATTTTTGGTGTTTATTTTTAACCCTTATTTCATGGAAAACTCACTGTCCCTTTTAAAAACTTTTTTTTTTACTTTTTGTCCTTGTTTCCTGTCCCCCAGGGCACTACCCGGACCCCCATACACCTTTTATGGCAAATATGTAGCATATATGCCCTCTTGGAGGGCACTCTAAAAAACCGAATTTTCAGCCCCATTGACTTGCATGGGGGTTCGGGTTCGACCCGAACAAATGAGAAGTTCGGGTTTGGGCTCGAACCGAACTCGGGGAGTGTTCGGCTCATCCCTATTAATAAAGCAGATCTTGCTTGAAATTGTGCAAGATAAGGGACCTCATCCAGAGTTTAGAACCTTTTATCCCAGCAACATTTCTATAAAGGATATACTAATACACAAAATCGAGCAAATTTACATTATTTTAATGTTTTAACTATCTCGGCATAACAATTTCTGTGCAAAAATGCCATTATTATCTACATTTAATTATTAACTACTCATCCCATGTTTAACCCCTTTACGTCTGAGCCATTTAATCTCTGTGAGCTCAGCTCATTTCGACCATTTTGTGCTCATCGTGTTTAGACACGATTTGAAGTCATGTTTTATTACACGACCCAGACAAATTATGTACTCTTTTTTTTTTTTTGACAGACCCGATATAATAATGATATATTATGAATCTATGTATACGTCATGTCCTGTCAGAATGCATGTAAAATTATTTTTTTCACATTTTTTTCATCTGAGCCTTTGTGGTTATACATTCTACGAGGTACTCTTGTTAAAAAAAAAAAGTAATGGAAACCTGTTACTGTATTTTTCTGAGAAAATACACGATTTTAACTAAAACTGGAAAAACAACATTTTTCATCGTGGGAAATGAGAAGGTGAGTTAATGCTCCATCATTGTTCACATTATAATTGAAAAGTGAACAATAGTGCTGCATTATTTTAAAAAAAAAGAGAATTTTTTTATTACTTAATATTTATTTATTTACGTATTATATTTTTACACATAACCTAGTTATGTTTGGTATCATTGGAAGGGCCATGCTCTGGCCATTCCAATGATACCAAACATCGCCATCTGCTGTGCACCGATTGGGAGATATGGGGGGAATTCCCTTTCTGACATTATCGTGCCCATGTGCAACAATGTCAGTGGAGATGGGGAGGCCTTACTGCCTGAGCACACATTGACTACATCCCCCTGACCATGGAGGCCATGGTGACACCCAGTAAAGTGGCATAATTAACCTAGGCTCTCCCAGGTTATCTCATGACCTTCTATTTGCTGCAGTATTTAAACCAGAGACATAGTTGCCTCTGTTCGCTCAATTTATCTGCCATAGAGAACAATGCAAAGCTAATGCTCCTGATTACGCAGGTAAACAGAGAAACACATAGAGCTAGAGCTATGATATAATAATCACATTTCTGACAATAAGCTACTGCCTAGGCACAGCAAAGAAAATATTTTCTCCTGGCCTTTCTATGGTGGTGAGCGCTCACAGACAATGTATCCAGTGCAGTTTCTCCTTCATCGCGCGTGTGCATAGTGGTGATTTAAGCAGTATTGTGATACAAAGTAGCCTTCACCTGCAGATTGTCTCTTCCTTCGTATCTTTACTATAACTACAGACTCAAGAAGGCTTGTTTCTTACTACTATAGCCTGTGTTCTGCAAGACTATCATCACTGTGCTCTGTACAAGCGCTTTTGTGCTTGCGAGTGGGGGGACTTTTTACTCTAGAGAAGATCTACACATACAGGATTATTCAGAGAGCGGTGAAAAACAGGAGAATGACGGGAGAATGGAAAATTCTAGGTCAAAATAGCCAAACTAGAAAAATTCTCCCATTTATCTCACTTTCCAAATCGGCTAGTTTGACCTATAATTTTACATTCTCCAGTCATTCTCCTGTTTTTCACCACTCTCTGAATAACCCTGATAGTTTACACTCTATAGATTTTGCATTTGTCCTGTTGTTGTCTTTTTGTTTTGATGTTTTGATTTGGTGTTAATTTGAGTGATTCCTTTTTCTTTTTGCTTTAGTATTTGCTCCCTGCACTCTTGGTCATATCTTGATGTACGCATGTTGAACACAGTGTTCATGAATTCCATTTTTAATAGTCCCCATTAAAAGCTATGTTTTAGATATACATGTCTACTTTCCTTTAGGTAAACTTGGTCAGCGCAATCTCAACAATTTATATTCAGATAATCTGGATGGCCTGCGTTAAAGTCACTTATCCTGGCGCTAGCGCTTACTCACCCGAATGCTACAGTTAGCGTTCAGTAGGGAATATTACCTGTAATGGCTCTGGTAGAGTTTACAACAGTTCTGGTTAAGTTAACACAAGCCTTGGAATAATGCCCAAAAACTATTCAACAAAAGTGGGAAAAATGACATCTGCAAAGCAATTTGTATTACATAAAAATAAAATTGAATCAAATTAATGGATAATGGTATGATTGACAGTATCACAATGTTTCGAAGCACCAGTAGAACCTAGAACATGCACAAGATAGCAGTAATGGGACATTCCAATAAGCAACAGTTAATGTTAATCTATGCTACTTATTTAAATGAATATATGAATAAGGAGTTTATGATCTTATACAATTTCCTAAAGACTCTCCTGGGTGCGCAGGAAATCATGAGTATTTGATGCCTATCGCAGATTCATACAGAGCATCTTGGAAATGAGCCCCTATTATTAATTATACATCACTGATTTTGTTTCCTCTTTTTTTGCTGCTCACATGACTTAATTCTTTCTCAAAACCACAGAATCTTCTATTGTATATAACATAAATCTATTAACTTTTTTTATTTTACACGAGAGTAATTCATTCAGGGTTATTCAGAGAGCACCAAAATGTCACTGACATTTGGGTGCTCTCCAATTCCCCGCACTTCGGCTAGTCTGATTCGCCGTACCTGCAGTGAATTCAGCATTCACTGTAAGGTCCTCAAAGTGCAGGGAACGAGCCGCCGAACGCATAAAAAAAATTCCCGCAAAACCACAGAATCTTTTGAAAAAAATGACAAACACCTAATCGATCAGAAAGACTGGCGTAAAAAAGCACCAAACACCCACCGAGTGCATCCGATGATCCGTCGCAAAACCGCTGAACAGAGCGCGCCGCTGACCAGCTGCTGGAACAAGCCGAGAAGCTGACAAACAGGAAAAAAAATATTTTTAAAATATCGGGGGGGGGGGGGATTTGCCCAAAAAATCCTGAAAAAATGAATAAAAAATCCTAAAAAATAAATAAATAAAGCGACTTTTGCTGCAAGTGAAAAGAATTAAAGGTTGAATAAATATTTAATAAATACGGGGATATTTTTTTTACATTGAAACCTATGGGATTTACCTGAATAATTTCTGTAACAACTGTAACATTTCCATGTTCTTGAACCCAGGACATACTTGAAAACGAGAGAAATCTCAATGTATCCTTCCTGGTAAAATCCTTTGCAAATAAATAAATAAACCTGCCAAATGAAAACACCAAAAATCAGGGCCCTTCACTAACATTTCAGGGCTGTTCGGTGTTCTCTGAATAGATTAACTATTGCTTTTCTATGGGGGTTTCACTGCCGACGAAGATCACCGTATTTCACTGGAGAACTGCCAGCTTTTTGAAATAGCTGATTGGTCACGAAATTGCACCATATGGGGAAATTCACTGTTCGGCGCAATTTCAGGGCCAGTTCGGCTCTCTTTGAATAACCCGGATTATAAAATGATGTTGACTCTTTAAAAGGTTAAATAGTTTTATTATTGCTTCTTTGGCAGGATTAGAATTTTAACCACTAATAATAATAACAACAATAATTTATGTAAACAAGTCTGAAAGGACTACAAATTGATGAACAATACCAAAATATTAAATGGACTATTATGTTGACAAGTAATTAATGCATGCATAAGTATTGTATATCAGATGTGCCAAGTAACATGACGTATAGCATAATGCTACTATAAACACTGCGATTGATTGTCAGAAAAGCTGTCTCCAAGCTTGTCCAAATTAACCATTTGCTGATGCAAAGCCAAACTTCTCTAGAATAATAATATATTTAACTACTTTTTGCTGGTTGGTTAGTGGGAACATTAAGATAAGGCACACGTAATTCTAATTAACCCACCACTAGAGGGGTCATCGTAAATGCGAAGGAAATGTTTATTCCATGGCTTTCCATAGAGATTTGTTTCAGGGGATGCGGTTCCCTTTGTAAAATCTCATATAAAATATTAGCATTGGAAAATCATCTAATATGTAAAAAAAAGAAATTGAGAAGAAAAAAATAAAGTATAAGTAAATTACGCATACTTTTCACGGGCACCTCTACAACGCACAAGTATTATTTGTAAGTAAATAGTTGTTTAATTAGGATATCAACACAATTATTATTGTTATTACACTTGTGAATGGTTGAAATAATTTGGGGCCCTATTCCAATCTTGCTTCCTTACAGGGTAATTCAAAGAGATTCGAAAAGTCACTGTACGTTCGGTGACTTTTCGTTCTCTTCAATTCGGCTCCTTTTGCCGATCCCATTTCGGTGACCCTGCGGTGTATTCAGCAAACACCACAGGGTCCCCGAACTGCAGGGAAAAGCTGCCGCAAACCTGACGAAAACTAACTGCAAAACCCAGCGAATGCACGCCGAAAACCCGCAAAAAAATCTGGATTAACCTGCCGAAAACCACGGAAAAACCCGAGTAGGAGCCGATCGCAGCCGCCGGAAAGAGCCGAGACCGCAGAAGAGACAGTGAATAAATTAGCAAAACAGTTTGCATGAATGTTTGAAAAGTGAAACGCTGTTTGGAAAGAAACTACTGAGTGAAAATGTCTGAAATTTACATATGAGGTCCAGGGAATGATAATAAAAAGGGCTGTTGCAGAAAAAATAAGTAAACTTAAAAAAAAAAAATGGTTAAAATATCCTAAAAAATCTATAAATAAATAGACTCTTTACTGCAGAATTTTATAATGAACGGTTTATTAGATATTGAATTAAAACGGGAATATTTTTAACATTGAAGCCTATGGGATTCTCCTGAATAAATTTGCCGAATTAAACCACCGAATGGCAGGGCATTAGGGGAACCTTTCACTGCTGGTTTGTGTTCTCTGAATAGCCGAAGCAGTGCTTTTTCATGGGGTTTTCACTGCCCTCGAACAGGCACCGAACAGACACCGTATGGCGTATGTGCAGGCAATTCGCCAGGATTTGAAAAAATTGCCTGCTCTCTGGATAGCCGAATGGCCAAGAAAGGTAACCGAACGCTGATTTTCAGCGTTCGGTTACCTTTCTCAAGCAATTCGGATCTCTTTGAATTACCCTGATAAAGTCAATCTTGCCAAAACTGAAATTCTCGTTTTTCCTTCCTCCAAGAACAACACAATGCCACGTATCTCTCTCTACGAGTTTGGTTAGGGTCAGACGAAAGCATTTCTCGCATCGTCCGTAAAAAAGTACATCCGAACGCATTAACGTATTTTTTCACGGAAGACGCGAAAGCGGTCATACGATGCGCATTTTCGTGCGTGATTTTTGACGGAGCTATTAAAAACAAATGGACGTAATGTTGGCTGGACATGTGCAGTGTCTGATGTCTCCTAATCAAGCACACACGCCGCTATGCTGACGCAGCGCACTCTGCGCTGCGTCAGTACTAGCGGTTCTACTTTCTCCAAAAAATGCATTTGTTTGCCGCTTGGGTTGCACGGCCGAACTTTCGTATATTGGACGTCATTGCACGTCATTTGCTGCTACTACGGCCGTAATAAAATGCGGCTGCACACGCGTTCGCACTGCGTTCGTCTGACCCTAGCCTAAATGAAACACTCATTAGCCCGACACCTCAAGTTTGCTGCTTTGGTGTCACTTTCAATTCTAACCTAACGTTCTCTCACCGCACCCAGACAGTAACCAACTCCTGTTACTATCAACTCAAGCACATTGCCCGCGTCTGCCCCTTTCTGACGCAAGATACGGCAAAGGTGCTGGCTCATGTCCTTGTGATTTCACGGCTTGGTTACTGTAACTCACTCCTTATTGCTCGCCCCAATGCCCGCAGTGCCCCTTTGCAGGCTGTAATGAATGCATGTGCAAGGTTTATTTCTCTCACCAGGTGCTTCTCGCGTACCTCCCCCCTCTGCCTTGGCTTCCTGTACGTTTCAGGATACAGTTTAAAATACAGACGCTCACATTCAAATCGCTCAATAACTCGCTCCCCCCTTACATGTCTTCGGTGCTCCGCAAGGATGTCCAGTTTCGAAAACTCCAGTCGGAGGGCGACTTTCGCTTGTCCTCTGTCTACACCCGCGCTGCTGACTCTCGCCTCAAGGGCAGCACCGGTCCTGTGGTATGACTTACCTCGCCCTATCAAACTCTCCCCTAATCTTTAAGAAAATCCTCAAAACCCATCTCTTCAGATTAGCGTACCACATCACTGATGCAACTCCCCCCTCTGCTCACCTACTCACACATCATGATATGATTGAAGCCATTTCCATGTCACCACCATTCCTGAACTGCTGGCAGTAATGATCCTGATGTACAGTAAAACTCCCCTGGTTTTCCTCAACCCCAATCCCTCTAGACTGTAAACTCCTATTAGCAGGGCCCTCTACACCCCCTGTTTCCATCCTATGTCAGTTTATCTGTATCTCGTTCCCTTTGGTTATTGTAAAGCGCAGCAGAAACTGTTGGCGACATATAAATGATGATAATATTAAGGCTCTGGCAAGGGTGAGTGCGTATGATCTGCATTTTTCTGATATTCTTTGGATATACATACTACCCTAAGCTCCTCTTCCATTTTACCAACACAGGCTGAGTACCATGTGATCTGGGTTGTGCCACCACATGGTTTTCGAAGGCTCTATGTCATGTCAGGGTGCAGTTCATTGATTCATCTAGCTGCACAACCATATCGTGTAAGGGTAATATTGCTTGTGATTTCTTTTTGTATGTTCTTCCTCGAGACAAATTCTAGAGGTAATAAAGATAAAAAGATATAGAGATATAAGAATTAGTTTTGCTTTGTTTATTGGTGAAATAAAATTTGATACACTTTTAGAGATGTGGATTCTTGTATGTACCTGCCCAGGTTTATTCACATATTTTATGCATATGGGAGATATTTTTGTAAGTTACTTTCTGTTGTATTCGATGTTTTGTCTGGATGTTCATCCTTTTTTAAGCCAGGCCTTTGGCCGAAACATTGGTGAATTGATGTCTGAATAATTCTACCTTCTACTTGAAATTGAGTGCCTGGTCTGGATGCTGTATGAAAGAAATATATGATGACAGAAACAAGAGGCCCCAAAACTTACAATCTAGAGTAGTATTTGTTTATTTACCAGTTCATTTGGCTAATTGAGAGTCGTACAAATTGAGATATGGTCCATCTTGTTAGGACAGCATCCAGGATTCAGATTGATAATGATTTCATATAATAAATTATTATTTTGTACAGCAGAACTATTTGTTAATGATATTATTATTCAGGACTAGGCAATGAGCCATGGCATAACCAAGAAAGGAAATATAGATTGGGAACAGAAGGGTTCTCTGAAGAAAACCACGATATTCAAAATAAAAAGGGCAAGATGAATCATCAGGAAAGGAGATGGTGAAAGAGATTTGGAAGATACAGGGCGAAAAAAACTTAAAAAGCATCAATAATTAATAAAAGAGTAAGTGCTGACAATTCAGTAGTTATTTAATGGATGGAAACTATGGATACAGTAGAATAAATAAAGGGCAGAGGAGGTGGTCAGGTAGAGAAATTAAATCGACACACCACAGAGCGAATTAAGCTCTTCACTCCCAAAATTGAACTAACTCGATTTTGCCTCTTAATATAGTGAAAAGCAATCATTAGAATATTAAAACCCAGTTTGCACTCTACCAATATTTGTTTGCCCCTTGTGGAGAAACTAAATCAACTGTCTTATCGCTCTCTCCTTTTCACCCTATTCTACTGTTAAAGAGCTACAAAGAGCAGCTCTTACACCAATTGTAACAAAAAGTTCTGAAACTTGCTGCTGCATTACAACAGCCACGGAGAAGGCAGAATTCGGGGGCTGCCTGAGGGTGCTGAGGATGAACCGCACGGTGAATTCTTTGTTGCAATGCTATGCCCTACAGTCCTGGAGCTCCCTGATCATGCCTAGGAACTGGACCGGGCACACTGGCCCTTGAGAGCTTGTGGTTCTGCGGACGACCGCCCTCGGGACATTATTATACGTTTTCTCCACTTCTTTACCATAGAGTTAATTCTCCTCAAGAATCGCATCTTGGTGCCGTATGATGGAGAACCCCTGCAATTGTTTCAGGACATTTCTCCCAACACCCTCTGAAGCCGTCGGCTACCAGAGGCAGATATCCTCCACTCTCACAAAGAGGTATTTGCATGGGGTCAACCCTTTAATACCTTGGCTTTTCAAAATAAGAAAATGCATGTCCTTCTGCCACATTCTGACCCTGATCTATTTTTCCAGGCTTTGAATAATGACCTCCTGAGGGATTACATCGCCAGAGGATCTGGTACCACTGTTCCCGGGTTTGCCCAGGGAATGGATCCCTGTGGGCTGACAACGGCAAAGCCCATCTGCCAATGGCTCTGGTTGAAGCTCACAGGGCTACTCGCTGGCTACGTTTGTGACCCTGACACAAGGTTCCCTTGTTGTCCTGCGAGGTTTTAGATGCTTCCTTGCTTTGGTGAGACCTATACATTTCTTTGCGGGCCTGCTGCTTAAGGAATGTATTTGTTTGAACCTTTTACTTCGGACAGCTTGAACTACCTCCCACCCTTTCGTCTACTGGTTTGAACTTTGCAGGCCCTCACTGGGCTGCGGCCCTCTGACTTTGGCTTTCTGACTGATTTATCCAAGGACACCATAGGGGTTAAGCTGTGCTCCAGGGTGGAGTAGGCATGTTGGTCTATCAGGCCTTAATGTTTTTTTGGGCTATGAGGGATGTTATTTCCTCTTTCCCCCACAGACCCTGGCAATTAGTAAGTCCGGGTTTTCTGGACTCTATTTTTCTATATTTTCTGTGGTCCTTTTTATGCGGTTTACTTTTTTCTTCTCTCCCTCCTCCATCCAGGTGGTTTCTCTCACTTTTATTGGGATCAGGTGTTTTGGGGACAGAAACCTGTACTGATCTTTGGAAGTTTTCTGTTGACAGAGCATGTGTGGCAGGTAACAGTGTATTTTTTACTGTGCTTGCCATGGTGTTGAAGCTCATGTCCCTTAAAGTGAAAGGTGTGAATTAACCTAACAAACACAAGCTCTTTTTACGCACCTTTAAATCGGAAAAGGTAGATATTGTGTTTATCCAGGACACTCATTTAGCGAAGACTGCAAAGATTGTTTTAACAGATCATGTCAATATTCGGGTGTTTTCTTCTAGTGCCTTGGGCGAGCGCAATGGGGCAGCCATCCTGGTACGAAAAATGTGCCCTTTCCAACTGCTATCTCAAAGAAGTGATGATGAGGGTCGCTTTGTATTAATATCTGGTAGTTTATACTCAAAGATTTACCATTTTTGCAATATGTATGCCCCTACTGTCCCCTCCTCTGATTTTTTGTGCTCTATACAAGCCCTTCTTGATTCCCTCCCCTATGGTGTCGTGATTGTGGGAGGTGATATAAATGCAGTACCTTGCCCTGCTGTTGACAGAAGTGACTGCCCGACCCCTGTCGGCCCCTCTCTTGTGGTGAGACACGAAAAGCTTTTTGAATCTTTCCTTCATCGTTTGGGAATGATTGATGTGTGGCTTGTCCTACATCAGAGCACGAGAGATTACACCTTATACTCGGCCTCCAATGGTTCTTATTCCCATATTGACCTTTTTCTCCTCAATGGGTTGGCCATGTAGCATGTGTTTCGTTGTACGACCATGCAGATATCGCTTTATACTTTCATGCTCCGAGAGTGACGACCCCATGGTCTTGGAGACTGAACTCTTCTCTGTTGAAAAACCGTGAGGTTGTACATCAGCTGCGCACCTTATTGACACAGTATTTTGAGGAAAATCCCCAAGGTGAGGTGTCCCCTTTCACGATATGGGCCGCCCATAAGGTGATTATGAGGGGTCATCTGATTAGGATTGCTACCCATAAGAAGCATCTTAAACGTGAGACGCTCCTATCCCTCCAGAAGTCCACTCCCACTCCAGAGGTTCTGGAGGGATCTCTTGAGAGTTCGTACCTCCCTAAATAAAATACTACTCGATGATGTGGCCAAGCAAATTCTCTGGTCCCGTCGCCTTTTCTATGAGAAGGCCATCAAACTAGATACCTTATTGGCCTGTTCTCAGAAACCTAGGGTAAATTTTCTCCCATTTCTGCTGTTCTCTCAGCCAGAGGTTCAATGGTGAACTCCCCAAGTGATATATGTACAGCCTTCATTTTTAATTTTTAGGCATTATATCAATCCCCCCACCATAGCCCTGATGACCCGACCAATACGTCTGCTATTTCCTCCTTTTTGGCCTCTGTTCCTCTCAAGGGGTTAGATGCATAGGCGTCTCTGGGGGGCAAGGTTATTGCTTGCCCCGATGTGCCCCTCACCAAGGATCAGCATCCAGCTTGCCTCACCGGACCGCTGTATATCCGGACCCGTGCATTGTACAAGATGGATCTATGTGTCATTGGAAAGGGCAGAGTCTGGCCTTTCCAATGATTTCCAGCATGACCATATTCAGTGTAAAGACAAAATCATGAGAAATAAAATAAAATCGTAACAATTTTTTTTCACAGAGTGGAAATGGCTCAGCAGTGACAGGGTTAATGGTCAGACTATATATTACATTGTGTATTACTTTTGTTTTTGCCTTGGTTAAGTTATATATTAAGGGTTATTGGGCAGTTTTCATCCCTCACAGTCTACATTTTATTTTTTCCTTTATTAATGGCATTTTAGGAGTTAATGGGTAGGCACCCTGCCTCACAGTGTATATATTTCATGTCTTCTCTTGATAACTGGCATTTTAGGAGTTAATGGATAGGCTACATGCCCCACAGTGTATTCTTTCATGTTTTCCCTTAATGGCATTTTAGGGGTTAATGGGTAGGCTACATGCCTCACTGTCTGGTATTGTACCGGGGTGGTCTCAATGTGGTAGGATAATGAGAACAAAAAGAAACACACAAAGTGGCTGATATATCCATGTCTATTCGGCTTGCTAGTAACGCCGTCCTCCTATCCCATCTTGCTTTATCGATACTATAGGGCTAGTGCAGAAATCAAATCATTGACAAGGATAGTGAGAGAAAGGGGGGGTTGAGGATCCTGAGGATGAGCAACAGCACTAGTGGGCTGCTCTACGGTGGGTGCCCGCTCAGGTCTCACAAGGTTTCAGCTTGCTTGTGCCATTACAGGGATGAATGCTCCATATGCAAATCAGTCTGCTCTCACATATCTCATATTGACAGGGATATGCGCTAATTAGATTTGTGGTTGTCCTGGCTGTAAGAGCAACCTATTTCTGGGTGTATTTCAATCTGTGACGGACCACAAACGGACTTGATATTATCTTTAAACAGTGGTTCCGCTACCTTGTTGCATTGTGCAAATCCCGAACCTGTTACTAAGCAAATACATAGCATTGTACTTATCTATACCCTATGAATGGATGATGGCGTACATGCTGGGTATGCCTTCTTCCACATGGGAACGGGAGGGGCCCAATTAACTCATTAGGAAAGTAATGAGATTCCATTGTTGCCATGAACTCACTAGAACAATTTGTTTATTTATCAACTGTGTTGTCTATTATTGTTTATATACCTTTGTAATTATCTATACCAGCATCTGTGGCACTAGCAAGCCGAATAGGCATGGATATATCAGCCACTTTGTGTGTTTCTTTTTGATCTAAATACTTGTAATGAGGTTTAATCCTGTGGTGCTGGTATAAACTCCTACCTTGGGACCTTTCTAGTTTAGGGTCCAGACTTTGTATGGTAGGATACGGAGTCCGGGATGCGGTGATGCACAGGGGTGTGTGGCGAGTCACCACTGGTTAGATGCAACACAGGCAAAATGTCTCCGGGCCTATATTAATGAGGAAGAGATCATCCGTGCTATCTCAGCGTTGGGGGCAATAAGGCACTGAGTCCCGATGGGTTTTCGGGTGAGGGGGTACTTTTAAGCTTTTCATGTAGAACTGGTTCCTTCCCTGGTTAGAGTGTTTAACGAATATGCTGTCAGTAACACCCTTCACACTGATATGTTATTGACAGATATAGCTCTCATTCCCAAAGACGGTAAAGACCCGACAGCAGTAGAGAACTATCTTCCTAAGTCACTCATCAATTTTGAAGTTAAAATCCTTGCCAAGGTTTTAGCGAATCTACTGTGCCCACTTTTGAAGTGTCTGGTCCATCCAGATCAGGTCGGCTTCGTTCCTGATCGTCAAATTTACGACAATACTAGGCGAGGCGCTGACCTGATCTGGTGGCTCTCTGAGCATGTTGAACCTTCCCTTGTTGTACCTAGACATTGAGAAGGCCTTTGATATGGTGGAATGACCGTATTTGTTTGCTACATTATCCCACATGAGACTTCCAGACCTCTATCTTAATATGGTCACCTTACCTCTTTTTTTCATGTTTATGCAACTCTGATACTTTGTCTTGTCCTCAGCCCCAGAAGAGGCCATGTCTGTCCCTCTCACTACTTTTGAACGCCTCTGAGATACGGGTGGTTCCTCCAAGGGTCTTATTTCCCAGCTTTACCTCCTTCTCAGTTCTAGACCTGGGGAATAGGGTCCCCTTAACTATTGTGACAAATGGGAGACTAACTTATGTAATTCCCTCCTGAGTGACGAGTGAGAGGACATATGGGAGCATACAGCCAGGTCCTCCATTTGCGTTACCCACCAGGAACAGTCCTACAAGATTTTGTAGCATTGGTATATGACTCTGTTGTCTTTGTATCGAATGGGGACCACCTCCAGTGATTTCTGTTGTCGCAACTGTGGTGAGAAAGGCACATATATTCATATGTGGTGGTACTGTCCAGTGGGTCGGCGCTTCTGGAGGTCTGTGCACGCTTGGTTTTTGGCCATATTTCAGCGCCTGCTACCTCTCGATCTCTGGGCGTACCTTTTGTCCCGACTCCCGCCCCTTACCTGCCATGGCCAATGGTGAACAACATCTGTTTAATAGACTGGCTTTGGCTGCCACTCTGACTGCGGCTTGGTGTCAGAGTTGCCTTCCATCCTGGGGAGCTGTGGCTGCAAAGATCGCAGATGCATGTCTCATGCATGAGTTAACGGCCAAGGTCAGGGATACGATGAGCTCTATTCATAAAACATTTGGACAAGTATGTTTCCGCTTAAATACTCATGGGCCTATATGCTCCCTCCCCTGCCTCCACTCTTTTTGGCAACTGATATATCCTACTCTTTATGCACCCCCCTCCCCATGATGGTTGGATTTTTTTTTTTTTTTTATTATTGTTACTATTGTTTATGGTTTTATTCCCCAAGATGTATTGGGTCTTGTTTTCTATATAATTGAAAAGTGTATGGTGATGTACCTCTACTACAACTATCCGCTGATGTGTGTATACCGACTGTTTTGCTCATTTGGATGTGCATTGCCTTAAATAAAGAATTTAAAAAAAAAACATGTACAGTAATGCAATAAGATGTAAAATGTGGATTGGTAATAATCCATAAAGGATCTGTAGTCAGAATTTAATTCAGAAGATTTTATTACGGTCTTTCATACCTTTATATAACGAGCACATTTTTACATAACATTTTTCTTTTTAAAGGACACTTGAAGGACACTTATGACCATGCTCTTTGCATAGGCCATAAGGCGGACAAAAGGACACTGAGCTATTTTTTCATGAAAATATTGCATCAATTTACAAAACTGCTGCCTATTTCTCCTGGCATCAAATGAAGATGTGTGTGTTTCCTCTTTTACCCATCTCATGCATTAAACAGTGGGTGTTTCTCAATATTTTCTCACTGTGTGCTTTTAGATGTAAATCAGCATTTATTGTATCATTGTTTATGTTGTTATTATTTGCATGAACGGTAATAAAAGTAAACTAAAATAATATAAATATCAGAAATAAACACATAACTGTGGCAATGCAATTAGTGTAGGATAATGAAAAAGAACACTAACATAGTTTATAGATTCCATTAATAAAGTAAAATGTAGTATAAAATTTTAATTTTTTTTTCAGTTTTGTGACACTGTAGCCCAAGATAATATAGACAGGAGAAACAGAAAAAGGGGAAATGATACAGGAAAACAGTGTCTGTTTTCTCGCCCGAATACTAAACAAGAAGGCTTAAAAATAAACATACTTAAATCTGACATGATCAGAGCCGGTGCTCCCACTAGGCAAGCTAGGCAACCACCTAGGGCACACTGCCACCTAGGAGCGCAGCTGGCCCCAACCCGTGTTCCATTATTATACCCGTTCCTCATTGTACGGCTCGTGTAGCTGGCAGTGGCGGCTCACAAAGCCGACATTGTCGGCTTGCAGACCCAGCTAGCGGTGCAGAAGGTGGGCGTCTTATGGTGATGCACAGGCGCCACCAGATGACGTGTGGGCGTCACCAGAGGCAGATTAAGGAAAAAAAGAGGAGAGAGAAAGGAACAGAAGAAAGAGAGAAAGGCACGAAATAAAGAGAGAAAGGAAAAAAAAAGTCAGAGTAAAGAAAGAGGCACAGACCAATCCCGGGCCCAACCAGTGGAGGGCTAAGATGGGCACCGAACGACTGCTTGCGGACCCCGTGCACAGCTTGTGTGTCTGTGCACAGTATGTGTGCTCCCCTGCATTTTGACCGTTAACAATTTTTTCGTGGGGGGGGGGGACGACGCAAATAGCTGATCTTGCCTAGGGTGCAAAATAGTCTAGCACCAGCCGTGTACATGATTCTTCTGCAGACCTCAACTCCAACTCTAACCAAATTCCATGTTTTCCATTCACATTCTATGAAAGGTTTTTACTCCTTGAGATGCTGCAGAAATGTCAATATTTTTCATTCAAAAGAGTTTATCAGTGAAAGGCGTTATACTACAGATGCAGATCACCAATACCTCTGTAAATTTCCACAATGTCTAATATAAGAAGAAAACACAACATAAAAGACATGGAAGCATTTTCTAATTAACCAGAAGCACACTAAAAAAATTAAAAATCGGTTTGCTCTAACCTTTATTTTGATTTAGACAAGCGGAATTTAGTTATCACTTTACTTGATGCATGGTGTATTACTACTGCCCTTGAGAAAGTCTGATAACAGACGAAACGCGTTGGGATTTTATCTTTGATATTTTATTTGGAATAAAAGTTTTTACTTTTCTACATTTCATTTGCCCATCATTCCATTCGTGGCGATTCCAGTACCATTTTTGGCTAACCAACTAGATCCAGCGGTGGTTCCAATAGACGTTGACGTTCCCTCATCTTTTCTCAAGCTGAATTTAGTGCATGACTAATTTGGAGTCTTTGAAATTCATTAGTAAAATTAATATTTGGTGAACTGAATCGCGCATTCAATTTAGAGGGAGCTGGCCAGGATTTGATAGCCAGACGCCACTGTAAAAAAGATTTTAAAAAACTAATAGATATGAAGAAATAAAAGCTCACGGGGTGGAATGACCCTATGGTCTTGCATGACTTACCAGCCATTGGCTGCTTATCGGTAGTATCCCTCCATCACTTGGGTTAAAGTCCACCTGTCATGCCCATCGATACCTGGGTGATTTGGTTGGGAATTACCCCAAATATAACTGTTGGAGTTTTTTTTGTTTTGTTTACACATACAGTATAACTGAAATTTTGAAAATCAGTATCAAGGTTTAGCCTACACTCATTTCGAGGAGGACTGCTGCGGGGCTGAGTGACAGCCCTTAGTGGAGAGCCGTCCTAAAAAGTGGCACTCTGCACACTTGGAAACCTAATATCAGTGCACCGTTGTCACTGCTGGGGGCCAGTTACGCAGGGCTGTACGCTGGCCCTTGAAAACTCAGCCCATATAGAGGCAACCATCTCACTAGAATAGCGTAAGTACCAGCTGTTATATCGCTTCAGGGGATGAGATATTGCATTGATCTTTAAGGCCTATGTAATATCCATGACCTGGTGAGGTATGGCAGCCAAGTGCACCTTGGCATTACAGCTGTATTTAAAATATTAGCAACTGAGCATCTATTGATGAACAATTGTTAATAATGAATACGGGGACCTTCCACCGGCACCCTCCTGGCTTCTACCTTGTGCATCGGGCAGGGCACGCGATTGTCATTTTCCCCTGTGGCCTCTAGCCACGTGTACTATTTACAGCGGAAATGTGCTTCCACAGTGGAAACAATCGAGGTTATTCAAAGAACTGGCTCCAAAATTGCACCGAATGGTGAATTACCCCGTACGGTGTAATTTTGTGGCCATTCGGTTATTCAAAGCTGGCAGTTCGTCCCATATTGGCGAATTGCCAGCGAAATACAGTGATATTTGGCAGCAGTGGAATCCCCATAGAGAAGAAATGGTTAATCTCTTCAGAGAACACCGAACAACAGTGAAATGTCTGTGAAATGCCCTGCTGTTCAGTGCTTTCATTTGGCAGGTTTAAACAGCCGAATCCCATAGGATTCAATGTAAAAAATATTCCTGGTTTTATAAAATATTTATTAAACTGTTTATTATTTTAATCTGAAGCAAAAAGTCTCTTAATTAATTTTTTAGGTTTTTTTTGGCATTTTTGGGATTTTTTTCAGCAAAATCTTTTTTTTTCTGTAACAGACCTTTCTATTATTATTCATAGGACCTTATATATTAATTCCAGACATTTTCATGCCGTAGTTTTTGCATACAGTTTTTAAAAGTTGCAGTGATGTTTTTTTGGGGTTTTTTTACCCCGTTCGTTGGCTTGTTGGCTTTTTTGGCAGCTGGTCAGAGCTCTGTTCGGCGGATCGTCAGCTTTTTGGGGATGCATTCGGCAGGTTTGCGGCGGCTTTTCGGATCGGATCCAATGTTTTTTGGCAGTTTTGAGGTGGTCTTTCCATACGGTTCGGCGGTTTTGAGTCTAATTTTCAGATGTAGACGGCAGCTTTTCCATGCACTTCGTGGAGCCTGCAATGAAAGCTGAATTCAATGCAGGGCCTGGGAATTTGATTTCCCCGAAGTGCAGGGAACGAAAGAGCACCGAACTTCTGGTGGAATTTCGTTGCTCGTTGAATAACTGAATGTTTATAATGTATATGTGATAAAAAAAATGCGTCTGAAGGTGACAAGACTGGAAGGCACACATATATGCTGTTAAAGTGACACTACCACTTACATAAACTGTAACTAGATTACTTGTGCAATGTGCATTACAAACAAAACCACATTATAAAACACATGCTACAGTTTTTTGTTTTTTTTAAGTAATGGCATGTAAAAAGGAAAAATAAAATTAGGTTGTTTCCATTTTATTTACTTTTACCATGAGCAACTTTTACCAAAAGCTTTGGTTTGTGGCTCTTGTTTATTTAATCAACATTATTTAACAGTTAATGAGTTGGAAGAGAGAATGTTTAGATATGCAACAGGAGGTATATTTTTCTCCAGGCTACCTAAAATAAAAGATAACAGCTGAATAAGATAAAACAGGGATCTTAAAAAACTAATCTACCCTAATCTGTCCTTTGAATACATCCCACACAATACAATGAATTGAGGCAGTGATCGACCCATAGACCAAGTGAGGTAAAGATACTGTGGAGCTGTTTATAACACAAAAGCTCACAAAAAGAATACACCCAGTGACACATATACAGTAAAATATTTTTTAACTAAACAAACATAAGAAAAACAAATCACATGTAAGATATCATCAACATGAAATAAACACAGTAAGGACATTTCATTTTTTTTTGTGGCAGTAGCCCTTTAACACACATGAGAACATCTGCTCTCGTGGGTAATTATCTTCATCAGAATTACAAGGTTTCTACAATGCAGTTATTATATGTTGGGGCATTATGTTTTTGGACGCAAATAGATTTCAAGGTCAAAGTTCAAGGCAATGTTATGCTTCTGATTTGCTTTAGAGAAATGTGAATTGGTGCACATCCAATACACATATAAAAAAGATACTTGGCCTGCCTGTACACATCATTTTTATTAATGTAATATTTATTGACTTTTTCAAATGCACAAAAAGAAAAGAAAAGAAAAATAAAGCATAACATAAAAAAATAAAATCATCAGTAATGGAGTATCCAAGGATAAAAAAGGCATTATAAGGCGGTAAAACAAAAAACAAGCATTCCTATGCACATCAAACACACTAATAATACGCATAATTTTGTTATTCGCTAAATGGTGTCGAAAATTTTAGGCCAAATTGTCGTTTTTGTCGCTCGTTTTTTAGGCCAAAAAATAAATTAAGAAATGACCAGAAAGCATCAAATAGGACTGGAACACCCAGTCACTGAGCTCGATTAGGAATATAAATATGAAAAATATCTAAAATATTGACGTTATTAAATATCTGTCAGGGAATTTACCCTGCCGGGGACCAACTCCGCAGCCTGATTGCATCGGATCACGACTCTCACCAGGCCTGACCATCGCGTACACAGAGAGGAAGCACCACTGTCAAAAGGCAAACCTCTGCACTGGCCTCCCAGATCAGCTCTTTCGCTGCCACCCGTAGCCTCTTCCCATGTCGCGGCAATGTTTGGCATCCCACGTAGCATCCAAGATGGCGCCCGGCCAGACCATTCACCCAACATCCAATCAGACGCTACCATGACGCCAGGGCAGGCCCAGTCGCTATGACTAATATGCAGCATCCTCCCCTGATTTGTGGATTCACTACAGGCACCCTATTTAAATCCCAGACTGCCCCTCAATCTGTGCTCAGTTTTCCCTGTGCCCATTCCAAACATTCCTGTGTCCCTGTCAAACCCCTACCTGCCTTCAGTCCCCTGCCCTACCTATCTGCTCTATTTCTGTCTGCCACCTGATAACGACCTCTGCCTGTAATTACCGAATACTCTTGTCTGCCGCCTGGATAACGATCTCTGGCTGGAATTGCCAACCATGCTTCACGGCCCCGATCCCATCGAACCACTCACGCCAGGTACCGAACTTTCTTATTACAAAAAACCATATGCCTACCCCGTTTGAATTATTTGCCATACTATTTTCACGCCTAAGCCTGGGTTCACACCTGAGCGTATCGCATATCTGGGTTTTACGCGCGTTTTTGTCGCTCGTTTTATGAGCGTATTACCTGGCATTTTTGACAATTAGTCGTACGCGTGTTTTTTTGATTGACTACGGAGGCGTCCAATTAAAAAGACTTCCTGAGATGCACCATTCTTTTGTGCCTGTTGCCATGTGCGGAATGCCCGTTCATACGCGCGTTTTTGATGACGAAAACACTCAAACGCCCATTTCAGCGCATTCACGTTGAAGTCTATGGCCGCAAACAAGACAGTAGGAAAAATGTGGGATCGATGGAGTGGGGTGCAAGCAATAAAGGTCAACAAAAAAGTCCCTTAAATGAATGGATCCATATCCAAAAATAGCAAAGGCAAGGCTAAGAGCTCTTGCTTAAGCTGCGACAGGTAACGGCGAAAGGAGCGTCAGCATTTCTGGTGGTGATGGGAAAATAGTTTTTAGTTGCTCACTGCATTTTGTGGAATTAGCCTTGCCTATGCTATTTTGCCTATGCTATTTTGGCGGCAGTGAAATCCCCCATAGAGAAGTAATGGTTAATCTATTCAGAGAACGCCGATCTGCACCGAAAAGTTGTCAAAATGCTCTGATTTTCGGTGGTTTCATTTGACAGGTTTAAGCAGGCGAATCTCATAGGTTTCAATGTAAAAAAAAAATCCCTGTTTTTCTCAAATATTTATTCAACCGTTTATTCTTTTCATTGCAGCAAAAAGTCTCTATATATTTATTTTTTAGCCATTTTTCGGGATTTTTTGGGGGAAATTTGTGATTCCTATTTTTTTTCTTACATGGCGTTTTCTTCTATTCTGTAACAGACCATTTTATTGTTACTCATAGGACCTGATATATTATTTCCAAGCATTTTCAAGCACTAGTGTTTTTTAAAATGCCTTTTAAATGTTGCATTATTTGTTTTTTGGGTTTTTTTTACCCCTGTTCGGTGACTGGTTAGCTTTTTTCGAATGCATTCGGTGGTCTGTTCATTGGGTTATCGGATTGATTCAGAGGATTTTCGTCGGGTTTTCAGATCAATTCAGTGTTTTTTTGATGGTTTAAGGATGTGTATGGTGATTTATCGGATAGATTCGGTGTTTTTTTCAGATCGATTAACTGTTTTTTCCACTGTTTTTCGATACATTCAGTATTTTTTTGGCGGTTGCGGCTGCGTTTGGCAGGTTTATCGTCGGCGTTTGGTGCATCGATTCGGTGCACTTCGGGGTTCCTGTGGTGACTGCTGATTTCACCCCAGGGTCATCAAATTAAGGGGGCCGAGGTGCACCAAGGAGAGATCACTGAAATTTCTCTCTGAATAACTCCTTTAGTGTATAACTACAGTTCTATATCATCTTCAATCACTTTTTTCTCATATACCACAGCACTGCGTTAAATGCTGGGCAAAATCCAACACGGGCAGTTATTGTAAGATTGAAAATACAACAACGGAGGCAGAGATGGTCCTGGTTGAATGACCTTTAAGACCAAACATAGTGAGGATTTAGGAAGGCAAGAGGTAGAGGATTGATTGATATGTTCCATCATTTTCACTTACTAAGTAAGAAAGATTCATTGTTTGTATTTACATACATAACAATTTATTCTCACTTATGCTGTTTCAGGGTAGCAGAGGAGACAGATTGATGACCCTTTTAGTTGGAGTCCTGTTTGACCAAATTCCTATTGCTTGCTGGAGAGATGAGTGCGTGTGAGTCCTTGGATAGAGGAGATAAATACATTGCTGCTATTTTTTTTCTCAGCACAGCAAGTGTTAACATGACAGCTGCCAAGTCGACCATAAACCAAGGCAATGAATAATTCCTTACAATGTGACTATTTCCCAGCATAACACTTCTCTAATGATACACATGGTCTGTCAAGCCAACTTACCTTTCTTGGCTGAGACCTTCTCAATGTGCTTCAGAGCACCGTACAACAGAAGATATATATTCACATCCACGCTGGATTTCTAATTACCGATGATATAAAACTCTGCGGGTGAGGGCATCCGCATCAGTTCCAAAGGCACAGACCTATTCTATATATTATATTATTATTAACATGGCGGGAAGTTGCCTGGCTCCTTCTGTATTTGGAGAATGTGTTTGCATAATTAAAGATATAAAGCTGTCTAAGCCCTTTAATAAGAAATACGGCTGAAGGATCTTACGGTAACCTATTGCGTGCCAGCAGGGCTTGCAAACCACTGTCATTGCAAGAGTTATGTCACTTATAACTAGACTACAAAATAAGCTCTACACGTAGAGAGGAATTATAGAGCAAAAGCACAGCCGTAAACCCAAAACACATGTGTTAGGGAATGTAAACTGCAATTAGAAAAAACTCAATGGGGCTGCGAGTCCTGTTACAATAAAGTGACTATTTAAGAGGATCTAGTGCATGTATCACTACTGGTGGATGTACGTCCTATGCAATCCGCCAAATGATTTTACAAGGCAATGCTTTCAACTATACCCCCTCTATCGTTGTCTAGTTGTTACCTCTGCAGACTTCAGCCAAAATCTCTAATTGGAACAAACTGGTCCAACATTCCGTGACACATTCACACTCCATCATGCCAGATTCCCCACAAAAGCTACATACTTCTTTATATCCATGCATTTATACTCTGAGCTGCAGAATACATTGGTGCATTACAAATAAATGAATAATAATAATAATCATCTCCCATTTGTTCCCACATTCATCAAACAGCTATATCACTTCATTCATAGTTGGCCATATATAATGCTTTCCCTCTGACTGGCTCAAACATTCCCTCTGGCCTTCCCAGTGATACAGCTATATCGCCATCTCCACAAATACAGCACCAAAGTCAAAAGCCATTATTTTCCATGAATTCTTAAAAGAGAAGTCCGCGGACGGCACTGTTCTGATTTAATCGTCAGTCCTGAATCTGCCATGCACTGCTATGTGACTTGCCAAGAAGGAACAGGAGTTGGCATAAGAACTTAGCTGCTAAGTAAAGGCCATGTGTTTAGGTGAGGAGGAAGAAGTCTGTGGACTCCTGTTTTAAACAACAATTTACTAAATGTAGGAAATAAATAATTCCAACTGAAGAAGAGGGACATCCGTGAAACGCGATTTGGTTTATATTGCCATATTGTTTTTATATTTTATGCCAATAAATCATTTTTTACCTTTACTGGTGAATGATTTTTCATTACACTGCGGTACCTACCACTCACCGGGGACACTCCCAGGATACTTCACCCACCCAGGCGAACATCACTGCACTGATCCATTCTCCTGCTGAACGGATTCTACGGATTCTACGTATCCTGTTATCCTGTATCCTGTACCGCTTAAAGAAGGGAGATCTGGTGCTCCCTCATAATGACACCAGCCGTCTGTTCGTTTAGCTTCAGACTTAAGACACCCCTACATGTGAGTGCACCTTTTCTTTATTTTTATTTACTTCCCACGAGATAAATTGCACTATTTTGTGTTTTATTCTGTTTTATCTGAGGCACATGTCTGCTGAACACCAACATTTATAAGAGGCTCTGTCCTTACATCTGACTATATGCTTTGAAGGAAGCGCTGTCTCCCAAACCACAGTACCAGGACTTTAGGAATAGGTTCTAATGTGCTGAGCTAAAATAGGTAAAGTTCAAAACTCATTAGAATGTCCCTTTAACACGGGGGGGGGGACAAATTATTCTGGGATTCGCCTACAACACATCTTTATCCCAAAAAATTAGCATCCCATTAAATGAGTATGTCACAGATCAACTTGCATAGGTTTATGTATAAAAGAGAGACAAATATTAGTTTTAAACCTATGGGCCAGCTTTGTATTCGCTCTTTATTGGTAAACGTATCGATGGGGCTATGTATTCAGGTCTGTTTACTAGGTCAGAAACTCATATTCCATTCTTCCACCTTTGGCCCTTTCGAAGTCTCATTTTTCACTAAAGTCTATTCCCACCAAATGACAAAAGTCCCAAAATATTGTGAACTATAAAACGACCCAACAGTCCCTTTGAAATAAAATCCACCTTGACCTGGTTAATCTAACTAATGTTTGTGTCAGAGCGTTGCGATGGAGGTGAGGGATGTTTACAATGCACGTTGTAAAATAAGTTTTAAAGTTGGATTTTCTGTCTAATCTTAAATAAGCTACCATATCACACCCTGAATCAATTTACATTCCTAAGAGTAATCACAGCAGTTTCTTTCTGAATTTCCCCTTCTTGAAGGAGTAACACTTGCTGGTGATGCCCTGGTAGATCCAAGAACATGGCACGAGTATAAAAAAAAAATCCAATCGTTACTTTAATCAAGAGATATAAATGAAGTTCAATGTATAATTAAGAGTGTTCACTAAATGATATTAAACTTTAGCTTGCTTTAATTGTTATTAAGTGCAATTAATTCCTCCTTGACACTGTCTGGCTATTTTGCAGCAATATACAGACAGCCCCTGACAAAGGTGTCTAATAGCGAGCTGTCTGCCAAATCTAAAGGTCACACGTCCCTCTGATTCTGCAGGACTTTTCCCGAAGCTCCTGACATTTTCATCATTTTCTTCTCGGCTATGGTCTTATTAGACTAGATGTGACAAAACGTTTTCTGTGGTTTATTTGGACTACATTTCCATGACTCTTAACATGCAAACGATGTATTCCCTCAGTTTGTTGTACAGTGCTGTGGATTTTGACTGGGCTCCATTCCAGCTGAACAAGTAATATCAAGCCTCTAATAGATAACGTTTGCACGAGCCATTAACCATTAGCAGCTCTGTAATCAGGGAGCGGCTATCTTAGTAGCTAGATTTGGGATAGTAGGAGTCTACGTCTCAATGAGTCTATGGAACTTCATGGAGATTTCCATGAGTCCTGTGTAGCGAAGGGTAGGCAAAAGGACAATGGGAACTATTTGCTCCTACTTTCCTTCTGCTTGAGCTGAAAGGAGGGAGCAGGCTGTGCTGCCGTTTGTAAAGGGTCACTAGAGGTGGGCATAGGTTTTATTTTTGTATTAATTGATTTTGCATTTGCAAAATCACTTAACTCACTGTTCTAAGTGCCAGAAATGTTTTACCAGCTTGAGGCAGAAAAAATTAACAACCTCAAAAACACTCATTATTCTTGTGCTGCCCAAAAAGTAATACTTCCTATATATAATATAGAAAGGGCTCTATCACCTCCTTCAAGCTAACACTAGCACCAGCATTAGCGTTAGCTTAAAGGAGGTCATAGCGCTGTAAGCGCTCGTTAACTTGCGATTCGTAGAGTGAGTTTACTGTACTTTGCGCTCCCTATACCTAACGTGGCGATCGCAAAGTGAAAACAGAGTAACTGGCGTTAGGACCAAGTGATCCTAACGCTAGTTACTCTGTTTTCACTTTGTGATCCCGACGTTAGAAGAGGTCGCCAACTTTCTGCAGAGTCAATCGCTACAGACCTCCAAACTTCATGTGGCCTTCAGATTAGCTCAAGAACAGTGCGCAGAGAGCTTCATGGAATGGGTTTCCATGGCCGAGCAGCTGCATCCAAGCCATACATCGCCAAGTGCAATGCAACGCGTCGGATGCAGTGGGGTAAAGCATGTTGCCACTGGACTCTAGAGCAGGGGAGATGCGTTCTCTGGAGTGATGAATCTCGCTTCTCCATCTGGCAATCTGATGGACGAGTCTGGGTTTGGCGGTTGCCAGGAGACCGGTACTTGTCTGACTGCATTGGGCCAAGTGTAAAGTTTGGTGGAGGGGGGATTGTGGTGTGGGGTTGTTTTTCAGGAGCTGGGCTTGGCCCCTTAGTTCCAGTGAAAGGAATTCTGAATGTTCAGCATACCAAGACATTTTGGGCAATTCCATGCTCCCAACTTTGTGGGAACAGTTTGGAGCTGGCCCCTTCCTCTTCCAACATGACTGTGCACCAGTGCACAAAGCAAGGTCCATAAAGACATGGATGACAGAGTCTGGTTTGGATGAACTTGACTGGCCTGCACAGAGTCCTGACCTCAACCCGATAGAACATCTTTGGTATGAATTATAGCGGAGACTGAGAGCCAGGCCTTCTCATCCAACATCAGTGTGTGACCTCACAAATGAGCTTCTGGAAGAATGGTCAAAAATTCACATAAACACACTCCTAAACCTTGTGGACAGCCTTCCCAGAAGAGTTGAAGCTGTTATAGCTGCAAAGGGTGGGCCGACATCATATTTATTTATTTATTTATTTATTTATTTATAAAGGATTTTACCACGAAGGATACATTGAGATTTCTCTCGTTTTCAAGTATGTCCTGGGTTCAAGAACATTGAACTGTTACAGTTACAGAAATACAAAGTAATACAATGCAAGCGATATTAAAAAACAACACAAATATACAGATTAACAGAAAATAAATATGTAGGAAATATAGTCACTAGGTTACATGTTTACAGGTACATTCTGTATTGAGGTATGTTAGTAAGGAGCTCTTGAGTGACTTAAGACTGGGGGAAGATTTGATGGTGTCTGGCAGGTTATTCCATAATTGTGGTGCTCTGTAGGAAAATGAGGACCGAGCCACTGTCTTTTTGTATTGTGGTATTGCAAGTAAGGTGCTGGTCCTGGATCGGAGGTTATAGGATGAGGGAGCTGCTGGGGGGAGCAGTCTATTAAGGTAGGGTGGCAGCTTCCCAGAAATGCTCTTAAATACCAGGCTGGAAAGGTGAAGGGTGCGTTTAGACTCCAGCGATGGCCAGTTTAGCTCTTTTAACATGTCACAATGGTGGGTCATGTAGTTACATTGTAATGCAAAGCGGCAGAATGAGTTATACAATGTAGCAAGTTTCTGAAGGTGTGTTTGCGGGACCACTGCATATACTACATCTCCGTAATCAATATCCGGCATAAGCATTTGTTGTACAATCTGCTTTCTTACCGCGGGGCTCAGGCAGGATTTGTTTCTGTACAGGGCACCTAGTTTGGGGTAAAGTTTAGATCAGAGTTTTTCGATGTGGGGGCCAAAGGATAGATTAGCGTCCAACCACATACCTAAATATTTGAGAGAAGTGACTGTGGTCAGTGTGCCATTTGATTTTGTCCCAACACATAGATGGGGATTTTGCAATTTGTGTAGTTGAACCCTATGGATTAGGAATGGGATGTCACTTAAGTTCATATGCGAGTCAAGGCAGGTAAGCAAATACTTTTGGCAATATAGTGTATGTTTCTACCTTTTGATCAAAAACTAACAGAAAACCATTAAGGTTGTTGGTACTGCTTGCATGGTCAGTGTTTGTAATCTGATTGCCAAACAAGTCTCTCTCCTGACATGTGCAGTTATTCCGCGACGTTCAAATGGTCTTGTTCATCCTGATTGGCAAAGAAATCTTGATCAAAATGTAACATTCGTGAAAGCAATTTCCATGCAGATAAAATGACGCTTCACTTAAAAATCATTGTGACGATATTACAATGTACTATTGCATGATTATTTAAACGTACATTTTCCATGGGATTTACCCATAGAATATACCAGCAATGACATCTTCCGGTGTGTTATAAAATCATCACCCCTTTCCGATGACCTTCAATTGCACAGCTACATGATATGTACTGAATATCCCGACTGCCTCACAGAAATATTGAGGCACATAGCAGCAACCACAATATACTGTACTCATACAGGGTTATTCAGAGAGCACTGAAAGGTCATCGACATTTCAGTGTTTTCTGATTTGCCGCACTCCAGCGAGTCCAATTCGCTGACCCTGCGGGGAATTCAGCATTCACCGGAGGGTCCCCTAAGTGCAGTGAATCGGCAGCCGAGCGCTGCCAACCTGCAGCAAACCCGCCAGGCACCGCAGCCAACCCGCCGGCTGCTGCCGACAACACACTGCAAACACGTCGCAAACCTGCTGCAAACCCGCCGGCCACTGCCACCAACCCACCGGACAGTCACCACAAACCTGCCAGACATCAGCCAAACGCAGCCGACGAGCTGCTGAACACAACGCCAACCAGCCACAGAATACTACCTAAAAATGTCCTAAAAAAAAATAGACTTTTTTACTGCAAATTAAAATAATAAACAGTTTATTAGATATTAAATAAAAACAAGAATATTTTTAACATTGACGCCTATGGGGTTTGCCTGATTAAACCTTTCGAATGAAAGCACCGAACATCAGGGAATTTCGTCAACTTTTCACTGCTGTTCGGTGTTCTCTGACTAGATTAACCATAGCTTCTCTATGGGAAATTTCACTGCTGTTGAACTGCATAGTATTTTGTTGGCAATTCGCCAAAATTTGGCAAACTGCCTGCTTTCTGAAGAGCCGAATGGCCCCAAAAATGCACCGTAGGGGGAAATTCACTGTTCGGTGTATTGTCAGGGCACCTTCGGACCTCTGTGAATAACCCCCTGCGTCTCCGTCATCAATGAGATGAGTTGAGTTTCCAGAGTTTGCAATCTAAAGGGACGATGAGGTGATAGATTGTGGTACTACAGACTACATTCAAAATCAACATTTGGCTGAAGAACCATTCAAGATATATGATATCGACATCAAAGCAGAATCAAGAGAGGCCAGATATTAAAGGGACACTCTACGTAGTGTGATCCCTCAGTCCTTTAGGATCACAATGTTCTGAGCTCCATCTCCCCGTTCTGAAAGGAGGTTCAGTGGACTGGCCGTTCACTGGGTCCATAGTCAGACCACCGCTTGATCATCAAAATGCGGACAACTGTATCAAACTACCTAGTTTGTCCTCTGGAAGTGACTGTAGACAACCGACTGACAGACCGCCGAATGCTGCTGAAGATCACCGGACTGCAGGAAAAAAAAAGCTGAACTTTGCTATTCTTCTAATGTGTAAACCAATAAAAAAATGCATTAAAACGTATCTGAATAATCAAAAAATATCCTTTAAAAAAGAATAAAATGGTCTGTTACAGAATTTTAAAAAAAGCCTTTTAAAACTTTTGTAAAAAAAATAAAAATATACAAAAAGATGTTCAGAAAAAAAAATCACTTATTACTGAAAATGAAAATAATAAACGGTTTAATAAATAAAATAAAACAAAAATATTACTTTGCATTGAATCCTCTAGGATTCGCCTGGTTTACCTGTTCAACTGAACCACCGAAGATCAGGGCATTTTTTCATATATGCTGTACCAGGTCGTTCGACTTCATCCAACAAATACCATTCAAATGGAAAAGGTCGCTAGTCTGATGTAGTCATACAAAGTCGTCTGATGGAAGTCGGAGGCAGTGGACGAGGGTTGAATCTTGTCTGTGTTGTGGGATTACTCAGACAGCTACAGGCGAGTATGTCCGAATTGTTAGTCATCCCACTACGGACCCAGTGGACGGCCAGCCTTAGTCCCACCCAGAACCTGAGTGCTGATCTCAGGTTAACAGGCTTAGGGGCCTTTAGTAATTAGATCCAACCAATGCACCAAGAGCTACTGGATTGGTTGGAGCATCCAGTTTCCCTAACGACATGTGACATGCTACTGCTGGCAGAATGTCTCTTAGGAGTCAGAGGGAGATCTGTGCTGGAAAAAAGGTAGGTTTTTAAAGGAAATTAAAGGATTAAAATTGGAGGGTGAATGCAGAGTGGGTCAGGAGGGAGTTAATGTTCAACCATTCAGTTCAACCCTATAGCATCCATTTCCTTTCGGTAAATATTGAACAAATGTTTGGTATCTCTGATTCGGTTCTTCGTCGGTGTCCAGACTGTAATATCCACTGAGCAAGGCGCTATACACCTCTTGTTCTTTAGCTCCTAAATTTGCTTTTTATTTACTAAGTTTAATTCACCATTCTTTATTATAAGGTTCTGCGGAAGCTGTTGGTGATAAACAAATGACAGTAATAATAATAATAATAATAATAATACATGACAGATGACTCGGTTTGAATTTCATTCATTACATAATCAACCATGAACTTTACATGAAGCCACGTCATTATTAATCTTTCATGCCCCACCCACGCATTGCACCGTTAAACAAATGTTTAAATATTGGGAGGTAAGAGAAACTATTAATAAAGCTAATATATAACTTTACTGCGGTCAGTGGAGTTCATCTGATAAAGAACCACATGTGGCCTCATCCATCTGTAAGATCTGCAACAATTCAGAGTCGGGAAAACCCATCTGGGAGTTGGCGGCGTTTAAATAACATCCAGCGCGGAGCAATGTATTTACCTTTATTTATTTTTCCCCTTAAAATAACTGTTTTCTGTTTAACGGTCACTGCGTTTAAGAAACAAGATAAAATTGCACAGTAACTATTACCAGCCCATTACTAGACACTTTTTAAGTGTTAAAACAACCATTAAGAGCTAATGGTTTATACAGAACACGGCCAGTAGTATCTTTTAATACAATTGCTTGTGAAGTGTTATATTTTTATTGAGATTGCTTATGTTGCTGTCTGTTTGACATTATGTTTGTTTAATGACGGCTGCACAGTTCAGTAGGAAACAATAGTAAACAAACTGCAATCCATTCGAAAAACATAATAGGTACTTAAAGCAGTGAAAGAGATAGTTTAAAGAAGCCTATGGTGTGAGGCCCAGTAAGTAAAATGTATCCAGGCACACATTGGGATACCCTGCAGAAAACTACTTTCTGGGATTGAAAAGGGTCATTTTTACTAAACTGCAGTAGCAAAAAAGTCAGTACGGGTCTCGATTAAAGTGTTCTTCTAACTTACTTTAAAGCAGAGGTCTCAAACTCAAATTACACAAGGGCCACTGGACAAGTTTTCATATCCCATGGGGGCTGCATGCAAAATTGCAAACTCGTTTTTCTTTTTTTATTAAACTGTTAAGGCTAGGGTCAGACCAACGCATTTTTCGCGCCGTCCGTGAAAAAGTGCATTCGAACGAATGGACGTATTTTTTCACGGAATACGCGATAGAGGTCATACGATGCGCATTTTCGTGCGTGTTTTTTTACGGATCGACAATAAAACACTTTTTGCGTCTGGACGTTATGTAGGCCGGACATTAGCAGCGTCTGACGTCTCCTAATAACGCACACACGCCGCTAGCGGACGCAGCGCACTCTGTACATCAGTACTAGCGGTTTCACTTTCTCGAAAAAATGCGTTCGTTCGCTGCTTGTGTTGCGCGGCCGAACTTTCGTGTGGCCGTACCTCGTATATTGCCCGTCATTGGCCATCATTTGCTGCTACTACGGCCGTGATAAAGTGCGGCTGCACGAGCGTTCGCACTGCGTTCGTCTGACCCCAGCCTTATTCTTTTCATTTAGAGCAAAAAGTCTTTATATTTATTTTTTGTTCCTAAGCAATGGCATTGTCCATTTGTCACGTATAAAATGAGCAATACCACTGCCGTTACTGACCTTTTCATTTCCCACGCTGCGAGCAAGATCAGTGGTGTTTTAAACATAGTTATATTATTCATCAAAAAACATAATGTGGCAAAATAATCATTGCATCTAAGGCTGTGCCGCGGCACAGAAGGACCCTGTGGCACACACGGGATGCTGCCGCTCGCTTTTCAGGTTTATAAGATAGTGTACCTTAGCGGTACACTTGTACACACTGCACATTACAGAGCTCCACAGCAATAAAACTCACAGCAATGTGCGGTGTGTATGAGCGTATCACAGAGCTCCATAGCAATGAAACTCACAGTAATGTGCGGTGTGTATGACCGTATCACAGAACTCCACAGCAATAAAACTCACAGTAATGTCCGGTGTGTATGAATGTATCACAGAGCTCCACAGCAATATCACAGCAACGTATCACAGAGCTCCACAGCAATAAAACTCACAGTAATGTCCGGTGTGTATGAACGTATCACAGAGCTCCACAGAAATAAAACAATTAAATTTAACTTATTGTTTGTTAAACTAAAGTTATATCAAAATGCAGTATTTTATGAAAATATATTTAATTAAAATAATTATAATATAAATAAAATATTATATATTAAAATTTAATTTAAATATAGTAAAACATATATGAAAAAATTTGTGAGATGGCATTGTTAATTTTATAGGGGGGACAATGCCCCTGTTTTTAGAACAAAAAAAATCAATTTAACTGTATTAAATGTTATTATTTTTATTTATTATTAATTATCTTTTTTTTTCTCAATACATAGTGGTGTTAGATTCTGACCTTCCCAATGACACCTCAATTGTCAATTGTGCTTGTAGCTCCTATGGATCCAGAGATACAGGGGTCTAAAGGACTCCTACATCTGCCCTGTAATGGGATCCTGATGGGCAGCGGGAATCCCAGAGAGTGATGTCATCGTGCACTTTCGCAGCCCGGGGGGCCGTCCCCTGCTTGGTGCCGGATCGACACCGAAAAGGGGCCCAACAGGATGGGCGTGGAGCGTCCTGTGCACTGGGGAGGGAATCCCCATGATGCTCCATGCACGTCCTGGGCTGCAGGGTCAGCAAGGCCAATCCGGACTGGGTCAGTCTGCCACTGTCTGCAGGCCATTTGTAACCGGTCCATGGGCCACAAATGGCCAGCGAGCTGGTACTTTGAGACCCCAACTTTAAAGTAAGGCCAAATAAAGCCAGTTCTGGTAGACAAAGCATTGCAGCAGCTGAAACCAGATATTTATTATACAGGACTACGAGGAGTTGATCTCTTTTAAAAAGCAGCCGTTTGTGATAATGCATGCTAAATTTCCTGCTCTTTACCTTCTTTGTTCATGGTAGGGGGTAAGAGGTTTCGTTGCATGCAGGGAGGAGTGTGGAGATGATTGATATTAGATTACAGAGTTTAGAGAGAAGAAGACACAAAGCTCAGCTGTAAAACACAAAATATTCATCAATTATAATGATTTTATTCAGTTACGATGGTTAAAAATTTATCTGGCAATGTAGTTCCGAATCTCCTGGGGCAGTATTACAAAGCTGGTGCTAACTTAACCAGATCTGTTGTAAACTCAACAACTCCATAGACTATAATAGCTCTGGTAAGTTTACAACAGCTCTGGTTAAGTTAGCACCAACTTGAAATATTGTCCCTGGAGGGCTAAATTTGCAAACCCTTCGATTAAGACTAGTGATGGGCCAAACACCCCCGTGTTCGGTTCGCATTCGAACACGAACATTTGAAAAAGTTCGGATTCAAACGCAAACACGATTCGAACTCAATGCAAGTCAATGGGACTCGAACGTTCGATTTTTAGAGTGCCCCCCAAGAGGGCATATATGCAAGATATTGGCCATAAAAGGTGTATGGGGGTCCAGGTAGCGCCCTGGGGGACAGGAAACAAGGAAAAAAGTTTTAATAAAAACGTTTTTAAAGGAACAGTGATTTTTCCATGAAATAAAGGTTAAGAATAAAAACGAAAAATTCCTTCAAATATAGTTCCTAGGAGGTCCCCATAACCTGCCCATTAAGTGGCGGATTTGTAGGATGTATAGAAACATTAAATAAGAAAAAAAGACATTTCAAATGACGGTAAATGTTTTTCCTTTAATCTATTCATAAACAACTGCTTGGGGCGGCAGCCTGTATGAAAAGAGGAGACATTTTAGCACACGCAGAACAAGTTTAGTGATTTTTTGGCTAAATTATGGTGAAACTTATGCAGGCTTTGGATGAAAGTAACAGGTACATTAAAATTGGACCTTTGGTGCCAGCTAGTGCCTTCACACCGTAACCTTTCTGAGGTATTGTGGAAGAGTGCAGGGGTGGACTCTGCATTCAAATATTAAAATTATATGAATCTGGTACACGCGTCAGTGCACCCAAATATTGGGTCTTTGGTGCCAGCTAGTGTCTTCACAACGTAACCCCTCTGAGGTATTGTGGAAGAGTGCAGGGGTGGACCCTGCATTCAAATATTAAAATGATTGGAATCTGGTACACGCGTCAGTGCACCCAAATATTGGGCCTTTGGTGCCAGCTAGTGCCTTCACACCGTAACCCCTCTGAGGCATTGTGGAAGAGTGCAGTGGTGGAGGTTTTGGGAATGCAGAAGAGATCCCTGATCTGTTCAGTTACATCAGCATCAGGGGATTGATAGCTGCTGATCCAGGACTGATTCATTTTTATAAATGTCAGCCGGTCTACAGAGTCGGTGGACAGACGCACTCTTTGTCGCTTTAGAGCATCCGCGAGTTGTTTTATCCTGTCCTCCCTCTGTGAGGGCAGGAGGAGCTCTGCAACCGTACCCTTGTATCGTGGATCAAGAAGGGTTGCCAACCAGTAATGATCCCTCTCCTTGATAGCACGAATCCTGGGGTCCTTTTAGCAGGCTTTGCAGGATAAGGGAGCCCATGCAGTGTAGGTTGGAGGTGGCATTAGCTTCCGAGTCTTCCTGGTCGCTGAGGATGACCGTATCGTGCACTACCTCCTCTCAGCCACGTACTAGTCCTTGGGTTTCTGGGGACACAAAACCCTCCCTTTTTTTTTCTTTGAGAAAGTATTTTACCAGGAAGGATACATTGAGATTTCTCTCATTTTCAAGTATGTCCTGGGTAGGGAGTATGTACCATTAGGTGTCTTGCCCACGGACACTTACTGGAGAGGTGCTCTTAATGGAATCAAACTCATGTCTCCACAGGCTCTTTCCACACAGAGCAGTGATGGTACCTCTACTCCACCCAGCTGGTACTTGAGAAATCCCCACCTTCAATGCCCCCACAACTTAAATATTCCTCCTCCTCCTGTCTGATATGAGGACCCGCAGGAATGCTGTCTGCGTAAAGACTGGGGCCTTGAGGGCTAGGGAACTCCTCCTCTTCCTCCCGCTGCTCAGCCTCTAGTGCCACATCTATAATTCCCCGCAGAGTGCGCTCCAGCAGGAACACTAAAGGAATTGTGTCACTGATGCATGCACTGTCCCTGCTCACCATCCTAGTTGTCTCCTCAAATGGTGACAGTACAGTGCATGCATCCTTGATCATCAGCCACTGCGGGGGGGAACCAAGTTGACCTGAACCTGTCCTTGTGTCATACTCACACAGGTACTCATTGATGGCCCTCTGCTGCTTGTGCAGACGCTGCAGCATTGCCAATGTCGAGTTCCACCTGGTGGGCATGTCACAGATCAGATGGTTTGTGGGAAGGTAGAATTCTCTTTGAATTTCTGCCAGGCGAACACTTGCTGGGAATGACCGTCTGAAGTGGCTGCAGACTTTTCTGGCCTGGCTGAGAAGCTCTGCCAGCCCTGGGTACCTGGTTAGGAAACGCTGTACCACCAAATTTAGGACGTGTGCTAGGCATGGTACATGCATCAACTTACCCAGGCATAGGAAGGAGATAAGGTTGCTGCCATTATCAAAGATGACCATTCCCAGCTCAAGCTGGCGTGGTGTTAACCATCTCTGTGCCTGCCCCTGCAGAGCTGACAGAATTTCTGGCCCGGTGTGGCTCCTGTCCCCTAAACAAACCAGCTCAAGCACAGTATGGCATCTTTTTGCTTGAGCCATTGCGTAGCCCCTGCCACGCGTCGGTTTAACTGCCACTTCGCAAGAGACAGAGATGGAGGAGGAGGAGGAAGAGGTGGTGGAGCAGACAGACCTCATATAAACAGCTTTCTGGAGGCGTGGTGGATGAACAAGCTCCAGCACAGAGCCCCGTCCTGGATCCCTCCCAGCTGCAAGCAGAGTTACCCAGTGTGCCGTGAAGGAAATGTAACGGCCCTGTCCATGCTTGCTGGACCACGTGTCTAAAGTATTGTGCACCTTGCTGCTGACTGCCTTTCCCAATGACTCCATAAGATTGTCTTCCACGTGCTGGTATAGTGCTGGAATGGCATTCCGTGAAAAGAACTGGCGTTTTGGAACCTGCCACTGTGGTACAGCACATTCGGCAAATTCACATAAGGAGGCAGAGTCCACCAGCTGGAAAGGCAGCACCTGTAATGCGAGTAATTTTGCCAAGCTGGCATTTAGACGCTGTGCAAGGGGATGGTTGGGGCTATATTTTTTCTTACGCTGCAGCAGCTGGGGCAAAGAAATATGACTGCGTAAATCTGCAGCTGATGGGATGCTGTCACATTCTGAGGAAGGACCTGGTACACCCATTACTATAACATCATCCCTGTCATGGAGGTTGTAGACATGGCATGGGGGTAGAGACAGATGGGGTAGAGACAGATGAGGACCGATGGGAAGTGTTGTGTTGATGCACGACAGGTGGTCATATGTTGCTTCAAGCATGTGGTACCCAAGCGGCTAATGTTTCTCCCACGCTTGATCCTCTTCAGACATAGCTTACAAATAGCAATGCTGCGGTCTGCTGCACATGTCGTGAAGAACTCCCAGACAGCAGAGTTCCTGGACGTGTGCTTTGAGACAACAGCGCTCTGCACCTGAGCAGCTCTGACATCTGATGCCTTGGACTGGCTACGGTTGGTCATAGAGGACGTTGTGCCTCGTGTTTGTTGTGCCTCCTCCTCCTCACTTGACTCCTCTGTTCGATCAGGCACCTAGGTGGAGACAGTGACCTCATCATCGTCATCACCCCCTATCTCCTCATCACTGGAGTCAACTTGGCAGTATGCTGCAGCTGCTGGGGGAACATGAGTGCCAGTTACAGTTGTGTTCAAAATTATTCAACCCCCAATGCTGTAAAGGGTTTTAGGGAATTTAGTGTACATTTGTAATTGTATTCAGAATGAAATCCTACAAGGACTTTTTAAAGAACCATATGCAACTAAAATGACATCAATTGGTTTTGTAATACAGTAGTAAATGTTTCTTTTGTGAATTCATTGACACAATTATTCAACCCCTTAAAGACCACCACTCTGAAGAACAGAGGTTCATTCAAGTGTTTTCAATCAGGTATTGAAAACACCTGTGGATGTCACGGAGCAGCAATAAAGCATAATAAGCACCAATTAGGCAGCTTTAAAAAGACTGTGATACTCAGCTCCTTCTAGACATTTACTGGTGTGGTTACAAACATGGTGAAGTCAAGAGAATAGTCCAGGAAGACAAGAGAAGAGGTGATTACTCTTCACAGGAAGGGCAATGGCTATAAGAAGATTGCAAAGATGTTAAACATACCAAGAGAGACCAAAGGAAGCATCATTCGCAAATTCAAGGCAAAGGGCACTGTTGAAATGCTACCTGGTCATGGCAGAAAAAAGATGCTGACTTCGACTGCTGTGCGCTACCTGAAGCGTAGAGTGGAGAAAAGTCCCCGTGTGACTGCTGAGGAACTGAGAAAAGATTTGCCAGATGTGGGTACTGAAGTTTCAGACAATACGGCGCACACTGCGTAATGAAGGCCTCCATGCCAGAACTCCCAGGCGCACCCCCTTGCTGTCTCCAAAAGAATAAGAAGAGTTGACTGCAGTATGCCAAAAGTCATGTGGACAAACCACAGACGTTTTGGGATAGTGTTCTGTGGACGGATGAAACAAAATTAGAACTGTTTGGGCCCACAGATCAACGCTATGTTTGGAGGAGGAAGAACAAGGCCTATGAAGAAAAGAACACCTTGCCTACTGTGAAGCATGGCGGGGGTCAATCATGCTTTGGGGCTGTTTTGCTTCTGCAGGTACAGGGAAGCTTCAGCGTGTGCAAGGTACCATGAATTCTCTTCAGTACCAGGAGATATTGGATGACAATGTGATGCAGTCCGTCACAAACCTGAGGCTTGGGAGACGTTGGACCTTTCAACAGGACAATGATCCCAAGCATACCTTCAAGTCCACTAGATCATGGTTGCAGATTAAAGGCTGGAACATTTTGGAGTGGCCATCGCAGTCACCTGACTTAAATCCGATTGAGAACCTCTGGTGGGACTTAAAGAAAGCAGTTGCAGTGCGCAAGCCTAAGAATGTGACTGAACTGGAGGCTTTTGTCCATGACGAATGGGCGAAGATACCCGTAGATCGCTGCAAGACACTTGTGTCAAGCTATGCTTCACGTTTAAAAGCTGTTAGTACAACATCCTTTTACAGTTCTAAGTACTAAGATTGAATGTCACTTGGGGGTTGAATAAAACTGATAATGATGTGAGCACAGAAAAGACATTTGTGGTTATTTCATTATAAATGTTATGTTATATTTGTCAGACCTACACGTGCCTCTTTGATTTAATTGTAAGCAAGATGACTGAATGATCAAAATCAATGTCAAATTGGCCAAAACACTCAATTTCAGTGGGGATTGAATAATTTTGAACACAACTGTATTTGTGTGTCACTGGCACCCCTTCCCCAGGTTGATTATACTCCCTTCCTCAACCTCAGAGTTTGAATTGGAGCACTGGAGTTGCTGCGCATCCTCAAGCAGCATGTCACTGTCATTGTAGTCAAACAATTCAGCTGACTCCTCCGTTTATGGTGGTGAGGCTATGGCAGGAGTAGCTGTGGACATGGGGGCTGCATTAGATGCTTTGGCAGCTGAGGTGGACTGTAAACCACTACAAGCCTGGCTAGCAGAGGATGAGGAGGATGAGGATGGCCTGGTTAGCCAATCCACCAAATCCTCTGTATGTTGCTGCTGCTTAAGACGGCCAGCACCAGTTAGAAAGGACAACCGTGCCCCTGCAGAGGATGCACCACGTCCACGACGAACAGGGGCACAGCCTTCCGACACAGAGGCTGCTTGCCCTCTTATTTGGGTCTGGGAGCATCTGCCTGTCCTTTTTGGTCTTTCTGACATGGCGAGTGATATATAGATTAAAGATATACAGAAGTCTGATTCAACTCTGTTATAAAGATTGGAGATATGCTGAACTCTGATTCAACTCTGGTATAAAGATTGAGATATGCAGAACTCTGATTCAACTCTGGTATATAGATTGGAGATATGCAGAAGTCTGATTCAACTCTGGTATAAAGATTGGAGATATGCAGAACTCCGATTCAACTCTGGTATATAGATTAAAGATATTCCGAACTCTGCTATAAATCAGCAATTTTACTGATATTTTCCCTGCAAGGCTGCCAATGTCCTCTACTCTCTATCTGATTCACTGCCGCTCCTGCAGGCTTCAACACCCTGATACCTGGCAAGACACAGATTCAACTCTGAATAGATAAACAGATGAACTCTGATTAAACTGTGTTATTGTATGGTATCTAGAATTAGATTAAAGATATACAGATTTTCCAGAACAATGCTATAAGTCAGTGATACACCCTTTCCCTGATAGCTGGAAGTGCCAAGACAGAGATTCAAATTTCCAGAAATCTGCTATAACCCAGTGATACACCCTGTCCCTGATAGCTGGCAGTGCCAAGACAGAGATTAAAATTTCCAGAAGTATGCTATGCCTCAGTGATACACCCTTATAGCTGGCAGTGCCAAGACACAGATTCAAATTCCCAGAACTCTGGTATAACTCAGTGATACACCCTGATAGCCTGGCATCAGCTGGCAGTGCCAACACACAGATTAAAGTTCCCAGAACTCTGGTATAAGTCAGTGATACACCCTGATAGCCTGGCAGCAGCTGGCAGTGCCATTACACAGATTCAAATTCCCAGAACTCTGGTATAAATCAGTGATACACCCTGATAGCTGGCAACATCCAGATTCAACTCTGAATAGATAAACATATGAACTCTGATTAAACTGTGTTATTGTATGGTATCTAGAATTAGATTAAAGATATACAGATTTTCCAGAACAATGCTATAAGTCAGTGATACACCCTGTCCCTGAAAGCTGGCAGTGTCAAGACAGAGATTAAAATTTCCAGAAATCTGTTATAACTCAGTGATACACCATGTCCCTGATAGCTGGCAGTGCCAAGACAGAGATTAAAATTTCCAGAAGTATGCTATGCCTCAGTGATACACCCTTATAGCTGGCAGTGCCAAGACACAGATTCAAATTTGCAGAACTCTGGTGTAACTCAGTGATACACCCTGATAGCTGTCAGTGCCAACACACAGATTCAAATTCCCAGAACTCTGGTATAAGTCTGTGATACACGCTGATAGCCTGGCAGCAGCTGGCAGTGCCAACACACAGATTCAAATTCCCAGAACTCTGGTATAAGTCAGTGATACACCCTGATAGCCTGGCAGCAGCTGGCAGTGCCAACACACAGATTCAAATTCACAGAACTCTGGTATAAGTCAGTGATACACCCTGATAGCCTGGCAGCAGCTGGCAGTGCCAACGCACAGATTAAAATTCTCAAAACTCTGGTATAAGTCAGTGATACACCCTGATAGCCTGGCAGCAGCTGGCAGTGCCAACACACAGATTAAAATTCTCAAAACTCTGGTATAAATCAGTGATACACCCTGATAGCCTGGCAGCAGCTGGCAGCGCCAACAAACAGATTCAAATTCCAAGAACTCTGGTATAATCAGTGATACACCCTGATAGCCTGGCAGCAGCTGGCAGTGCCAACGCACAGATTAAAATTCTCAAAACTCTGGTATAAGTCAGTGATACACCCTGATAGCCTGGCAGCAGCTGGCAGTGCCAACACACAGATTAAAATTCTCAAAACTCTGGTATAAATCAGTGATACACCCTGATAGCCTGGCAGCAGCTGGCAGCGCCAACAAACAGATTCAAATTCCAAGAACTCTGGTATAAGTCAGTGATTCACCCTGATAGCCTGGCAGCAGCTGGCACTGCCAACACACAGATTCAAATTCCCAGGACTCTGGTATAAGCCAGTGATACATCCTGATAGCCTGGCAGCAGCTGGCAGTGCCAACACACAAATTCAAATTCCCAGAACTCTGGTATAAATCAGTGATACACCCTGATGGCCTGGCAGCAGCTGGCAGTGCCAACACACAGATTCAGATTCCCAGAACTCTGGTATAAGTCAGTGATACACCCTGATAGCCTGGCAGCAGCTGGCAGTGCCAACACACAGATTAAAATTCACAGAACTCTGGTATAAGACAGTGATACACCCTGATAGCCTGGCAGCAGCTGGCAGTGCCAACACACATATTCAAATTCCCAGAACTCTGGTATAAATCAGTGATACACCCTGATAGCCTTTGCAGTGCCAACACACATATTCAAATTCCCAGAACTCTGGTATAAATCAGTGATACACCCTGATAGCCTTTGCAGTGCCAGCACACAGATTCAAATTCCCAGAACTCTGGTATAAATCAGTGATACACCCTGATAGCCTTTGCAGTGCCAACACACAGATTAAAATTCCCAGAACTCTGGTATAAATCAGTGATACACCCTGATAGCCTTTGCAGTGCCAACACACAGATTAAAATTCCCAGAACTCTGGTATAAATCAGTGATACACCCGGATAGCCTTTGCAGTGCCAACACACAGATTAAAATTCCCAGAACTCTGGTATAAATCAGTGATACAAGTTGATAGCCTGGCAGCAGCTGGCAGTACCAACACACAGATTCAATTTCCCAGAACTCTGGTATAAGTCAGTGATATACCCTGATAACCTGGCAGCAGCTGGCAGTGCCAACACACAGATTAACATTCCCAGAACTCTGGTATAAGTCAGTGATACACCCTGATAGCCTGGCAGCAGCTGGTAGTGTCAACACACAGATTAAAATCCCCAGAACTCTGGTATAAATCAGTGATACACCCTGATAGCCTTTGCAGTGCCAACACCCAGATTAATATTCCCAGAACTCTGGTATAAATCAGTGATACACCCTGATAGCCTTTGCAGTGCCAACACACAGATTCAAATTCCCAGAACTCTGGTATAAATCAGTGATACACCCGGATAGCCTTTGCAGTGCCAACACACAGATTAAAATTCCCAGAACTCTGGTATAAGTCAGTGATACACGTTGATAGCCTGGCAGCAGCTGGCAGTACCAACACACAGATTCAATTTCCCAGAACTCTGGTATAAGTCAGTGATATACCCTGATAACCTGGCAGCAGCTGGCAGTGCCAACACACAGATTAACATTCCCAGAACTCTGGTATAAATCAGTGATACACCCTGATAGCCTGGCAGCAGCTGGTAGTGTCAACACACAGATTAAAATCCCCAGAACTCTGGTATAAATCAGTGATACACCCTGATAGCCTTTGCAGTGCCAACACCCAGATTAATATTCCCAGAACTCTGGTATAAATCAGTGATACACCCTGATAGCCTTTGCAGTGCCAACACACAGATTCAAATTCCCAGAACTCTGGTGTAAGTCAGTGATACAGCCTGATAGCCTTTGCAGTGCCAACACACAGATTAAAATTCCCAGAACTCTGGTATAAATCAGTGATACAACCTGTCCCTGATAGCAGTCAGTGCCAACACACGGATTCCAATTTCCAGATATCAGATATAACTCAGTGATACAGCCTGTCCCTGATAGCTGTCAGTGCCAACACACAGATTCCAATTTCCAGAACTCTGGTATAAGTCAGTGATGCAGCCTGATATGCAACAATCTCCTCTCCTCTCTGATTCACTCCTGCAACAGACACACGCTGGAGCTGCGGCGAAGCCTTATATAGATTGCTGCGGGACTTAGCTCTGTGAGCCCATGATTGGGCAAAATTTGCCCAATCAGGACTCTGAGCCCTGATTGGCATAGTCTTGCACCTGTCTTGCACCTGACCTGTGGTCAGGTGCAAGGCTGTAGCCAATTACAAGCTTCAGGCCAGTCGAAAAGTGCATTGTGGTCCATTGTGGGCGAACACGAACCGAACACGTGGAAATGTTCGCCGTTCGACGAACGGTCGAACGGCCAATGTTCGATGCAAACTCATGTTCGCATCGAACCGCCAGCCCATTCCTAATTAAGACTGTTTAAACCCGACAGTCTCCTTTTAAGTATTAGAGATGGACTAGGTCTGGGGTCCCCAACCCTGGTTATCGGGTCCCCCTAACAGGCTAGGTTTACCAGATATCTGAAGCACAGCACAGGGGATATGATTTGCTGCTCAGTGAATGCAGGATTCAGTCTGTATTTCCCAAAGGTGATCCTTCAAACCTGGCCTGTTAGGGGTACCTGAGGACCAGGGTTGGAGACCACTGAATTAGGTAGTATATACAAAGGCTGGAGTACGGTAATGTTGAATCATTAGATATGAATTGAATATTTATGTTGTTGCATGTATTAGCAGAGTTCTTACATTTGCATTGCGTAGGCTAGGGTCAGACTGAGACAGTGCGAACGCGCGTTCTGGCGCACTTAATCACGGCCGCACTAGCAGCAGATGCCGGGCAATGACGGCCAATATACGATGTACGGCCGCACAAAAGTCCGGCTGCGCAACGCAAGTGGAAAATGAACGCATTTTTTCGAGAACGTTAAACCACTAGTACTGACGTACAGAGTGCGCTGCGTCCGCTAGCGGCGTGTGTGAGTGAATTGGAGACATCAGACGCTGCTAATGTCCGGCCTACATAACGTCCAGATGCAAGAAGTGTTTTATTGATGATCCGTACAAAATCACGGATGAAACTGCGCATAGTATGACCGCTATTGCGTATTCCGTGAAAAAATACGTCCATTCTTCGAACGCACATTTTCACGGACAACGTGAAAAATGCGTTAGTCTGACCCTAGCCTCAGTCAACTGTGTTGTCACACTAACAGTGCAAAAAACTGTCAAATAGGAACTGGGTGTGTGCAACAGAAAAATAAATAGAAAAATATGGGAGGTATGCTTAAATGGACACTATCACTTACATAACCTGTAACTAGATTACTTGTGAATTACAAATAAAAATACTTTATAAAACGCATGCTGCTGTTTTTCTTTGTTTGAACTAATTGCATGTAAAAAGGAAAAATTTAATTATGGTTTTATCTCCTGTTTCCATTTTGTGGATTTTTCCCATGATGCAATATGTACCAAATCTGTTCAAAAGTTTTACTTTGTGACTGTGTTTTATCCTATACATTATTTAACAGTTAATGAGGTGGAGGGGGGAATGTCAGATAAGACAGCAGGGAGTCTATTGTGTTCCCCAGGCTACTCAAGATAAGAGATGACAGCTCAATAAGATAACACAGGGAGCTTGACCCTTTTTGCCCAGTGGCGTCATATCGAGTGGCTCTGGCAAAGAGGTTTGCCTGGCTGTTGGTAGGTGCGCTTAAAACTTTAATGGCCTAAAATAAGTAAACTAAAAACCTCTGTTGTGTTTTTGCGTGGATATATGGGTTTCAGAGTACAGATGACAATCTATTGCTTAGTTTGTTGCAGGTTGTGAAGAGAATAGAGGAAACAAGCACTCCTAAGGACGGGGTCAGACGATTGGTAGTAAGAGCGGAAGGAATGTCCGTGAGAGTGGACTTTCCTTCCACTCGACGCCCATCTGGCTGCCTCATTGAGCGCAGTTAGTGCACTCAGAGCTACAAGGCTCTATCCTTGCTTTGCAGCCCCATCAGCACGTGTCTAGCATTTTGAGGGGGAGGATTTGTGCACAGACGCTTGTAGCACGCACAATTCGTGCGCCCGCTACAGCGAGCGACCGACCCCGTCGCAGCCCCACAATGCTGCGACGGATGCTGGGAGGCACGTCAGTACAGACCTAATGCGCTCGTCTGACCCCGGCCTAAGTCAGTTCAGTCAAGCAAATTTACTAGGATGCAATTTGTGGCATGGTTTCTGTTATGTCACTGACCTGTCAACTATTTTCTGCATATTGCAGTCAGGTCATATATGCGGCTGTCTCCCCACCACATCTTCATTATGCCCCTAAATGGTGATTGTTTGGTGCAGGGTATCAATAAATCCATTGTTTTTCTTTACACTATGTTCCGGTGGATGTGGTTGAATTAGTTAACTATCAGTAATTGCTCCTTCATCCAGTGATGGTGGCATTAAGACATGTTTTTGGAGTTAGTTGGAAGGTCTTAGAAAATTTGTGGCATCACTGGACGATTATCAATACTTACAATATTTGTACAGAGGAAGTCAGTGTGTTGAATGTCTTGTATGTATTATGTATATTAAAAAAAGGTACAAATATACAGATTTGTGTGAACATTTAAGAAGTAAGTAATGCAGGTTTTACTATAATAAAAAAATAAATAGTCTGAAGAATTTTTCCAATAATTAATTATAAACCACAAAATTAAGGCAGTTTTAATAAACATATGTAATTATGCAAAACACAGTGTATGACTGATTCGTTTAATATATTTTTGTATTGGTTTTCACTTATGCTTTAATTGTGCAGATTCTGTTTAATGCCAGAGATATATTTTTATAGCACTGTAAGAATCAAGGAATTCCTCTGCTGCTCCCTACAGTAACAGCTCATTTTCTTTTCAACACCACTTATCGGCAGGATTCCTAATATTTTCTTGTACAGCGCATATCATAGCTGGTGAGTACCCTCCCAGGATGCAATGATTTTCACGGTCTATTGATTAGAGGCACAAAATGATGAAAGTGCCGTTGGTCTATGAGGAACTGCGAAGCATTTATATTTACATTCCTACACTCTCTCAAAAAATTGATCTTCTAATTCAAATCGCAAGTAATGCATTCTCATATCTTTAAATGCTAAAACAAAATAAATGACCAACCTTCCCATTTTAATAGATCTCCATTCTGCATGTTTCCCAGCCCATTGGCTGCAGTTGGGTTTAGTTATTTAAAAGGAGACGTAGCTGTGTAGTCTGACTCCTTTTATTGGCTATTCTGTTATTCCATTCCATTGACTTTTAGCAGGGCTGGCGCAAAGACTTTCAGACATTCAGGGAAGATTCATTTTCCTGCTCTCCGCCTATTGGCAGATCCAACAAGAGCAAGTGCACGCCCAAGTGGCGGGGCCAGGCACTTGCATACTTTGCCTGCCGGGTTCCCCTGGCAAAGACTGCAATCTAAAGTTTTGTGCCCCTAACAAAAGATGACAGCTGTTTACCTTTAGTGGAACTGTGACTTGACCACAGCACAGCTCCTTTGATAGGTCAGATGTGCAGGGATGGTGTAAGCGCATCCTTGTATTAGATTATTATTATTCTTTATTTATATAGCGCCAAAAATTCCGCAGCGCATTACAAGATCAGTTTTCACAAGGAGTTGATACATTGGAATACCACACATGGTTGACATGGCCTGATTCAGGATGACCCTTTTCCCAAGGGAACGTTCACTCTATGAGAAGTACAAGTATTTTGTGAGGTAGGCACATCTCTATCATTAGGTTTCTTGTCCAAGGACACTCGCTGGTGGCGTCTCCTGAGTGGGATCGAGTCATCGTTCCATGATTGTAGATCAGCAACCTGGTGGTTTGGTTGAACTTGCTTCTTGTAAAGTCAAGACTTCTCCACAGTTGTATTGGAGGGATGTGCTGAATGGGATTTTGGACTTGCTTCTCATCGGTCAAAGGATAGAGACGTTACCACTGGACTCCACAGCCAATACTGTGGTAGGCAAGTATGTAACGTTAGGTGTCTTGCCCAAGGACACTTTCTGGAGAGGTGCTCTGGCCGGAATTCGAACCTGGGTCTCCACGGTTATAGAGCAGGGATGCTATCTCTACTCTATCCAGCCGGGAAATTGCAGGACATGTTGGCCCAGAATCACATAGACACAGGGAAAGGAGTACAAGGTTCATAGGCAATACGGGCATACTAAATAAAATGGATTGCAATACATAATAAGTGAAATGGAGGCAGAATACTTTAAATGTTGGCATAATAAATGAGAAGGGAGCATAATACATTATATGGGAGCATAATAAATTAATACAATACATTCTAAATGAAATGGGGCACAGAAGCAAATGGGGCATAATTAATTAAAATGAGGAATACTAAATGAAATGGGGCATAATTATTTTAAAGGGGGTATACCAAATACAATTTAGTCATCGGGACATAATAAATTAATGTTATAGATTGACACTCCCAAGATTGGTGTCTGGATCTGGGCCTATCCCCACCACCACTGAAAACAGCTAATGCGTGAAAAAAGATGTGTTTTGTATGTGTGGTAACTGAACTCATGATGATAATAAGTGCATGTGTGGCTATCTGTAAAGATTGCAGATTTGTGCGGCTTGATCTATGTGGCATGGGCATGAAGGTGGCTGAGTTAGATGGAAAGGAGACGCTGGAAGTGAATATGTGGTTCATGGAGTGCTCTAAGAGAAATGTCGTGGGCAAAAAGGCACTGTTATAGATTGTGTACATAATAAATTGTATATAGAATAAGAGGTTGCTAGAACTCTCCATGGTAGACAGCAGACTGGAGAGATGACCAGCTCATGACCCTTCACGGTTGGGCCTTGGGTAGTGGCAACCCTGACACCAGTCAGTCAGCTTAGGCACTAGAGTCGTGAATTTACAAAGAAATTTATTGTTACGTTCTGTAAAGCATTTGGACTATAAACTATTACTATTGGGATCTGTTATTTGGACATAGGCACTTCCTACACACAAGGACAGATAATTATACACAACTTTATTCTCTAAGTATGGATACCGCATGGTGATTAATGTGCCAGCTCCCAATTAACGGGACCCAAGGTAACTCCATCTGGTGAGTGTATATATAGAGAGTGAGTAGACCCTATTGTACTTGTTTTAAATTCAGCCATCTGTGACCATTAGGCACCATCCTAAGGCTATTTTAGGAAGGCAGGCCAAATCTGTGCATGTGTGTTTATGTGTGTTTAACGCATGTCCCGAGATGTAGCACACACACATGGATATAATGATGCATGGATTTTTTAGCCAACCTCAAAACTAAATGTATAAATTCTAAGAGTAGATTCATCAACACAGAATAAGCGAAGATCTTTTTTTAGAGGCAATGGTAATGTATATAGTATTAACTAGGCTAACATTTTGTTTGGCAATAGATCATTTTCTAGATATTTGTGTTTGCTTTTTGTTTTACCAGTTAAGACATGCCAGGATTAATGACTTACTTTGTGGATATTCATTCTTTGGCAAAGTGGCAAACGCCAGTGAAAGCCACCATTGATGCAGTGACGGCGATTGTTGGCACTTCACAGAAGGGAAATCCAAACAGCGGCAGGAGAAGCTTCACTTTGCTGTGGCTTTGTCTTGTCTGTGGCAGCTCTGGATTATGTTATTTAATTCTATTCATTGCGTAGCTTCTGGAATTTTGTCACCGATTTACCTGGTTAATATTATAGTGGATCTCTTATAATCTGACTTTGGCTTGTCCTACCATTTACTGAAACATATCAAATGCTTTTTTTTTTATAGTCTTGGAGGCATTTTGGTTTACAACCTGCAGTGGTTAAGCATGATTATATATAACAATTTCCCTTTTTATGCAATCATTATGCAGTAACAATTCCAATTTATTTTGATTTTGCTTAATCTTTACCGTTCCCATGAAATTGAATCCCAGTTCTGTTATAGATTTGTGTTACAAGAGCAGGCCATAACATTCCATGTAACATTATATGTTCCCACAAGATGCGCCCTCTATAGACCATATATTATGGTTTTGGCATTTATTATTTCCCTCGCCTGCTCGGAATTAACAACACACATGCAGTTTAAAATATGTCAGCTTCTACCCATCGGGCCATTAACCTAAACAACATCATAAAACTTGTAAAGGTGCAATGCATGAGCATTTGTGTTGTGGTGGAGTGTGTTTAATTCTCTCTTTGTTGAAATATAAATACAACAATTCTCTCCCTCTTTCTCATTATACTTAAAGGGCTAATGTACTTAACGTAGTATAGACTTTTCATATTTTCGCTGTATATTATTTATTTGCAGTTTGAACTGATCATTTATGGTGTTGCAACTAAATGGAATTTGCCTAAATGTCTTCCATTTTTTATTCTTCTAAACAATTAGGTGGTTCACATTCCAGGTGTGTTATGCTCATATCATTGTGGTATGCACCCATGGAATTACAAACTTTAATTTATGAAATTCAGCAGATAATTTTGCACAGAAATAACAAGTTCTATTCAGAGATACTGTCAATTGTCATTTATCTTAAACCAGATTATAAACTTCCGAAATCTCTAGGGGCACTATCAACTGCCCTGAGCTAAAACCGGGACACAAAGGGGAAAAGTTAGCATCCACTATTATTATTATTATAATCCTTTATTTATATAGCGCCACATATTCCGCAGCGCTTTACGGGATCAGTGTACAAGGGGTTGATACATTAGAATACCACACATGGATGATACAGCCTGATTCAGGGTAGGCTTGTGCACCGATTTTTTTTTCGGTTCGATTCGGTTCGATATTTCGGATATTTAAACTTTTCGATTCGGCTCGTTTCGACCGATTTCGGTTTCGATTCGATTCGGTTCGGCCCGTTTTTCAGGTACATTTTTTTTTTCGGAATTTCGACCATTTTTCGTATTTTCGTGTCACTGTGCTCGTTTTTTGTATCGACTTTTCGTGATTTCGGAAATTTTCGTTTTTCGGAATTGCACATTTTTCGGAATATCGACCATTTTTCGTATTTTTCGTGTCATTTTGCTCGTTTTTGTACCGACTTTTCGTTTTTTCTGAAAAGTTTTGTTTTTCAGAAAATTTTCGTTTTTAGAAAATTTTCGTTTTTCTGAAAATTTTCGTTTTTCCGAAACCCGAAACGCACATCCCTAATTCAGGGGGTCCCTGTTCCCAAGGGAATTTACAATCTATGAGATGTACTGTAAGGTACCAGCGTGGCAGGCAAGGTTCCGAACCCAGGATGCAGTGACACACGGAAACCAGGTTAGGGAAAACAGGGGTTTATTTGTCAGGTTCAAATAATAAGTGCAGGTTATGCAGGATGAAGGGCAGAACTTAAATGAGGAACCAAAGGAATATGCAATGTTGGTTGGGACACAAAGGGATGCAGGAAAGACGATACAAGGAGACACACATAGGAGACTTACTGGGGATACGAGACAGGACAGAAAAAGGGCTGAATGGTATCTTGATAGTTGGTAATTCAGGAGGCAGATGAACACAGGGAACCAGGATGCAGGGGTCTTGTAAGCAGTCTCTGGAGGGCAGAGGATGAACATGGGGAACTGGATACTGGATGCAGGGGTTTCCCAGGATAGTCTTGGGATAGCAGAATAAACAGAGTGCACAGGATCACAGTCCATTGGGCTTGCTGGCTTTGAGAACTACAATGCTGAAGCACTGCCTTCTGGGTGCTCCACCCTTAAGTAGGTAACCAGCCTCTTATTGATTAGAGGCAGCTGTTAGGCCTGCAGTGCTGTGAACAAAGTTGGTCCTAGGAAATGCAGTATTGTGGAAGTGCTGCCCTGCATTCAGGACAACGCAGCACCAGGTTTGCCTTTCTTGCGTTTGCGGCGTGCTTTACGTGGGGTGCTGGGGGGCTCCAGACAGGGGTCCTGACATGTACAAGTATTTTGTGAGGTAGGCGCACCCATATCGTTAGTAGAGATGGGCTGGCGGTTCGATCCGAACAGGAGTTCGAATCGAACATTGCCCGTTAAGCGAACATCGAACATTTCCGCGTGTTCACCCACAATGCACCACAATGGACCACAATGCACTTTTCCCCTGGCCTGAAGCTCGTAATTGGCTACAGCCTTGCACCTGACCACAGGTCAGGTGCAAGACTATGCCAATCAGGACTCAGAGTCCTGATTGGGCAAATTTTGCCCAATCATGGACTCACAGAGCTACGTCCCGCAGCACACTATATAAGGCTTCCCTGCAGCCTCAGCACGTGTTTTTTTTGCTGGAGTGAGAGGAGATTGTTCTTTCAGTGTGTCTCACAGACGTCTAGCAGATTTCTGTGAATTGTAATCTGTGTCTTCTCACTGCCAGCTATTGGGGTCTCACTTTCCTCTAGCAGATAATTATCTGGGAATTATAATCTGTGTCTTCTCACTGCCAGCTATTGGGGTCTCACAAACGTCTAGCACATATCTGGGAATTGTAATCTGTGTGTGGGCACTGCCAGGCTATCAGGCTGTATCACTGACGTATAGTATTGTTCTCCAAAATCTGTACATTTAATACAAAACATTTAGTACATTTATCTAATTCTAGATACCATACAATAACACAGTTTAATCAGAGTTCATCTGTTTATCTATTCAGAGTAGAATCTGGATGTTGCCAGCTATCAGCCAGGCTGTATCACTGACGTATAGCATTGTTCTGCAAAATCAGTATATCTTTAATCTATATATCACTCACCATGTCAGAAAGACCAAAAAGGACAGGCAGAGGCTCCCAGGTAAAGATAAGAGGGCAAACAGCCTCTGAGTCGGAAGGCTGTGCCCCTGGTCGTCGTGGACATGGTGCATCCTCTGCAGGGGCACGCTTGTCCTTGTTTCTAACTGGTGCTGGCCATCTTAAGCAGCAGCAATATACAGAGGATTTGCAGGATTGGCTAACCAGGCCATCCTCCTCATCCTCTGCTAGCCAGGCTTGTAGTGGTTTACAGTCCACCTCAGCTGCCAAAACATCTAATTCAGCCTCCATGTCCACAGCTACTCCTGCCGTAGCCTCACTATCATACACGGAGGAGTCAGCTGAATTGTTTGACTACAGTGATAGTGACGTGCTGCTTGAGGATGCGCAGCAACTCCAGTGCTCTGATTCAAACTCCGAGGTTGAGGAAGGGAGTATAATCAGCCTAGAGGGAGGGGGTGCCAGTGATACACAAAGAACTGGCATTCATGTTCCCCCAGCAGCTGCAGCATATTGCGAGGTTGGCTCCTGTGATGAAGAGATAGGGGGTGATGACAATGATAATGAGGTCACTGACTCCACCTGGGTGCCTGATCGAACAGAGGAGTCAAGGGAGGAGGAGAAGGCACAACAAAAACAAGGCAGAACGTCCTCTATGAGCAACCGTAGCCAGTCCAAGGCATCAGATGTCAGAGCTGCTCAGGTGCAGAGCGCTGTTGTCTCGCAGCACACGTCCAGGATCTCTGATGTCTGGAAGTTCTTCACGACATGTGCAGCAGACTGCATCGTTGCTATTTGTAAGATATGTCGGAAGAGGATCAAGCGTTGGAAAGACATCAGACACTTGGGTACCACGTGCTTGAAGCGACATATGACCACATGCCACGCATCTCGTTGGCACAAGACTTTGCATAGGTCCTCCTCCTCATCTGTCACTACCCCCACTAAATGTCCTGCCATGTCATTGGCTACAACCTCCACTGACAGGGATGATGCTACAGTAATGGGTGTACCACGTCCTTCCTCTGAATCTGCCAGCATCCCATCAGCTGCAGATTTATGCAGTCAGATTTTGTTGCCCCAGCTGCTGCAGCGGAAGAAAAAATATTGTCCCAACCATCCACATGTACAACGTCTAAATGCCAGTTTGGCAAAATTACTCGCATTACAGCTGCTGCTTTTCCAGCTGGTGGACTCTGCTTCCTTCCATGAATTTACCGAATGTGCTGTACCACAGTGGCAGGTTCCAAAACGCAATTTCTTTTCACGGAAGGCCATTCCAGCACTATACCAGCACGTGGAAGACAATGTTATGGAATCATTGGGAAAGGCAGTCAGCAGCAAGGTGCACATTACTTTAGACATGTGGTCCAGCAAACATGGAAAGGGCCGTTACATTTCCTTCACGGCACACTGGGTAACTCTGTTTGCAGCTGGGAGGGATCCAGGACGGGGCTCTGTGCTGGAGCTTGCTCATCCACCATGCCTCCAGAAAGCTGCTTATATGAGGTCTGTCTGCTCCACCACCTCTTTCTCCTCCTCCTTCAATGTCTCTGGCAAAGTGGCAGTTAAACCGACACGTGGCAGGGGCTACGTAATGGCTCAAGCAAAAAGATGCCATATTGTGCATGAACTGGTTTGTTTAGGGGACAGGAGCGACACCGGGCCAGAAATTCTGTCAGCTCTGCAGGGGCAGGCGCAGAGATGGTTAACACCACGCCAGCTTGATGCTGTGATAATGGCAGCAACCTTCTCTCCGCCCTACGCCTGGGTAAGTTGACGCATGTACCATGCCTAGCACACATCCTAAATCTGGTGGTACAGCGTTTCCTAACCAGGTACCCAGGGCTGGCAGAGCTTCTCAGCCAGACCAGAAAAGTCTGCAGCCACTTCAGAAGGTCATTCCCAGCAAGTGTTCGCTTGGCAGAAATTCAAAGAGAATTCCACCTTCCCACAAACCGCCTGATCTGTGACATGCCCACCAGGTGGAACTCGACATTGGCAATGCTGCAGCGCCTGCACAAACAGCAGAGGGCCATCAATGAGTACCTGTATGAGTATGGCACAAGGATAGGTTCAGGTCAACTTGTTTTTTTCCCCCGCATTGGCTGATGATCAAGGATGCATGCACTGTACTGTCACCATTTGAGGAGGCAACGAGGATGGTGAGCAGGGACAGTGCATACATCAGTGGCACAATTCCTTTAGTGTGTCATGCTCCAAACCCCCAGACCCTCTGGCGCCCCCTTTTGTTTTCCTTTTCACCATGGTTTCATGCATGGTCCCCTCCAAGGGTGCTGCCCCTCCACATTTCGCCAAGGACACTGCCCCTCCATGCCTCGATGCCCCAACGGTCCTCGCCAAGGGCGCTGCCCCTCCGGTCCTCGCCAAGGGCACTGCCCAGCCAAGCCAAGCTACAGTATCGCCATCGCTGCAGACCCGTGCCACTGTCATTACCCAGGTTCCTGTTCCTGAGGAAACAGACCTTGTACAGGCCTCTAACAGGGCTCTGATTCATAGAGAGCACCTAGCGCGGTTTGAGGCGATATTGGACCGATGGCGGAGAACAAACCCATGTTCCAACTGAAGTGAAGAAAATTGGCACTACCAACTTCATGTTCCATCCTGCTCCTTACCTGTGCCTGCCAGTCCTTGACCACATCTGGGGCACCCGGTGGTTGCCCCTTGTCGGGGGGGTTATGTCATGCTCTGAACCCCAGACCCTCTGGCGCCCCCTTTTGTTTTCCTTTTCACCATGGTCTGCTTGATCTATACAGGTTCCAGGACTTTTGTTTTCTATACTCTCTCCTGGACTCAGATTTGCAAGATGGACCTGGAACCTCACCTGCCCTTCATCCTCCCCTAATGAACCCTGCATATGAGGAAGTCACACCCTCTACTCTGGACTTCCTCATTGACGTTTCCCAGCCTAGCAAGTGCAGACTTGAACTCCTGAGATCCTTACCTGGAACCCCTCCTGCTTTTGATACAAAGACATTCCTGCTATCCTCTGCTGAACCAACATTCATTTCTGGTATCCTCTTTGTCCCCCCTGTACCCCTCTGCAATATTACCATTACTCGTGTACCAGACCCCTGCTTAGCCGTGACTATTCTATAGCCTGCTTCCATATGTACCTTCGCTTAGATTATGTGTTATCTGTAATGTCTGTGTTCTCCTTCTAGTCATTCAGCCTCTTTTACCCTCTGTTTGTCCTGCCTCCTAGCTCCTCCAAATCTTGAGTTCCCACTCCCACTACTCCCAGCTATCTTCTTGTTGTTTAGTCCTATCGTGTATTCTATCGTATTTTGTTCATATCTATTACTTTAATAAACCCTGTTACCCCTGTATCCTGTCTTCTGTTGCTATTTCACTGCATCCTGGGCTCACACCCATACTCCTGCACACCATGCTAGGCCAGGAGCATGACATAGTGTTCCTGCTGGAGTGCACTCTGCAGGAATTATAGATGTGGCACTAGAGGCAGAGCAGCGGGAGGAAGAGGAGGACTTCCCTAGCTCTCAAGGCCCCAGTCTTTACGCAGACAGCATTCCTGCAGGTCCTCACATCAGACAGGAGGAGGAGGAGGAATATTTAAGTTGTGGGGGCATTGAAGGTGGGGATTCCCCAAGGGAGGGTTTTGTGTCCCCAGAAACCCAAGGACTAGTACGTGGATGGGAGGAGGTAGTGCACGATACGGTCATCCTCCGCGACCAGGAAAACTCTGAAACTAATGCCACCTCCAACCTACGCTGCATGGGCTCTCTTTTCCTGCAAAGCCTGCTAAAGGACCCCAGGATTCGTGCTATTAAGGAGAGAGATCATTACTGGTTGGCAACCCTTCTTGATCCACGATACAAGGGTAAGGTTGCAGAGCTCATCCTGCCCTCACAGAGGGAGCACAGGATGAAACAACTTGAGGACGCTCTAAAGCGACACTTGCGTAACACCTTTCCAGACACTGGTAGGTTACCAAGTGATGACACAGGTGCTTCTGAGGCTGCGGTTTATCAGAGGAAGAGCGGTGAAGGGGGACGCTTGACTGATGCCTTTTCCAATTTTTTTAGTCCACGATGCCCAGTGACGTCAAATGTAGGCACCCATTGCCAGCGTCTTCACCATATGGTGCAGGACTATCTAGGGGCAAGGGCAGACCTGGATACCTTTACAGCAGATGATCCACTGGCTTACTGGGTGTTGAGATTGGATCACTGGCCAGAACTTAGCCAATATGCTATGGAGCTACTAGGTTGCCCTTCATCTAGCGTGCTTTCTGAAAGGACGTTCAGTGCTGCTGGAGGTTTTGTCACAGACAAAAGAGTGCATCTGCCCACCAACTCTGTAGACCGGCTGACATTTATAAAAATGAATCAGTCCTGGATCAGCAGCTATCACTCCCCTGATGCTGATGTAACTGAATAGATCGGGGATCTCTTCTGCATTCCCAAAACCTCCACCACTGCACTCTTCCACAATACCTCGGAGGGGTTACGGTGTGAAGGCACTAGCTGGCACCAAAGGTCCAATTTTATTGCACCTGTTGTTACTTTCATCCAAAGCCTGCATAAGTTTCACCATAATTTAACCAAAAAAATCACTAAACTTGTTCTGTATGTCGTAAAACGTCTCCTCTTTTCATACAGGCTGCCGCCCCAAGCAGTTGTTTATGAATAGATTAAAGGAAAAACATTAACCGTCATTTGAAATATCATTTTTTTATTTGTAAATGTTTCTATACATCCGACAAATCCGCCACTTCACGGGCAGGTTATGGGGACCTCCTAGGCATGATATTTGAAGGAATTTTTCGTTTTTATTCTTAACCTTTATTTCATGGAAAAATCACTGTTCCTTTAAAAATTTCTTTTTTTAAACTTTTTTTCCTTGTTTCCTGTCCCCCAGGGCACTAACCGGACCCCCATACACCTTTTATGGCAAATATCTTGCATATATGCCCTCTTGCAGGGCACTCTAAAAATCGAACGTTCGAGTCCCATTGACTTGCATTGAGTTCGGATCATGTTCGCGTCCGAACTCGAACTTTAAGCCCTCCAATCCATGAGTGGGCGGTGTGGCAGATTAGACCTGTATTTCTATCTATATAAGGGTCTGCCTGTATATATGTGTCTATCTGCCGGTTCATACATATCTCCTCTCCTCCATATAGAGTTATATTCATATTTGTGTCTGACCATTTGGTAAGTTTATCCCTGGGTCCACAGCTGAAATGTAATCAAAATGTTTAGCTTTCTCCCTTGGGGGGAGGATATAACACATAGCTGTAAAAAGGGAATTTCTTTGTACACTATCCTAGGAAATCACACCTTAGCAGACAGATGGGCACCCAGAGAGCTGGACCCAATCTTCAAAGACAGGAAGCACATCCTTGATCTCTATGGGGGGTCTGGAGGGAAGAGGGATGCCTTTAGGCAATTAAAGATTAATTAACAAGCTTACTGGGCATGCTCCGGAGATGGACATTCTGGGAATTGTAGGCAAAAGCCCTGCCAGCTAGGAGGATGGACGTAGAAAAAAGCCAGCCCTATATATATTCTGAATCAAGCAAGGCTCAGCGCTGATCACTTGGGGTTCCTTCTAAAGAGGATTGATCGGTCCATGTTCCTATCTCTAGACTCCAGGAGGCCATGGAGGAATAGTTCTTCGTAAGTAACGCTCTATGGTTAAACTTTTTTCTTTTTTTTTGCTGTGTAGTGTGTAAGTAATTAATTGATTTATTCTAGTTATAATTCTTTATGTATCCAAGCACTGTGATTCTTCTATCATAAATAAACAGAAAAATATTTAAGTTTTGACTCTGGCTGATGAAATCCACGCTAACTAAGAGATTGGGAGTATTGCTATTTGCCTTAAGCTCGGTTATATATAAGAAATTGCGTGTTGCGGTCGTCAGGAAAAGGCAGGGAATTGTGGGATCCGTAGTCACTGTCCAGGATAGTGCGGCTGCTAAGCCCTGCGTCTCCTGTTGCGACGCGCGTAGTGTCCGTGAGGACTGGTGGCAGCGTTACTAATAGAATAAGAAAGTGAGCTCCAGGAGTGTGAGAGACGTAGTTATTATGCGCTTCAGGAGAAGATTTGTACTGCGTTGCAATCCTGGGATCAGTATATCGCGCTCTACGTGTCTGCTGTGAGAGAAAGTGCGGCCGGGACGGGTAGAGAAGCGCGCGTGATTATCTGGGTCTAGGATAGACAGATAGTGAGCGGCTTAACCCGGCGTCTTTGCGCAGCAGCGCGCGTAGTTGGGTCGTGACAACTGGTGGCAAGCGGTGGGATCTCAGGTTAGTATTTGGATCTGTGAAGCAACATAGATCCAGATACTAAAGAAATTGGTTTTCCAATTTCCAGAGCAGAACTCAGTGCATTTATTAGAATTTACACAATACACAGCAGTTCCCTTCCCCTTCTTTGTTTTTCTTTTCTATCTTTTATTTGGCTGGAGTGAAAATGTCGCAACAGTCATCGAAAAAGACTTTGGAACAATTATGTCGAGACAAAAATATTTCGACGAAGGATAAAAAGAAAGATGAACTTTTGCAAGCCCTCGAGGATTATGAGGCGAGGCAAGCAGTCCAGGACGCAGCAGAGCAGGGTACCACTCTTAACCCAGCCGAAGGAAGCGCAAGTCCAGTGGAAAGAACAGTGTCAAGTGCTTCACCTAAGGGTGATACTGCCCTGGATGTTTACTTGCAGACTGTTTTAAAACATGTGGACTCTGCGGACTCGCAGACGCGGCTTCAGCTCATCCTGCAGTACCAAGAGCGAGAGGAGCGCAGAGCCGAGCAAGAGGCGGCAGCGTGCCAAGCGGACCAAGAGCGAGAGGAGCGCAGAGCTGAACGAGAAGCTGCAAAGCGCAGAGATGAGCAAGAGGCGGCAGCGCGCCAAGCGGACCGAGAAGCGGCAGCGCGCCAAGCTGAGCAAGCAGCGCACCAAGCGGACCGAGAAGCTGCGGAGCGCGGGGCTGTGGGTGAGCGAGAAGCGGCGGAGCGCCAAGCCGAACGGGCACATCAGCTCGCTCTGGCACAGGCAAGCAGAACGCCATTATCTCCTGCCCCTGCGGGCGCTGCAGAGCTCTCTATGCCCAGACCTTGCGCAGAGAACTTTCCCACCCTTGACAAAGATGGGGACCTGGATGTGTTCCTGCGAAGTTTTGAAAAGACTTGTCGACAGTACCAGCTGCCCAAGGAGCAATGGGCCAGGTACCTCACTCCTGGACTAAAAGGTCCAGCGCTTGAAGCCTTTGCAGAATTACCGGCTGAGAGCAACCAGGACTATGAGGCGATTAAAGCCGCGTTGCAGAGACGGTATAACCTCACGCCAGAGGTATATCGCAAAAAGTTCAGGTCCTTGCAGAAACGGGCCGCAGAGAGCTACTCTGCAGTTGTGAGCCACCTGACCACCCTATTTCGACAATGGGTCAGGGGGCTGAAGATTGATACCTTGGAATCCCTCGAAGACCTGCTAATCAAAGAGCAGTTCGTGCAGCTGTGCCCACCTGAGATCCAGGAATGGCTTCTGGATCGCAAACCCGAGACGGCCCTGGAAGCTGGTGAGCTGGCCGATTTCCATGCGGCCAACAGAGCGTCTGTGGACCAGAGCAGAGGTTCCCCGAAAGGATCATCAGGATGGAAGCCCAACTCAGCACGACCCCCCGACATCACGGCGGCAGCGCCCCCCTCTGTGCCAGTCTCTGCTGGGGAGGGGGGAACGAATCCTTCTTCGCCTGGAAGAAGTGTGCGCCATCACTGTTTTATTTGTGACAGTGCCAATCATCTCCTGGCAGCGTGCCTGCAGAGGAAGAAACCTGCATCCACAGCTGGGGGAGGATACCCCTCAACATCACCCTCTGTCCTGTTTGTGACCAGATCGGAGGGCAGTGCCAACGTGAACCAGCAAGCAGTCATTGTCGGGACTCAGGTATCTGTGGGTTTACGAGATACGGCGGCTGAAGTAACTTTGGTGCGTCCAGGGTTAGTCAGCCCTGCAGACTTTATTCCTGGCAGGACTCTAGCAGTAAAGGGTTTTGGTGGGGTACGTCCTGCGGTGCCAATAGCCCGGGTTTATTTGGAATGGGGAGCGGGGAGAGGTCTGCGGGAGGTGGGAGTGTCTGAAAATATTCCTACAGATGTGTTACTGGGCACGGATTTGGGTAAATTGGTGTCACAGTATGTGCTGGAAAGGGATTCTGGGGATTTACCCAGGCCCACTAGTGGCTCTACAGTGGGGAGGGCTGTGTGTGGGGGTGCACAACAGGATTCCTGGATGGGAGGGCAGGGGATGGCAGTGAGTCAGTCTGCGCCTGCGCCAGGTGTGCCTGAGGTGTTGTGTGGTAGCATGAGGGGGCAGTGTGACTGGGAAGAAAGGCAGGGGGTGAGTGAATGCCTGCCTGCACCCGAGTCAGCTGGTTCCCTGGACCCCATGCGTGGGGAGGCCGCGGTGCCCATGGTGGAAGTGGGTACCCGCTGGCGGTCGGCGGGGAGTAGGGCACAAGGCCCGGTTCTGCCGTGTGATGGTGTGGATCAGAATGCCTGGGAAGGGTGGCAGGATACTGTGGTGTGCCTGCCTAGACCAGACCCAGGTTTGTCTGTGACGCCATATGGTTGGGAGCAAGGGCAAGGGATGACTGCGGGTCTGCTTGCGCCTAAACCAATCAGGACTCTAGTGCCCCGTGAGAATGGTGTGGATCAGAATGCCTGGGAGGGCTAGCAGGATACTGTGATGTGCCTGCCTAGACCAGACTCAGGTGTGTCTGTGACGCCACGCGGTTGGGAGGGAGAACAAAGGACCAAGGCAGGTTCCTTTAGGGCTGAACCAACTGGGTCGGTGGTGCTGGAGGGAAGGTGTGGGCATCGGAAGGCCTGGGATGAGCAGGATACTGTGGTGTGCCAGCCTGTGTCGCGGTTGTCTGAGACTGTGCGTGGCGCAGAGGGCATACTGGGTGGTCGGGAGGAGAGGCCTAGGGTGGCAGAGGGTTAACCAGGGCCTGAACCATCCAGGTTGGCGGTGCCAGGTGGAAGGAGTGGAGGGCAGAACATCCTGGATGGGCAGGATACTGTGGTATGCCAGTCTGTGTCACATATGTCTGAGGCTGCGGGTGGCACCGAGCGCATGTTGTGTGGTCAGGAGGAAGGGCCTGGGGTGGACGCATGTTGCCCTGGGGGAAAGCCAACCAGATTCCCAGTACCACAGGGAACTGGTACTGAGCAACCTCCCTGTAGAGGAGGGTGGCATACGGCTGTATGCTCATCGGTTACGAAGCAAGGCGTGCTTGATAAACTGTGTGATAAAGTGGGGAAACTGTGTGCACTGGGGGCGAGGTGAGCGTGGAGAATCTTGTGCCCCATCTGTATGGTTCCCCAAATTCTGAATGTGCGGGAACAGTGAGAGACGGGGAGGCAGCGGGTCCTGGTGTGGCTCCGGTGACCTCCCAGCCATCTGCCCAGGGGCAGGTACTATGCCTGACTCCGTTGGCAGATGCAGGGGGGATGTTTACTGGGGAGCGGGGCGCTTCACCCTGTTTCTCCATACCCCCTGCTGTAAGAATGGCTCCAGAGCAGGCTACGGGCTACGAGGATTCTGCTGCCTGCGAGACTGAGATGCGAGCTGAGAGTGAGCCACACGTGCTGCACCCGGAGGGGCTGCAGAAGCACAGGGGCTTCCCCGAGTCTGTGCCATGTTGTGAGTGCAGTATGAGTGACCCCCTCCCCCCGGTTTGGGAGAGGTGGGGAAGAATGGTGGAGTCGCCAAAGGCCTACATGGGGCAATGTGTGATGCGGTTGCGAGAGGGAATGCATGCTTTAGTGGGCAAAGTGCACGGACACCTGTGCGTCCCCCACTCCGTCATAGCGCCGGCGACTGGTGCAGGTGCCAGATGCCCGTTGGCGAACCCGTGTTAAGACGCACGTGGGAGGCATGTTAGTTAGCCTCCCTTTCTGCGTCTTCCTTTGTATGGGAGATGTGGCAGATTAGACCTGTATTTCTATCTATATAAGGGTCTGCCTGTATATATGTGTCTATCTGCCGGTTCATACATATCTCCTCTCCTCCATATAGAGTTATATTCATATTTGTGTCTGACCATTTGGTAAGTTTATCCCTGAGTCCACAGCTGAAATGTAATCAAAATGTTTAGCTTTCTACCTTGGGGGAGGATATAACACATAGCTGTAAAAAGGGAATTTCTTTGTACACTATCCTAGGAAATCACACCTTAGCAGACAGATCGGCACCCAGAGAGCTGGACCCAATCTTCAAAGACAGGAAGCACATCCTTGATCTCTAAGGGGGGTCTGGAGAGAAGAGGGACGCCTTTAGGCAATTAAAGATTAATTAACAAGCTTACTGGGCATGCTCCGGAGATGGGCATTCTGGGAATTGTAGGCAAAAGCCCTGCCAGCTAGGAGGCTGGACGTAGAAAAAAGCCAGCCCTATATATATTCTAAATCAAGCATGGCTCAGCGCTGATCACTTGGGGTTCCTTCTAAAGAGGATTGATCGGTCCATGTTCCTATCTCTAGACTCCAGGAGGCCATGGAGGAATAGTTCTTCGTAAGTAACGCTCTATGGTTAAACCTTTTTTCTTTTTATTGCTGTGTAGTGTGTAAGTAATTAATTTATTTATTCTAGTTATAATTCTTTATGTATCCAAGCACTGTGATTCTTCTATCATAAATAAACAGAAAAATATTTAAGTTTTGACTCTGGCTGATGAAATCCACGCTAACTAAGAGATTGGGAGTATTGCTATTTGCCTTAAGCTCGGTTATATATAAGAAATTGCGTGTTGCGGTCGTCAGGAAAAGGCAGGGAATTGTGGGATCCGTAGTCACTGTCCAGGATAGTGCGGCTGCTAAGCCCTGCGTCTCCTGTTGCGACGCGCGTAGTGTCCGTGAGGACTGGTGGCAGCGTTACTAATAGAATAACAAGTGAGCTCCAGGAGTGTGAGAGACGTAGTTATTATGCGCTTCAGGAGAAGATTTGTACTGCGCTGCAATCCTGGGATCAGTATATTGCGCTCTACGTGTCTGCTGTGAGAGAAAGTGCGGCCGGGACGGGTAGAGAAGCGCGCGTGATTATCTGGGTCTAGGATAGACAGATAGTGAGCGGCTTAACCCGGCGTCTTTGCGCAGCAGCGCGCGTAGTGGGTCGTGACAGTCGGGACCTCTAACCCTTTCACTCCCAGCCAGGGAAAACAAGCACACCAGTAACAGCGAGTATAATTTCGAAGCTTTGGCAGTATGTGTCAGGACTGAGCATACATTGGGGTAAAAAGGGTTAACCTTGTAAACAGATGAGGAATAGCCTGCGTTAGGCCTGTACAGGTTGTTTATATAAAACAATTTAAAAACAGCATGGTCAATTACACAATCCGGATCGGTAACAGAGAAGGTTTGCATACAAACAGAGTGGGCAACAGAGAGGGCACTCATACAAACTGGGTCGGCGTTCTGCAGGGTCAGTATATACTCTGAGTCGGCGAGTGGCAGGATCAGCAATCGCTCTGTGGCTGCTCTGGGCAAACCAAACATACAGGCTGTATCAGAGAGAATCGTCACAAGGCAGTCCGGGTCAGCAACGGTCAAGGTCCTCATATAATCCGGGTCAGTAAATCACAGAAAGAATCAAAAGAATCAGTGACTCGTAAACGAATGCACTCAGCGATGCAGGAACAGACTCCACATCAAGGCAACGACTCATAGCGCGCGCTCTTTACTTAAAGACCAGAGGCTCTGCGTCATCAGGCTGCGCCCCGACCAGCCGCAGGAATGCCGGGGACCGCCGGAACTCCTGGCACTCGGCCAGCTAATGGCGCCGTACGCCCGGGACCCCCTTGAGACCCCGCAGGCTCCCCAGATGTGACAGTTATGTACTGTTAGGTGTCTTGCCCAAGGACACTTACTCACTTATTCACTAACTTCCCCTTAGTGTCCCAGTTTCCCCAGCAGATCGCAGGGCAGGCGCCGAGTCCGGCAGCCTGCCCCTTAGCGATCGCTAAGCTCGGGGATGCTGGGGGCAGCGCTACAGCGCCGTCCCCTGCATCCCCTCCATGGCATCCATAGGACATCAAGGAGCATCGTGCTGCCGGGTGACATGACCGGCAGGATCTTGCTTCTCGCGAGAACCTGTTGGTCGGTAGAGTGATCGCGGAGGGAGAGAAGGGACTTTCTTCCCCCAGACTCACTATGTTCCCGGTGACCAGAAGCATCGTATCAGGTCGCCATTCTTGCCGCGGGATGAGAGACGAGTATCTGATTTTTGGAGGGCTTTTGAGCTGCAGATAACGGATTCTGAAACAGCGCAATCTGTTATACCCACACCTCTGAGCTGGTGGTAACTTTTTTGTTAGCGCCAGCTCTTAGTAACTAGCGTTAAGACCAAGTGATCCTAATGCTAGTTAATCTGTGCTTGCAATTGCGCTCCCCATGTTAGGCTTGAAGGAGGTGATAGAGCCCTAGGTATTAACTTAAGGGGATGGACAGGCTGGATCAATTCAACCAGCATTATGGTGTGTCTGTACACAGTCTCCGCTATGGCCAATGTTCAGCAAGTATTTCACAATTTTTTTAAATGTAAATCTTTTAAGAGAAATTGGGCAGTATTACAAAGCTGGGGCTAATTTAACCAGAGCCATTATACTCTATGGAGTTGCTAAGTTTACAACAGCTCTGGTTAAGTTAGCACCAGCTTTGTAATACAGCCAATTGTGGGCAGTATTACGATCTTCCCATTAAGCTCCCTAGCTGTATTCTCGAGTGTGGCTCAGGGTTAAATTTCAGTGCCGGAAACGGTAACCTTCCCTCGTACGGTCAGACTTTCCCCTAGTTTCCCTTCCTTCAAACGCTCCCTTAAGACATTCCTATTTAGGGAAGCCTACCACCCGACTCACTGATACACCTCACTGCCCCAACCAGTCCATCACTCTCACCTTGCAGTCCTCTCCTCCTGTTTCCACCCCCAACCCGTCTAGATTGTGAGTTCCCACGGGAATAGGGCCCTCGTTTCCTCCTGAACTGGTTTATCAAAAGTTGTTCAGTCTCAGTGCATTGTAACCATATCTATATTGTGCCCATTGTTCAGCGCTGCGGAATATGCTGGCGCTATATAAATAAAGTATAATAATAATAACCCCGAGCCACACTCGGGCTGGTACATACCTGTCCTTGCATTCCCTCGATGTCCTCCCACAGTCACCTCCGTCCGATCGCGGCGTCCTGCTTCCGGGTTTAATGAATTAATAGTCAAAGGAAAAAACTGTAAAATAGCTAATTTTGTACAAACAAATAGTGGTATAACAAAATAATTTGGTCTGAATTTTGCAGTGTGGTTTCCAATTCTACACAATTCACTTTTAGTTAATGAAGATACATAGTTATTATATTCCAGCACAACACATACAGTATAATGCAGATTAATTTGCTATCATTCCAAAAAAGACTTTACATTCAGAACTGATGAGTATAAATTATAAGATTTAATGTTTTGAACTCTCTTAAGTACTTTTTCAGCACAGGGTACCTGACACAACATCTTGTACCCAGTGCCCTTCTGACAGTACATACATTCCCTTGATTAATCATACTGTATGATCTACGATTAACGCAACAGCTAAAGCAAAACATTTCAAACATAGTTCTGAAATTTAGAGTGCCAAATCGATGGACTTTTATACTGTCTTCTTCAGAGGAGACTCTAAAGTGACCGTGGCCTTGAGTGAAGCTCAAGTATGAGGCCCCTTTTCTAATTAATAGAAATCAGAAATGAACCCAACGTGTTTTAATTAAGAAAGGCTTGTATAGATCTCTTAACAAACAGGTCTATGTGAATGTAGTAGGTTATATGTGAGGAATGTCACTAGGCAAATCAATTCATCGTAAAGCACTGGTATTATGTGAGGCCTTAAGCAACTGCCTATTTTGCCTCATTATAGCAATGCTCTATTACAAAGGCACAGTGTGAAAGAGCAAGACAATCTGCAGGTGTCGTCTTGAGGAACCCAATAAATTAAGAGTAGCATCATGAACTCAAATTGCAGGTATTGTGGCAACGAACAAAGACCATCTCAAAATGAAGAATGCACCTGTAAACATTTAACATAATGACTATTTCCTACATATTTATTTTCTGTGTTAGTCTGTATATTTGTGTTATTTTTTAATATCTTGCATTTATTACTTTGTATTTCTGTAACGACTGTAAAATTTCAATGTTCTTGAACCCAGGACATACCTGAAAATGAGAGAAATCTCAATGTATCCTTCCTGGTAAAATACTTTGAAAATAAATAAATAAATAAAAGACCATGAATGTATAAGGAGAGAGGAAAAGATAGAAATACAACATACCTCAAGGCAATGGCATAATACATAAAGTACAATGGTTGGAACATAAATATCCTTGTGGCTAAAAGCTGCTATGGAAGGTGACCAAAGGGGTTATTCCGAGAGGTCCGAAATGTTGCCGAAATGTAACCAGACACTGAAATTCAGCATTTGGTGACATTTTGGGGCTATTCGGAGAGCAGGCAGTTCGCTAAATTTTGGCGAATTGCCTGCACGTACGCTGCCTGTTCGACGGCAGTGAAATCCCCCATAGAGAAGCAATGGTTCATCTATTCACAGAACACCGAACAGCAAAGAAAAGTTGCCATGATGCCCTGCTGTTCAGTGGTTTCATTCGATAGGTTTCAATGTTAAAACTATTCCTGCTTTAATTCACTATGTAATATACTGTTTATTATTTTATTCTGCAGTAAAAAGTCTCTTTATTTATACATTTTTTTCCCGTTTTTATTTTTAAATCTTTATTTTCCTGTAACAGACATTTTTACTATCATTCATAGGATCTTATATTTAAATTCCAGGCATTTTCATTGAGTAGTTTCTTTGCAAACAGCGTTTCAAATTTTAAACTTTCAAATGTATTGTTGTTTTTTTTTTACCCGTTTGTTGGCATTTTCTGGCGGCTGCTCTGCGCTTTGATTCCCCGAAGTGCAGGGAAGCGGGGAATGAGAGGGCACCGAAATGTCGGCGACATTTTGGTGCTCTCTGAATAGCCCTGCAAGTGTTGGGAGGAAGAGAGAGAAATAGAGAAATAAGGGAAGGAGGTAGGTGGCCTTAATTAAGATGGTGCACTCTTGATTCACTCCTCAGTCCCCACATGGAATAGGAGTTTGTGGAGTTGACCACGAGGCCATGGTTACCCCAGGGCAAAACCGGACAAGCAAAGCCATGGTATCTTCCCAGCAGGGCTCACCTTGAACAAGCTCCTGCCCAGCATCCTCTACCGTTCAGGATCAGGCAAAAAGAGATTAATTATTATGTATCATAATGTTTTGCGATCTTCCTATAGGAGCTGATATAGTCTTTCTATTTTATTTTAAAGGAGCCATGTTTATTAAACTGCAATAGCAAATACACCTGATGGGGTCTCATGTAAAGGATTATTCCAGTGATTTTTAAAGTGAGCCTTCATAAATTCAGTCTGGTAAAAGAAGCATTTTAGCAACTGAAACTATTGACTTATGTTATACACACAAAGAGTTAACCAAATCTATTCAGCAACCTTTGGGATACTGCAGACTCCTTGTCTTCCTGTCAAGTGGGAGTTTCTGCTGTTCTGTGCAGGGAAGAGCATGCAAACCTGCCAATTATGACCGCAGAGGGACTGGGGCTTGACCGCAGAGGTGCTGTTGTCCTGATGCGATTTGCCTCATCGCCATGGCCCCAAAAGGGGCATGTTACACCAGCGCATGCTTGGCAGGGTAGTCCTCCAAGTTGCTCATAGTAGCAATATGTTGTGGGCTTCAAAACCCCTGATTGAAACCACTGAAGCACAGCGAGCACCATTAAACAGACGTTCCCTCAGGCCTCCAGAAAACTGGGTGACAGCCTAAGACTGCCAGGTGATCAGGATGACTGAGCGGAATCGTGTGTTACATGGCAGGGTCGTGTGACTTGGCAGGTCTGAGCATGGATATCAAATTAAAGTCAAGAGGCAGGAAAACACTGCAGGTTTGAAGTGCAAAAGGTTCATCAATAGCCCTGTTTTTTCAGTTAAAAACATAAATGTTGGGCAAGCTTATTTTTTCATGGATTTAAAGAGCACTGTGTTTAAGGTTGCCAGATCGGCCACGTGTTCCTGAACAAATATTAATTTTTCATGCAGAGAGGAGCACAGGGGCAAATTCTGCCCTGCATCATGTATATTTTATATGCTTCAGGAAGGAAATGAAGGCAGGTCACCTGGGATTCCTCTTTGATTTCTAATCTGCTGCATATGGATTCTATGTGTTGCAGGGTGGCATTTTCCATGCACTGCCCATCAGCCTGAATAAATTCTATGTGTCCAGGAAAACATGGCCGACCTGGTAACCCTAATCGCGATGCAGATACTAGTAGATATAATTTAATTATAGTACAATTGATCCCTACAAATATATCCCTATCACTTAAAGCTGAATAATGATAGTCATTACAAATTCTGTTGTTTAGACTCTGCATGTTATGCTGTGTAGGGACAACTACTGATAGTAGGCTTTGGGCCTACAAAGTACCACAAGGAGTAACCACATCATTGGAGCACCAGGGGGCACAAAAACGAAAAGGGGGCTTCTGCTGTGTTAATGGAGATCGTGGACCTCCTGTACGTCCTTCATGTGGAATGCTTAGTCAGGTCTTTATTGCATTAATGGCACAGAGTTAAAGCTTTTTGTTTACTTCATGGTAGCCATGGACAAATCTCAATTTGCTGATCTCTGATGAACCTGAGGTAATAGATTAACCTCATTAAAAAGAGGAGGCTTTGTGGGCCTTCTGCCTCAAAGCCTTCATGGCTCTGCATATCACTGCACGCTCATCTGTTATATTTAAACGGGTAGAGGTGACCTTATCTCCATATCTCATTTTTCCTTCAATAACAATAAAACATACTAATATCTTCATATTGAAAACAAGCCTTGATATTTTTTTCTTCATTTTTTTAAAAATAATTTATTAGCATGATGGACCAGTTCATGTGATTTACACAATAATTATTATTACTGGTACTATACGTTTTTCGTATATAGCACTAGCAGATTCAGCAGCGCTGTACAATATAATAATAATTGTTAAATGTTAAAATTTATAAGGCAAACTTTGTAGTCGCCATTTTATTTATTTTAGCCTACATAGGAAAGCAGTTGATTTTATCTGAGATAACGCGTAAAACGCTCCCCGATCTATCACTCTAAACATTACGGCCTATAAATAATTACCAGTGATAAAATGATATCTCTAAATACTACACTGGAGATTAAAAACCTGTGATTACATTTTTACGGGCCACATAATGCTGCTCTACACAATTTATTTGCTCCCTGAGATAAAAGTCAGCCTTCAGTTTTATTTTGGTGATTTTGTGCAAGAAAATCAATGATTGTAAGGAAATAATCACATTTCAGAAGACTTGTAAAATAAAATCCTAACTTCTCTTGGAAGTAATGTTGTTCTCCTTAAATCGAGACTGTAATTATTTAGGCTACAACTACATTAGAGCTTCTTAGCCAAACTTAGAAATGGGAGTTATGTACTAAACAGAGATTTGCAATGAAATGGAAAGCACGTTACACATGAACAAAATATTTATATTTAGTGTAAACTTTGCAAATTCAGTTTTTCTATTTAATCTGCTTTATAAACAATCACAAATCAACTGACTAGCAATTTTAAGGACAAAAAAGCTTTTTGTTTAAATTAAAACTTCTTTTTTAAATTTCTTAAAATTTATTTCTAACTTTATTAATTATTATTATTAATGGCACTCCAACCCCCACCTTACACACACTACGCAAATTGAAGCTGCATGAACTTCTGCATTTCGGATGCCCAAAGTCGAAGAGGAGAAGCCTGGTGTCGAGGGAGAAAAAGGTGAGTATTTTCATTAACATATATGGGCTCTATTACATTCTTTGCGCAAAAACACTCGCGCAGCACATTAATTTGTGCGCGAAGCGTTAAACGTTAATGCACGTAAATTAATGGTGGTATTACAATCCGAGTGCATTTTTTCATCCGTCAAAAAATAACGTGCGTAAAAAAGACGCACAAAAACGCGTGCGCATTGACACTGCACGCAGAAATGTTTTTTCAGGCGATTCAGCCAATCAGAATTAAGAACCACAATTGTCTCCTGTTCAGTTTTTGCCCCTGTCAAAATCAATCGGAGTATATATGCTGCAGCAATAATAAAAACACGCACAACTTCTCAATTTTATTGTTTGGGTATGTGTAGAATGTGTAACTATACTGTACTGTATTTTTTTTTGGGCTGGTGCATTTGGGTTCCGCCAGGACGTTCAGATTTGCCATTAACACCAGCTTTTAAAAGACGTTAAAATTATGCGCAAACGTTGTCCGTTAAAATTTGAGCATTGATTGTATTACCGTCCGTGTACCAGCGCACAAACGCATTTTCCCTCACAATGTTAAGTATAGGACGCGCAACGTACATTACGCTAGAGCAGGGTTCGCGCAGGTTCACCAGCGGTAAACATTGCGCGGACATTGTAATACGACGTTTTGCGCAAAGGGTTTTTCCCCTCGCGTTAATGCGTTTTTGCACACGCGTTAACGTTTGCGCAAAGAATTTAATAGAGCCCTATTATATATATATATATATATATATAAAAATGGACAGAATTAAGGGGAAAAAAATTAGATTTTTTTTTAATATCATGGACCTTTAATTTTGAGACACAAATCAAGAAGAAAACAGGATTTTTCCCTAGTGATTATTTTAAAAAAATATTATAAATTATAATAATGTAAATTATTAGGTTTCCTCCTTGTAATTATTAGATAGTCAGCTCTTTCTTTCATTGGGAACCTCTATTTACTTTGCAATAAATACATAATTTCATGCACTCTGACTGCTGCGACCAATTTACCTTCTCAAAAAAAACCTGCTATTTGCTATTACCAGTGCATCCCCGCTTCTTTGTACTAAATTGCAATTGTATTTTGTCTCTGCGTCTCAGCGTGCATCCCTTCATCACAGCCTTACCTTTATGTGCTGGATGTGAATTGTTTGAAAATCTGTTTGAGTCACCATTTCTGGTGGAGTGGGTGTGGGTAGGAGGTGAGGGAACATTTAAAGAAGAGCTGACACAAGCCTATCCTGTTATGTGTGCAAACTGAGAGAAGCGCTGAATGTGCATTTATGCTGCCCACCCCCTGCCCACCTCTACTCGCCTTCTTTCCAGCTCACACAACACCAAAATGCTTCATTGTATGCTCCTGCCCATATGGGTCACTACCAATTTTATGATATAAGTGCATTTAACCCCTCCTGTGCCACACACATTATGCACATAATTACACATATCAGACCGTCTCTTCTATTTGCTAACATTAGGGGTATAAATAAGCATCTGGCCTGGAATAACATAATCTCATTGATAAATACAAAAGACCAAAATGTGTGGTTGGTGGTTTGTGTTTTTGGTCCTAACCCTCTGGTGTGTTCCAGTACTGGATCGTGAAAGGAATCTGGCTATGAGCTATGACATCCTGACAGATTGGGGATGGCGCGTCTGATCATTTTATCGTGTGATTAGCAAAGATCTGCCACAAAAATGTGATTTTTCAAGATTTCTTAAAAAGTTAAAAATTCAGAAGCTTGTAGATAGGAAATGTGCTCTACCAGATTTATACAGTCCAGTGGCATCCAATCATCTCATACTTATTTTTCCCACTATTAGTCAAGTGATAATCCTGATTGGTTTAAAAAAATTAACAACTTTAATTCTCTTGCCATAGTGAGCTGGAATATCGCTGCATTCAAAACCTAGTGCCTTTAAAAGCACCATAAGAACAGTGGTCCTAAGGCAAACTTAAAGTGACACTGTCATGCTCGACACATATTGGGCTTGTTTGAAAGGGAATCACTCCTTATATATGTTCCAATGTTTTGTTTTCTAACAGATACATTTTGAAAATTTGGAGTAATTCCTTGTCAAGATTTTGCTATCACTCACTCGCAGTGACATACCACCAAGGTGAGTGACAGCTCTGACCAGAAGCTGTCCTGTCTCACTGCAGGCAGCTGATTGACTGCCAACACGCTGAATGCCGTTCCTTGTGATATCCACCTCCTGATGGGACATCGCAGAGAAAATGAAACTGTTAATAAAATTAGGTGGTGGACATATTTGCTAGGAGAGAAATAAAGGTGGTTTTTTTTTTGTGTTAAACCAAGTCAGGATGTGAAGGGTAAAAGATTCATAGAACTTAGTGTTAGGAACTTCTTATGACCTATAAGTCCAAAGATTCCCATTCATTTTAACCTTAACCTATGACACATGAGGTACTGACGTGATCCCTGAGTCAGGCAAATTTTTTTGACCCTCATCACGTGGCATCGTTTTTTAATCAAAAAAAATCTGACCTTCAGTCCCAAACTTAAAAATTGACCACAGACCTGTCAAGTCACAGTATTTCAGAGTTTTTCACACTATTGTAGCGCTCACTCCCGGAGGAGCCGCTGAATTTAACCTCGGGTTAGTCTCTCCGCACTAGGGAATAAATATACACCAGCACTGTTGTGGATTTTATAAATTATTTACTTTACTGGTCTCAATAAAGGGGCATATATAACGTAAGCACGGTATATGGAAAACAGGATTTCGTAATGCGGGAAACGTGTAGCGGTAAAAGAAAAAGTTTAACCCCCTTGTTTCTGGAGTGTAAGTCCCGTGCAGGTTATGTCCCAAAAAGTGTGTGTGTGCTCAGGTACCCGGCTACTATATTTCAACTGGAAAGTGAATGGATTTAATAAATCTTTGACTAGTCACGTTGGGGCCCTGTAGATTTTAGCAGCGCTGCAGCGTGCTTCGTTAAACTTTAACTGTGGCCTAGGAGGCCTCTCACCCATCCGCCAGACAATCTGTTCCGCTGCCCGATCAAGGACGTCTCTCTGCTGAATAATGATGGGACTCTGTGCCACCAGATCCGCTTCTCTTGTTTGTCTGTCTTTACAACAAGATTTACAGCTTACTGCCTGCACTCCCAGTGGATCATCGTGGTCTCCTAACTCGGGGTCCAATCTGCGACTCTGTCTGTGTAAAACCTCTCAGCGGTGGATTACTGGGTCTCTGGCACGTCACTGTATCGATTCCCAGTGTCGGCAATGCAGCGCCTGCTCTCCGGCCTGGTTACAATCACTCACAGTCTCACGTGCGTCTCACTCGGTTCACTCCTCGGCTCACACTGGCTCTCCTTCCACGAGGCTGCGGATGTCCTCTCCTCCTTCCCCACCCACTTCTGGAGTGTAAATCCCGTTTCAAAGCTCTTGTGGAGATTATTTCAGGGATTATTTCTACTCCGGCTTCACTCCCATGATTGAAATCAGTTTCCAGTACCACATAGGGACCCGTTTGTGATCCGTTCAACTTGACTGAAGCCCAGAAACTCGCCACTTCTCCTGACTGGGAGGAACAGAGAAGGTTCTGCAATCTCCACAGGCGCCCCACTTCAGCAGGTGCCTTCTGTTCTTCAACCATTCGCTGATAGACTGTACATAACATCGGGTGTACTCCCCTGGTGGAACCTTCTTCCATTACTATAGGAGTCAGGAGACGTCGCACCAGATCAGTATTCGTCCCCACTATCTTCGAACTTCTGTTGGCCCCTAAAGGCCGAGGACACACAATGGCCAATGCCTCACAACCCCCAGACTGTCCGATGACTTCGGATCTGATCTCTAACTTCACCTGTAGATATCCGTCATAGGGAAGTTTCTCAGTTCCGATACCCCAGATCTCAAGGTCCTTTAGTTTCTGTAAAGGTATGTGCTTCAAGTGCTTCTCATAGAAGTCTCGGTAGATCAATGTCACTTGAGCCCCTGAGTCCAAGAGAGCTTTGGTGTAGACTCCCTCTACTTGGATTGGAACGATGGGAGAAGGACCTATCAGCTGGTCAGGAAACTTTGTCGTAGCAGCAGGAAATTTAGACCCCGTTTGCTGTACCCTGGCCTTCTTCTTGGCCCGTGTAGGTTTTGGACGTGCATTGCTTCCCCATGACGTAGAACTGGATGCTAAGGGAGTAACTCTTTCAGTCCTGGTAGGCTCAGCAGTTGGCAAAACTCTGGGCCCTCTCGGCCTTTCAGTTCTGGCTTTATTTTTGGAGCGGTTTTCAACCATTGGGCACCTAGTTTGCTCCTTCACTTGGGCCCTCTGGCGTTTCCCGCCGGCGAGGTAGATGGCAGCCCTTCCAAGGCTTTTAGGAACTCTTCTACCCTATTTCCTTCAGACTTTTGGCTTTTGCATTGTGCTCGGAAATGACCTATTTCCCCACAACTAAAACATCTCTTCTTTGAGAATGGAGACGCACTTGCTTGTGGTGATTCGGTTGAAGGACCCTGGCCAGACGCCACAGCAACTCCAGTTGTCCGCATATCAGTAAGGAACTTCTGCATATCAGTCTGTGTCTCTGCCACCTTCAGAAGTACTCGGCACAGATCAGTGTGTGCTTGTTTCAGCTCAGCTTGAGCTTCTTGTACCCTCTTAACAGTTTTGTTTAACTCACTATATGCACGAAAGGTTGGTTCTTTGGCATTTCTCTCTGTGGATATTGGAACTAGCAGATGCTCTTGTCCGTCAACTTCAGATCCATAGGTGTCCGACGAATCATCTTCAGGTTGCAAATATTCGTTATGCCTTACTGGTTGTGTGTAAGCTCTTTCTCCTCTCCTCCTTAAGGACTTTTCCTCTAGCAGAGCCTCTTCCTCTCTAACCGCTCGAATCAGTTCCAAGTATTTCGACTCTCGGTTACCTTCTCTGGTTCTCAGCTGTAGCATCACCGGGTCTAGAGGTTGAGCGCCCCTCAGTATCTGCTGCATTCGGATTTTATCTATCGTGGCTGGTTCGGCCCCTTTCTTAAGTAGTATCTGGTGCAGAATCTTATCTAGGCACCTCATCCAGAGCCTGCATCGCCTGTTCTACCCATTCTTCGAAGGTTTCTTCTCCCGCCGGAGTTGGTACGTTTCCTGTAAAATTTCTCAACCGTCGATAACCAAAGTTAGTGTGTGGAGGGCTTGTTCTTTGACATTTAGCCAGCAAATCTCCAATAGCCACTATAAATTCAGGCCCTATCATGGCCAGCGGACTGGGCGCAGGAACACTCGCGGGATCACCACGTGGCGCACTTGGCTGAATCAGTTGAACTTCCACCTCATAGGTCAGCTTCAAGCTTGTGCCCTGAAAACACACTGGAACACCCTTTCTCCACTAAAAAAGAACATACGTGTGAGAGGTATCTGTGTTCGCTTTAATGTCCAGGATTAACCCCCGATCTGGTGTCAGCACGGCCACGGCCTGGCGAATCTGATCTTCGGCCCAAGTGTCTGCAGGAACATCCATGACTATGCATAACTCTGACTACTTTGCTCCTCACACCATTTGGCAGCAGTGTCTGGATCCATATTTAACCCTTTAAATGCAGTTTTTCTAGAGACTATATCCCGGAAACGAGCCCCCACGTGTAGCGCTCACTCCCGGAGGAACCGCTGAATTTAACCTCGGGTTAGTCTCTCGCACTAGGGAATAAATATACACCAGCACTGTTGTGGATTTTATAAATTATATACTTTACTGGTCTCAATAAAGCCGCATATATAACGTAAGCATGGTATATGGAAAACAGGATTTCGTAATGCGGGAAACGCGCAGCGGTAAAAGAAAAAGTTGAACCCCTTCATTTCTGGAGTGTAAGTCCCGTGCAGGTAATGTCCCAAAAAGTGTGTGTGTGTGTGTGTGTGTGCTCCGGTACCGGGTACTATATTTCAACTGGCCAGTGAATGGATTTAATAAATTCTCGACTAGTCACGTTGGGGCCCTGTAGATTTTAGCAGTGCTGCAGCGTGCTTCATTAAACTTTAACTATGGCCTAGGAGGCCTCTCACCCATCCGCCAGACAATCTGTTCCGCTGCCCGATCAAGAACATCTCTCCGCTGAATAATGCTGGGACTTTGTGCCACCGGATCCGCTTCTCTTGCTTGTCCGTCTTTACAACAAGATTTACAGCTTACCGCCTGCACTCCCAGTGGATCATCGCGGTCTCCTAACTCAGGGTCCAATCTGCGACTCTGTGTCTGTGTAAAACCTCTCAGCGGTGGATTACTGGGTCTCTGGCACGTCACTGTATCGATTCCCAGTGTCAGCAATGCAGCGCCTGCTCTCCGGCCTGGTTACAATCACTCACAGTCTCACGTGCGTCTCACTCGGTTCACTCCTCGGCTCACACTGGCTCTCCTTCCACGAGGCTGCGGATGTCCTCTCCTCCTTCCCCACCCACTTCCTGTCTGCCCCAGAGCATGCTGGAAAACGTAGTCCCATTGTCCAGTATAGTTTACATGCGCTTGTCTCCCTCTGGTGGCCAAAACGGAACATTACAGCAACAGAGTTTTAAACAGCGCTACACTATATTTAAAAATATGACACACTGTTGGGAGGAATTTAAAATATTTTGCTATCTCTACACATTACAGGCTACCAGATTGGTACAGTGGGCTCAAGGCCCTTGTCTAAAGGATTTCTCTGTCATCCCCATAAGTGTGTTATGTACGCAAGAGCAACAAAGCCATGTGCTTGTCTACATTTGCCTGTGCCATCTTGTTTGCTAAAGTTACCTCCCAATTCACAAAATAATTTACTACTTAAACTAAAAACCCCAGCCACAAATACCATTTCCAAGGACGTCGTTTTTGAATTAACTAAAACTTGAGAGATTTCTGTATCAACTACATGTTTTCTGTGGAAAAAGTTTATGCAAATGAAGTTCAACTCTCTCATCCTGTACAACACATCAACATTTCGATTCTGACCTAACGTCTAAACAGTGACCAAATCTTGTTACTATCAACTCAAGAACATTGCCCACATCCGCCCCTTTCTGACGCAGGATATCGCAAAGGTGCTGGTTCATGCTCTTATCGTTTCACGACTTGATAACTGCAACTCGCTCCTTATTGGCCTCCCCAACTCCCGTATCGCCCCTTTGCAATCTGTAAGGAATGCAAGTGCCAGACTTATTTTTCTCACCAGACCAACCTCACGTACCCCCCTCCTCTGCCGGTCCTTCCATTGGCTTCCTGTATGCTTCAGGATACAGTTTAAAATACAGACGCTCACGTTCAAATGGTTCAATAACTCAACTCCTCCCTACATGTAATTGTTACTATGCAAACACGTCCCGTCTAGACCACTCCGTTCAGCAGGTGATCTACACCTGTCTACAACCGCACGGCCAACTCTCACCTCCAAGACTTCTCAAGGGCAGCTCCGGTCTTGTGGAATGACTTGCCTCACCCTATCAAACTCTCCCCTGATCTTCAGGCCTTCAAGAAATCACTCAAAACCAATCTCTTCAGATTAGCGTACCACATGACAGATGCAACTCATCCCTCTGCTCGCATACTCGCACATGATTAAAGCTGATTCAATGGCCCCACCATTCCCAAACCACTGGCACTAATGATCCTGCTGTCCAGTAAAATTCCCCTTGTCTTCCTCAACCCCAATCCCTCTACACTGTAGGCTCCTATGAGCAGGGCCCGCTGCACCTAGTGTTTCCATCCTATGTCCGTTATCTGTATCTCGTTCCCTTTGGTTATTGTAAAATGCTGCAGAAACTGTTGGCGCTATATAAATGATGACGATAATAATTCTAACACACACAGTTCTCATCACACACATACAGCCACGAGCACTACATTGTGACCCATAGCGCAAAATCCCACCATAAACACACAAAATTAAACTATTTTTATCATAGTTTATGTGACACCATTTCCAGTGACATCACTAAATATGCAAGTTTGCGCACACTATGAAAATATTTGGGAAGTTGTCAGGTCTGTCACCAGGCTAAGGTATAAACGCTGGTCCTTGATGAATATCTGATTTACTGGCCGTTACTATGGCAAAACAACTTCTTTTTCATTTTTAAAAAATATTATAAAGAAGGTAGACCTTTTGTTTTGTCAGTTGGTTGCAGTGGGTAGTTTGGTGTTCAACTAGTAAAATTGGTGATCATCTGGCTTGGATGAACCCAGGACATACTTGAAAACGAGAGCAATCTCTATGTATCCTTACTGGTAAAATACTTTATAAATAAATAAAATTAATTATTTTTTTTTGCCCAAAATGTTTGTTTCACCTGACATCATACAAGCCAATTGCAATGTTGGTGTATCTCTAACTTTGATGGATAGACCCCATTGTCTTTCATTGAGCAGTTTGTGAAATGTTAACCTGAAACGCCATTTTAAACTGAATTAGGCTTTATTGCTAACAGGTTAGGCTGATCAAATATGACATTCTGTTAGGGTTGCTGGTGGGGATTGTGCACCTCGAGGCTTCAATTAAACTATCAGTGCTGGGATTGGTGTACCTTTTACGTCTTCCTAATAGAAGGAGCAGTGTGTGGTCACAATTGGAGCCCCCTGGGATTCATAAAGAGAGTCATCACATGACAACTGTGGGACAAAATTTACTAAAGTGTAGGGCTTGGACTATTGTAAGAAAGAGTGGGAATCCACTGGCAAAGGCTCCTCAAAAGTAAATTTGGCCACTTGCCTATAATGGCCCCTATTACACTCTTCGCGCAAATGCCTTCAACTTTTTCGAGCGCAAATCCGACGCTCAAAGCCGGGCGCAAATGACCGTTGCGTGCAGGAATTGGTGGGCAATCAGAATTAAGAACCACCATTTGCTAGGTTTCAGTTGTTGCACCTGTCAAAGTCAATCTGCGTATATGTGCTGCAACAAAAATAAAAAAATTAAACAATTTACTAATTTTATTGTTTGGGTATGTGTAGAATGTGTAACTGTACTGTGCTGTATTTTTATTTTTGTGCAGGTTCATTTTGTTTCGGCCAGAACGTTAAGATTGTACGTTAACACCAGGTTTTCAAAGATGTTAAAATGATGCGTGCAAACGTCGTGCGTTACATTTTGCGCTAAGACTAATACCATGCGCGCGTACTAACGCATTGGCGCTAACAATGTTAAGTATAGGATGCGCGCAGGAACTTGCGCTTGCGCTGGGTACTAAGACGTTGTACTAGGACGTTATGCGCTAATGGTTTTTCCTCGTGCACTCTCTGCGCAAGGAATGTAATAGGGGCCAATGTATGTTAAAGGGATACTCTAAGCAACATGACCACCTAAGCTATTTTAGGTGGTCATGATGCCCGGAGTATCCTGCCCTCTGTCCCCCCTCCCTCCGCTCAGCCGATCAGCTGTAAATGCTGAAAACAGCTGAGAGAGGCGGAGAAGTTTACTCCGCCCTCCCAGCTGTCAGTCAGCAGAGCGGGAATCATATTTCCCGCTTCTGACGACTTTTGCCGAGTAGGAGACGTCATCGCTCTTTCAGCGCGATGACGTCTTCAACTCACCGCAAAAGCTGGCGGCTCCCTCTGAGGGTTAGTGTTGCACGCATCCTCTTGCGCGCAACACTAATCCTCAGAGGGAGCCGGGAGGAAGCCTGCCGATTGGCTGGCTTATGTGAGAGGCGCGCATGCGCGCTTCTCATGTAAACCAGAAGCCAAGAAGCAAGAAGAAGGACGGGAGCGGAAGAGGAGGGAGGTGAGTATAAAAAAAAAAAAAACGCCGCTGGAAAGAAGAGGATTTTAGGGTAAGTATTACAGTTACACAAAAAAAAAAAAAACTATTAAGGGAATAGGGATAGGTTAGAGTGTTCCTTTAACTTGTGATCTTGTACAATGCTAATTTCCCCCTTTTCTATTTTTTTATTAAAATGTCTAAAATTAGTAGGTAGAATAGAAAGTAATCGTACAAAAAAATACTTTAAAAAGTAAATAATGATATAAAGAACAAAAAAAGGAAAAACATTGGAACCATCATCTGAAATAAAAAATTAGAAAATGGGGACACACTCCATGGTAAGTGACCATGTCTACGGGTCACATGGAGGGATATCCCCCCTTTTCTATTATTTTATTAAATTGTATAAAAAATAATAGGCAGAATAAAAAGTAATACTGTAGATACTCAAGTATACCGCTAGATTTTGGTGACAAAAAATTTACCTTAAAATTGGATGGGTCGTGTTATAGTTGAGACCTCTGCATTGCTTGTTTAAAAAAAAAAAAAAACTTGCCATGCTCTCCCGGAAGTTCCGGTAGTCTCGTTGAAGTGAATGCGGGCTCCTTGATGCTTGCAAACACTTCAGAAACTCCCGGATTCAGGAGAAGTGGGATCCATCACGCCCAGAGGGCAAACTCGGTTTAAGCCAATCCTTAACCTCGCTCGCCTCCACCAGCCATCTAATTGCTAGTAAAGAAGACGGGTTGCCGGCGGCTTCATGCATAGTAACAACTGCAATCATTCTAGAGCAGAGCACCCTGACCTGAGGGGTAGCCTAACTGTCTTAAGAGAACCTGCAAGTATTTTAATTGTTTACCGGTACAGTAAAATTTTGTTCCTCGCGTTATATTCGAGTCTTGAGTATTCTCTCCTATCCATAATAAATCTGTAGCCATCGCGTTATATTCGGGTCGCGCTATACTCGAGTATCTACGTTAGTACAAAATCATGACTGAAAAAATCCTTTAAAAAAGTAAATAATGAAATAAAGAACAAAAAAAAGGAAAAACATTGGAACTGTCATCTGAAATAAAAAATTAGAAGATGGGGGACACACTCTGTGGTAATTGGGCAAGCCTACAGGCCACATGGAGGGATCACTTAAATGTGGAGAGAGGGGACTCTAAAATAAAACATCTTTTTCTATTTTAAATCAGCTTCATTGATGTTACTATGGCTTAGAAATATCCCAGTATATTAAGTGGTAACTTTAAATGTGTCAGACGAAGTAATAGGCCACCATGCACCAGAGGTCATAACACAGAATAATCCTAATCTGCTCAAAACACATAGATGTCAAAAAGTAGTTGCAACAAGTTGAATAGCTAGCTTGTTGATAGGGAGTGAATTACTAGCTAAGAAAAATGTATTTAATAGAAAAATAGGAATTGGAGTTTACTCCAAGCAAAACAATTATATAGTCTTTTTCTAATTAATTACGCACATACACAGAGCTTTTGCTTCTTAGAGTGAGGTATCTCCACACTGGAAGACACATGCTAGTCGGCAATATTCTGCATTTGGATGTCTAGTTTTGTCTATTGACTTTTTTTCATGGATAGTAGCATAGATTGTTGAATAAATACAGTGGTACCTCGGTTCACAAACTTAATTGGTTCCACGACTCTGGTCGCGAACCGAATTGGTCGTGAACCGAATCACATTTTCCCATAGGGTTCAATGTAAATCAGGTTAATCCATTCTGACCCCTACGAACATGGTCGCGAACCGATTTTTGGTTGTGAACCGAATCACATTTTCCCATAGGGTTCAATGTAAATCAGGTTAATCCATTCTGACCCCTACGAACATGGTCGCGAACCGATTTTTGGTTGTGAACCAAATCACATTTTCCCATAGGGTTCAATGTAAATCAGGTTAATCCGATCTGAACCATATGGGAAAACAAAAAGGTAACCACAAAAATATGAAACAAATTCAGTAACGCTCTGCACATCCTTGTCACCTTCAATAACGCTCTGCACATCCTCGTCACCTTCAATAATGCTCTGCACATCCTCGTCACCTTCAATAATGCTCTGCACATCCTCGTCACTTTCATTAACGCTCTGCAAATTCTTCTCACCTCTCTGCGCTTTCTTTTTCCCACCACGCTTGTTCTGCACTTTCTTGGGAGCCACGCTGGATACAGTAATACTGAACAGTACTGTGCTACAAAGCACACAAAAAAAGCTTCACAGTAGCCCTGTCTGCGACCGCGATCTTGAGTACAGGAAGCCACGACCATGTGTCAGAGTGGGGAAGATGGCCCGGTTTTTGTTTGTAACCCGAGGTGGAGTTCGTGAACGGAGGTAAAATGTTGACGAACTTCGTGAACAGGAGTGTTCGTGAACCAAGGTACCACTGTACACATTAAGAGAGAGGGGCACCAGCTATGTCCTCTCGACAAAGCCTTGCAAGGCCAAAACGATCATTGGGGTTGTTATATTTCTTGTGCAGAGGCGTTTCCTTGGCATTTCAGTTCTGGCGACTTTTTTGGGTGATAACAGACTGATTTACATATGGTATAATCTTCTCTGCAAGGCCCTTATGAGACCATAGGGCAGGGCACTAGGGCTGCTGTCTGGTTTCAGGACCTTTGTAAACCTTTTTTCTGCTCACTGTAGATGGTAGAACATAGTCACAACACATCACATGCTTCTGTCAGTAATTAATATCAACACAGAAACCCAATTTCCAGCTGTGGCGCAAAATGGGCAATAGTTCCTTTTTGACACCAAGCTGACTATCAGATTTCTCCTAGAGCCGACAGGCTATTACCATGTACAAGGCTGGGTGGTGTCAAGTCGTAAATTAAAAAACGTAAGACTTAATTTTTTATTATATTTTCTTAATAATAGCTTGAAAAAATAAACAGGTTTTGCCTAGTGCTCCTTTAGGTTCTCTCTTGAAAACGTGTACACTAAAAACAGGTTCACCAAAGTGGGAGCTTGATATATTGATTTCTAATTAACTAAGTTATGGTACATAAATACAGAAAAAATGGCGTCTCGCCCATACTCACCGGAGCGGCAGCAACTGCCAGGAGTAACAGCCCAGTTAATGTATAAAACATAACAAGGAAAAAAGGTCATCTGCGCTTGTTTCTATGTGTTCCATGTACAACAAAACTGAGGTTTTTGTTTGTTTCAATGGCCATTGCAATGTAAGCTCACTCGCCACTTCACGGCACCTCTTTACAGAGTGAGTACCTAACAATTGTAACCAAAAGGCCGCTCTACTGAGCAGCTCCAAGCCCCTCCTGCTGCTTTTCAGCCAAGGAGAGGCAAAGATATGGTGGGTTTTATTTATACACGCACCAAACACTTCCCATTTGGGATTGAAAACAAAAACATGGAAAGAGGAACAGCTGCAGAACGACGGACTGGTGTTACAAGCATGATATACATAAATACAGAAAAAATGGCGTCGCGCCCATACTCACCGGAGCGGCAGCAACTGCCAGGAGTAACAGCCCAGTTAATGTATAAAACATAACAAGGAAAAAAGGTTATCTGCGCTCGTTTCTATGTGTTCCATGTACAACAAAACTGAGGTTTTTGTTTGTTTCAATGGCCATTGCAACGTAAGCTCACTCGCCACTTCACGGCACCTCTTTACAGAGTGAGTACCTAACAATTGTAACCAAAAGGCCACTCTACTGAGCAGCTCCAAGCCCCTCCTGCTGCTTTTCAGCCAAGGAGAGGCAAAGATATGGTGGGTTTTATTTATACACGCACCAAACACTTCCCATTTGGGAGCAAAAACAAAAACATAGAAAGAGGAACAGCTGCAGAACGACGGACTGGTGTTACAAGCATGATTCTGCAGCTGTTCCTCTTTCCATGTTTTTGTTTTTAAAAACTAGCTTCAGTTATAAAAAGTTGCAATGGCCTGAGGAAATTGTTTTCACTACACACTCAGCATCCATTACAGTAAATCACCTGCCTAATATTGTGTAGGTTCCCCTCGTGCTACCAAAACAGCCAAGATGCGTCGAGGCATGGACTCCACAAGACCTCTGAATGTGTCCTGTAGTATCTGGCACCAAGAGATACTTTAATTCCTGTAAATTGTGAGGTGGGGCCTCCATGGAACATATTTGTTGTCCCAGCATGTCCCAAAGATCCACAATTGGATGGAGATCTGCTGAATTTGGAGGCCAATGCAACACCCTGAAATCTTTGTCATGTTCCTCAAACCATTCCTGAACAAATTTTACAGTATGGCAGGGCTCCTTATCCTCTAAAAGCGGTTAGTGTCATCAGGGAACACCACTGCCATGAAAGGATGTGCGTGGTTAATAACCTCTAGGTAGGTGGTACGTGTCAAGTGTGTTCTGACACCTTTTTATTTGGGATTTTCGTTTCGTTCCGAATTGATTTTCGCACGAAACGACTCGATTCGTTGCTTCGGTTGTGTCCGAAGCAACGAACTGGAATGGTAACTTATTACACACTATACGAAATAGATGTCGATACAAAAACAAAACAATTTCGTTATTTCGTATAGATATTAAAATTATAAAATTGCAAGTAATTTTCGTTCCATTCGTAATTTCGGGTCCATTTTGGATTATTTCTGATTACGTCATTTCGGATCGTTTTCAGTCCATTGCTGATTTCGTATTGTTTCGGACCCATTTCGGCTCATTTTCTGATTTCTGTTATTTTCATTTTGTGTGTGGTTTTGTAATTGTTTGTACTAGAATCATCTTTGGGGGTTGGATTACTGCGTGCATAGTCCAATCTGCGGCTTCCTTTTCTGCTGAAGGCTGCTTTCTATCTGCAACAATAATCTATTATTTTAAATTTTTAATTAGCTTTTCCCTAAATCCCCAGTCTAACGGTACAAGATATTGATTTTATTGATATTTAATATGATTAAATAAAGTTGTGCAATGTTTGCATCAGTGATGCATTGTAGGAAAACCTGTATGATTGGTTGGCTTCACTATCAGTCACTCTTTTCACTTGTTTTCCACTCTATAATATTATATTGAAGCTGAAAGCACTAATTAGCTTTTCCCTAAATCGCCAGTCTAACAGTGCAAGATAATATAATTGAATAAAGTTGTGCAATGTATGTTGTTCACTTTTTAAACAATTAAATAATCAAATCATAAGAATAAATGGATCTGATTTCATAAAAAAACATATGTTCGAAGGAACGAATCGGCAGGATTACCATATCAACCGAAATACCGGAGTATCCGAAATACCATACGTCTAGTCAAAACGAAAATCAAAGAACAAGGATGGATCCTTTTAAATGAAAGAACAAAGAGAACAGACGATCTGAAAGAATGAAATTCCCCACATAGCATGAAAACCGAAATCGATCCAAAATCACGAAACGAAACGAAAATGAACCGAAACGGTCCGAAACGTAAAGTTTGAAAAACGAAAAGAAACGAAAATAGACGTGTGCACATCCCTACTTTTTATCAAGGCCAGCCTTAGGTTTTGAAGCAATTTGAGCTACGTTAGCTCTTCTGTGTGTTCTGCCCAGATGGGCTAGATTTTGATCCCCACGGATATCAACGAGCCTTGGGCACCCATGACCCTTACAATGGTTCACTGGTTGTCCTTCCTCACGCTACTTTTGGTAGGTAATAACCACTGCATAGCAGGAACACCCCACAAGACTTGCCTGTTCGGAGATACTCTGACCCAGTCATCTAGCATCATTCTTTGGACCTTGACAAAGTCATTCAGATCTTTTCGCTTGCATATTTTTCCTGCTTCTAACACCTGAGTTTGTGTTCTAGTGGTAATCATTACCAGAACTATCTAATACAGCAACCAAGAGGGCAGCACTCTTCCTTTTCTAAGCATAATTTATTTATTTATTTATAAAGTATTTTACCAGAAAGGATACACTGAGATTTCTCTCGTGGGCAGGTGCTTCTCAAGACTATTGAACACAACATAACAGGGGGAGAGCACACCATTATACAAATCACACCATCACAAAGCTCACAGAATATTAAGACTTTCAACGATCTAAAGATTTTTAAAGATTTTTTTCTAGGTGTCAAGATTTTTACAGACTTTCCACAGTCTAATTAAGATAATAAATTATAGAAATTTAGTTTAAAAAATGATGGCCATATCTTGCTTAAGCCTGTCACAAACGTCAATGTATCCCATCGATCAAAGGACCTAAGCGAAACACCAAATTACAGCATTTATGGGACTAACTCACGTAGGACAGAATCCTTCCTGGGCTTCCAGCGTACCAAGGTTAAATAGACACTGGTGGAACACATGTAACAGGGAGGAATGCTTGCCTGAAAGGTTGTCAGCCCTCTACATACAGGTGTGTTCAAAATTATTCAACCCCCAATGCTGTAAAGGGTTTTAGGGAATTGTGTACATTTGTAATTGTATTCAGAATGAAATCCTACAAGGACCTTTTAAAGAACCATATGCAACTAAAATGACATCAATTGGTTTTGTAATACAGTAGTAAATGTTTCTTTTGTGAATTATTCATTGACACAATTATTCAACCCCTTAAAGACTACCACTCTGAAGAACAGAGGTTCATTCAAGTGTTTTCAATCAGGTATTGAAAACACCTGTGGATGTCACGGAGCAGCAATAAAGCATAATAAGCACCAATTAGGCAGCTTTAAAATGACTGTGATACTCAGCTCCTTCTAGACATTTACTGGTGTGGTTACAAACATGGTGAAGTCAAGAGAATGGTCCAGGAAGACAAGAGAAGAGGTGATTACTCTTCACAGGAAGGGCAATGGCTATAAGAAGATTGCAAAGATGTTAAACATACCAAGAGAGACCATAGGAAGCATCATTCGAAAATTCAAGGCAAAGGGCACTGTTGAAACGCTACCTGGTCGTGGCAGAAACAAGATGCTGACTTCGACTGCTGTGCGCTACCTGAAGCGTAGAGTGGAGAAAAGTCCCCGTGTGACTGCTGAGGAACTGAGAAAAGATTTGTCAGATGTGGGTACTGAAGTTTCAGCTCAGACAATACGGCGCACACTGCGTAATGAAGGCCTCCATGCCAGAACTCCCAGGCGCACCCCCTTGCTGTCTCCAAAGAATAAGAAGAGTCGACTGCAGTATGCCAAAAGTCATTTGGACAAACCACAGAAGTTTTGGGATAGTGTTCTGTGGACTGATGAAACAAAATTAGAACTGTTTGGGCCCATGGATCAACGCTATGTTTGGAGGAGGAATAACAAGGCCTATGAAGAAAAGAACACCTTGCCTACTGTGAAGCATGGCGGGGGGTCAATCATGCTTTGGGGCTGTTTTGCTTCTGCAGGTACAGGGAAGCTTCAGCGTGTGCAAGGTACCATGAATTCTCTTCACTACCAGGAGATATTGGATGACAATGTGATGCAGTCCGTCACAAACCTGAGGCTTGGGAGACGTTGGACCTTTCAACAGGACAATGATCCCAAGCATACCTCCAAGTCCACTAGAGCATGGTTGCAGATTAAAGGCTGGAACATTTTGGAGTGGCCATCGCAGTCACCTGACTTAAATCCGATTGAGAACCTCTGGTGGGACTTAAAGAAAGCAGTTGCAGTGTGCAAGCCTAAGAATGTGACTGAACTGGAGGCTTTTGCCCATGACGAATGGACGAAGATACCCGTAGATCGCTGCAAGACACTTGTGTCAAGCTATGCTTCACGTTTAAAAGCTGTTAGAACTGTAAAAGGATGTTGTACTAAGATTGAATGTCACTTGGGGGTTGAATAAAACTGATAATGATATGAGCACAGAAAAGACATTTGTGGTTATTTCATTATAAATGTTATGTTATATTTGTCTGACCTACACGTGCCTCTTTGATTTAATTGTAAGCAAGATGACTGAATGATCAAAATCAATGTCAAACTGGCCAAAACACTCAATTTCAGTGGGGGTTGAATAATTTTGAACACAACTGTATACAATACAGCAACCAGGTCAGCACTTCCTTTACCAAGCATAATGGGTGCTTCTCAAGACAATTGAACACAACATACCAAGGGGAGAGCACTCCTTTAGACAGGTCACACCATCTCAAAGCTCATACATTTTAAAGACAGAATCCTTTCTGGGATTTCAAATTCTTGATATCACTAGATAAGAATTGCTTAGTGGATAGTTTTGAATAGATGAGTAACATGTCCTCCCGACTTAAAAAAGTCCCTGAAAAGTTTCATTTCAATACTCAGGTTTCTTCAGTGGCAGAAAAAAAAATAATTAAAAAATAAAGGGGCAGTATTACACTCTTCACGATAAAATGGGAACACTAGGGAAAAAACCTGCACCCGCAGGTTTCTCCTTAGCGTCCCCGTTTTAGCATGATATTACAATGCAGGTGCTAGAAATGCTGCCTGCATCGTAATGCAGCGCTAAGCCCCAGGATGTGTATGGCAGCGCTAAGTGCCGCCGCGAGCATCCCCTTGATGGAGTCCATAGGACTCCATTGAGTTTCTGCTCTGCCGGTCACATGAGCTGCCAGATTGCCGTCGGCGTAGTGATCCGCAGAGTGAGACTGGGGGACATTTTCCCCCAGTCTCTCCCTGCTCCCGGCGGAGGGAGGAGGCGGTTGGAACCGCGGTCCTCGACGCAGCAATAGAGGTGAGTATCTGATCAATTTGGGAGGGGGTTCTGCTGGTGCTGACGGATTCTGCAGCAGGGGGACCCATTAACACCAGGTCCAGGCTGTGGTTAATTGTCGGGTTAACTGCAGCTGGAAGGTAATTAGCGTTAGTATATTGTAATACTAGAGCTAATTAACACTTTGCGCTCCCCAATGTTAAGCATAGGGAGCACAAAGTACAGTAAGCTCGCACTGAAAAGGGCAAGATTCCAATCGCTAACGAGTTTTTAACCCGTTAGCGTTTGGATTGTAATATGGTGCGCCCACGGTAGGGCCACCAAGGCTAACGTTAACTTTCGCTCAGATGAGCGCTAACGTTAGCGTAAACAATGTAATAGTGCCCTAAATGTCTTGTTGCTTTGGAAACACCGTGAACAGGCCCATCTTGTACCTATGTCTATAGTTTGGTTTGCCTCTCAGAGTAGGGCCAGTTATAAGGCATGCATTTTACAGGGCGGCAGTTATTTAAATATACAGTAAGCCTTCCCAGTAAACATTCCACCTGGCAGATCATGCAAATATAAATCCACTGCCTCCTGCATTACAACACTTGGGTGCTGCCTGCTCATATTTCTGGATGAGCTGGGTATAAAGTTTGATTTCTAACACTTACAGGTCAGTAGAATAAAAGATTCTCAGCTGAATCATTTCTTCCCTGGCTACGAGATTGTGTAACATAAGACCCATTAAAGAGATTTAACAGCCATGAGTTCACGAAGACAAGGCTTGCAGACTCGGTCACTCCGTGAGGTTATTCTCAGCAATGCAACAGTCGTAAACATGGAATATGGGTGAATAGGCATTTAAATAAAACAAAGTTATACTATTCGAGGCCCTGTTTAAACAGAAGTCAGATTGTGCACAATGTTAACAAAAGATTCCTTTTAAAGCGCACCTGCCATGCAAATATGACATAGTAGTGTTTTATATGGAATAATATTTCACATATACAATGCGGTAGTCAAATTTCAAGCAAATGCATAAAAAGAAGACTTTTATTACTTTAGGATCTTAGCATATTTCTCTGAAGTCACAGCCTTAAGTCATAAACTACAATTATGACAGATACAGTGTGCTCGAGTGAATCAACAAAGGTCCCCCAATGCTTTAAGAAGCCAGAATGGAGCGATTTTAATATAACCATGTCATGCCTGGATCACATTAGCAGATTTTATCGGAATTTAAATTCCATGTATACATTCCGATAGCCGTATGGCTAATAATGGCATAGATATTATACAGATTCTTATCACTCTTGCTGCCCCCCCCCTCCTATCACCTGTTGTAATGATAACTCTCAGTGCCGGCTATTCACTAATCACCGTTTTTGATACTGTGATAATATTCGGTGAACCAGAGACTGAAATTCAAACAATGACAGCGAAAGCTGTCATCAATGAAATGCCTCCTGCTATTGTGAGAATTTTTCTCTCTGCATCACCGGATTTTATTGTGGTTACAACAACAAAGGTGAACAACAGCCATTAGTGAATAACCTCTACCCTGGTGTCAGCTCTTTTGATCGTACATCTTTTCCCCAGGTTTCTGCCATGTCAGATTGTGTATCATTCATATTATTGCATGATTCTTTTTATATTATGAGCTGCTATGGAAAATGTTGACACAATATAAACGATAGTATCAATGGTAATAATTAGAATAAAATTCTTTAAACTCTAAGGGCCCTATCATCTGGTTTGAGCTAACCCTAGAGTCAGCATGTTTTTGTGTTAGCGCTGGGTTAATTCAGTCTAGTGCCAACAGATCGTTTGCCTCCCGCTAGAAACAGGAAAAATCACTTAGTGCGTCGCTAGTAACGATAAGTAGTGCAAGCTTACGATACTTTCCGCGTCCTATACTTAACACGGGCAGCGCTAAAGAGCACTTGCGCTATTGTAACCAACAGATCAGTTGGTGCCAGTGCTAATTTCTGGACGGACGCTAAATCGCAAATTTTTACCTACTGCTCAACCGTGGTGCTAACTAAAAAACCCCACAAAAAACAGGTCCTCACCCAAAATTAACAGGCAATTGAAAGGATTGCAGCACAGGGGTTCTCTTTGCCCCAAACACCATAGTAATGGATCTGGTAAGTAAAGTCGCTGCTGTTGCAGTAGACTCTATTATGATGTATATGTATCCTTTATCCACATATATCCTAATTCTAATATAGTGTCTACTTTTAAACATTTTATGCTGGGGGTTATTCATAGTATGTAAGCAGTTATTATTAGGGTGACCGTGTGGACCATGTTTAAAGGGACACACTGATAAGTCCTGCCCTGAAACATGTATTATTTATGCTGCAGCAGGGAAGTTACTGTTGCTCACCTGGCCTTCCTTTTGGATCTATTAAATGCATTGAAATGATTCTACATGCTGTTGGGTGGCATTTATCATGCAATGCCCACCAGCCTTAATTAATATCTGTATGCATATAAACATGGATGATACGACCACCTTGGAGGATTTTAATAATGCAGGGTGTGAGGGATCTTCACTGGATGTGTTCATACTTATACAAGCTTGTGAGGGCAGGGCATAGGTATGACCCGGCACTCTGCACTGGAAAAAACAGTTCTATCCTGTACACAACCGCATTACCGCTGGATCTCAGCGCGGGTCTTAGCGTTTCCCTAGAGTGCGCTAAATGGCCTTGTACACTGACTCCCACCGACAAGGTGATCTGTTGGTAGGTCGGCAGGTGCTAAGTTTTAGCGATTCGCGTAAAATTTTTTATTTAGTGATGGCGTTTAAGCTCACACCTGGTGATTGGGCCCTTAGGATTTCCGGAACAATTTGGTACGAAAGAAAACTGTAAATTATTATATTATTATTATTGACATAATTTATAAAAGCGCCAACAGATCCGCAGCACTTCCAGATACAGATAAACGGACATATGATGGAAGCAAGAGGTGTAGAGGGCCCTGCTCATAGGAGCTTACAGTCTAGAGGAACTTGCATAATAATTGCAAACTATTCTTTACAATTTATACCTGGCAGAGGCATTAATATTATTATACAAAATAGGCAGCCACCTGAAACATCGCTGTCACTGGGGCATCATACAACAGAATCAGAGTGGAATGTCAGCATACACATCTCATTCATGCGTGCAAATACAATCCAGCATTCACATATCCCTGTCTACCGAAAGAGTTATGTGCGTTTCCTTAGATAAAATTAAAATTGGTAAATGTTCGGATTTTATACGTAACAAAAGTCATATTTGAATTTGCCTAAAGTCTCACCAAATTTACCGACTTCTCTGGGCCAGATCACAATTCGGACATTATAGGTAAGACGCATATGGAAAATGTTTGTGTCAGCTGTTTTCCATTTGTGGCTTGCCTTTACTGTTGTAAAACCTCTGAGCCGCAACTTGATAACATCAGCGGCGCTAAGCACCATGGTGTTATCAGCTCCAGGAGCCCATAGGACTCCATGGAGTTGGATGAGATCTCGTGCAAGCTCTGCAAGAGCTCACGTGAGTGAGATCCAGCTGCGGCAGCAGAGGGATACGTGGAGGAACACTTGGAACTATTTGTTCTTAGTGGTACTCTGCCTGCGGATCGAGGAAGTGGAGGATCTTGCCGCTCTCTTCAGAGTATGGGATTGTATAGGATGATGAGTATGGGACTTTATAGGATGATGAGTATGGGATTTTTAGGTGGGGTTAGAGTTATGTGTTGAGTAATTGAGCTGAAGAGCAATCACTTAACACCAGGGTTTGAAAGCCATTATACCTTTCAGAATAATGTTGACGCAGATGGAGAACGAGCTGGTTGGAATTGTTTGTTCTCCATCTGCTAGGGGCACATTAATGTCTCCCATGCAAAGTATAGGAGATGTTAATCAGGAAGCAGATGTTACATCCAAGACGCAAGCTGAGCTTGCGTCCCGATGTTATAGGACATTGTAAAATTAGGCACAGCGCTTGAGTCGTTGCTGTACGGCTTTGCGTCCGGGTTGTGATCCGTCTCTCTGTTTCCTAATTTATGTAAAGGTTTACTTAAAGGGTTAAATATATTGATATATTTTGATGAAACTAATATTTTTTAGCCACTCTGAAATCCCTGCAAGAATAAAAAAGAAAAAAATGATTGGTTAGGTCACTCCAAACCATAGGTGGATGAGTCGTGAGGTTAATGGCTGGAGAGGCATTTATTTCCAACCCACCCCAGAGAAGAAAAAGGAAAATAATATTATTTTAAATTTATATAAAATTGGCACGTTGTCTCCTCCCGTACTTACTTTTCTTGCAGGGAGGGGCTAAATTCCTGCTGGTCCAGTGGGAGAGCTGACAGGCTCATGTCTTGTATCTGTGGTGGTCCAGTGGGGGCAGTCATGATGTACCGCTGCTGGTCCTGTGGCGGAGCAATACAGTCTGCCCCTCAGTTTGGTGTAGACAGGCCTGTACTGGGCATCAGGACTGCTGGGAGGTTCCCTGTGGGCCGATGTCTCAGTGGACTGGTGTGATCGGCCACCTGTGGCCCGTGTTGGCCGGCCGGCCGCCCGCCCGCTTGCGGCCCGCGTAGGCTAGCTGGCTGTGGCTAGCGTACACTGGCTGGCCGTCGGCCTGCAGCTCGCGTAAGATGGCTGCCTGTGGCTTGCATAGGCCGACTGACCTACGCAAGCCGCAGGGGGCCAGCAGGCCTACGTGAGCAACAGGTGGGTGGCCGGCCTACGCAAGCCGCAGGCGACTGCCTGTCCTGCACGAGTCCCCAACGTGGTGCTTCGCTCACCGTGGGCAGGAAGATCACGGCAGTCGCGTGCCCCAATGGGGTGACCACCCAGAGTGGCTGAGGGAGGAAGACATGACGGAACTAGATGTGACCCACACTTTCGACACCAAGGGGCTGCGGGAGGATCTGCTGCGAGAAGTCTTCGCTTACGGTGAGCAGGGCTGTTATATGGGAGGCATTCACTAAACACGTGACGGTTATATGGGGCATTCACTACACACAAGGCGGTTATATGGGGCATTCACTACACACGGGGTGGTTATATGGGGCATTCACTACACACGGGGTGGTTATATGGGGCATTCACTACACACGGGGTGGTTATATGGGGCATTCACTACACACGGGGTGGTTATATGGGTGGCATTCACTAAACACAGGACTGTAATATGGGGAACAGTCACTAAACACAGGGCTGTTATGGGGGGCCTTCACTAAAAAACGGGGTGGTTATATGGGGCATTCAATAAACACGGGGCTGTTATTTGAGGGGCATTCACTAAACACGGGGGTGGTTATATGGGGCATTCAATAAACACAGGGCTGTTATGGGAGGGCCTTCACTAAACATGGGGTGGTTATATGGAAGGCATTAAATAAACACGGGGATGTTATTTGAGGGGCATTCACTGTTATATGGGGGGGATATTTACTAAATACGAACTTTTTCGCTCCAGGTCCATAGAGATCTTAATCCGCCCCTGCACGTTTCCATAATTGGAGAGGGGTCGGTCTGGATGAAGTTCAGGGCTGATTTTTTATTTATTTATTTTTGTTCCAGTCCAGGCCCGGGTATAGATCACATAACGCTCCCTCGCTCTAGCTGGCATGCCCTTCTCTATAAGACTAGGGTCAGACTAACGCATTTTTCACGTCTACCATCAAAAAAGTGCGTTGATGTGTCCAAATGCATTTTTTCACGGAAGACGCGATAGCGGTCATATGATGCGCAATTTCGGTCGTGATTTCGTACAGATCCAAACCAGGAAACTTTGGGTGTCTGGACATTATGTTGGCCGGATATGAGCAGCATCTGACGTCTCCTAATCATGCACACACGCCGCTTTGCGGACACAGCGCACTCTGTACGTCAGTACTAGCAGTTTGACGTTCTTGCAAAAATGCTTTCGTTTGCCGCTTGCGTTGCGCGGCCGAACTTTCGTGCGGCCGTATTTCGTGTGTGGACCTGCGTTGGACGTTGTTTGCTGCTACCACGACCGTAATAAAGTGCGGCTAAACGCACGTTCGCACTGCGTTCGTCTGACCCCAGCCTAAGTCAGCATACAGCATCTGACATGTCATCACTGAGGGCTGTGTCATCCTGACTCTTACTTGGTACTAGTTTGTGTGAGGGTGAAATGTGCGGTCTGTGTCCAACAGACATTGCTTCACCCAAGACCACCAGCAATACACCAGAGGCTCCAGGCCCAGCAGTTCCACAGGGCTCCTGCACCCGCCTGATGGTGGCGAACATGTGAGGCTCTGCCTTAACTGCCTCCAATGTCTGCACATCCATGAGACAATCACATTTGAACATTAATTTTCCATGCTGCGTCTCCTTGCCTCTCTCTCCAACCTATTTGCAACAGAGGCCCTTCACTGCTATACAGGGGATCCTGTGGAAATTTGTATGCATGTTATTGCCTCCATCATGCAGTACGAAATAACATAAGCAGCTGCTTCATATTTTGCGACGTATTCAGGTAGAATTTGCACAAGTGGTTCCAAGTTATTGGAAGACCTTTATTCATCCACCAAACTAATGGTGAACAAGGGAGAGAGTCCTGAAATCACAGAAGTTCCAGGTTCTTGGGGTCAATCTATTAAGCTGTGCTTGTGACTAGGGATGAGCTGTTCGGTTCGATCAGTTCGGAGTTCGAATCGAACATTGGCAGTTCGAAAGTTTGCGAACTTCGAACTTTTTGGCGTTCGGTTCGAGTTAAAAAAAAAAAAATTGAAAAAAGTATAAAAAATGCTTAAAAAATCTAGAAATAAAGCGACTCTTTACTGCAGAATATTATAAGCAACGGTTTATTAGATATTGAATTAAAAAACTACCTAATGTCGTCTACTATAGGTGCAAAGATTCTCACCTCTAAATGACCTGTGCTCTCAAACGGCGTAAACAACAGGTGTTTAATTAGTGTTTGGAAATAACATGTGCTTCTAATTAGCAATTAGAATTTGATACATTGCTTGCAGACTGGGTGTGGCCTGCACATGTATGAACAAACACTGTTTGTTTTGAATTCTAACAAGTGTTCATTTCTACTATATGATCCTCTCTGATATGCTGTTTAACCCCTTAAGGACCAGGGCTCTGTAAAGCAAATCATTAATGATGTAGATGTTACGTCATTTGTCATCAAGGGCTTAATAAAATCTTTATCACACTCCTTAGATTTAAACATAATATTCCAGTATTTGTATGTCATGTACCTCTCCCGAAGGGCCTATGTGAGCATACAATTATTATTGTGTTAGAAATGTCTATCATAAAGTGTACAAGGTGAGTCCCTAGAGTCTCTGACTATCCATTGTCATATATACCTTGCTTTATACATATAAAGCCCCGTTCACACTGTGCGATTTGAAAATCGCGTGATTTTCCAAGCGATTTTCATATTCGCGACATAGTGCAATAATGTCGCACGATGTCACGCGACATCGCGGTTTTGTGCGATTTTTGCAAAGCACCACCAATGCAAATCGCAAAATCGCAGATAGCAAATCTCAAAAAAAGGATCATGTACCAGCGACATGCTACCGCGACGCGCGACATGTGACGTCGCGCGACGTCACGCTGCAAGATGTGAACAGCTCCATTGAAATGCATTGGAGAAGCTACACAGTGCGACGTCGCGCGGATTTTGCTGCGACGTCGTGGATAAATTCAACAGTGTGAACGGGGCCTAATACATTCCCTCATCTACCAGGATAGTAGCCAGTCCCTGTGCATTTTAACCCCTTAAGGGTGGCTAGGTGTCTTGTGTGGGTCTCTGATGGCAATGTTTCTATACATCCTACAAATTCGTCACTTCACGGGCAGGTTATGGGGACCTCCTAGGCACGATATTTGAAGGAATTTTTCGTTTTTATTTTTAACCCTTATTTTATGGAAAACTCACTGTCCCTTTTAAAAACGTCTTTTTTAAAAAATCTTTTTGTCCTTGTTTCCTGTCCCCCAGGGCACTACCCGGACCCCCATACACCTTTTATGGCAAATATCTTGCATATATGCCCTCTTGGAGGGCACTCTAAAAATTGAACTTTTGAGTCCCATTGACTTGCATTGAGTTCGGTTCGAGATCGAACTCGAACTTTTGAAATTGTTCGAGTTCAAATGCGAACCGAACTCGGGGGTGTTTGGCTCATCCCTACTTGTGACCCACAATAGTTTCTTTTGTGTTTGCTCCTGATGCAAACAGGTCCAAATATTTTATTTTGCAGAATAATGTGTTTGGAAAGGAATACAAATATTGAATTTTTTTATGCAGGAAATAATGAATAAAATGAAATACAGGATAGTTTAACGTAATCACCAAATGTACCTTTGGCTTTTCTTTAGTGACTACTTGCCTTATGGTAAGGTAACTACAGAACTTAGTGAGACATATGGAACCTATGTACAGTTCAGTATGTAGGCAAAAAGTGCGTTTGTTATTTTTGCTTTCTCCAAAACTTGCAATTGCTTTGCATCCTATGATAAAGACACGATTAAAAGAGTTGCGTCAAAAAAATACGCATTAATAAAGGCATGATAAAAGGGCTGCATTAAAAAAGATGCTTTTTTAAAAAGCAACGTTAAAAAAAGACGTGAAAAAAAAAGATACTCCCAATTCGACTGTGGTTCAGCCACAGCCGAATTCACGATCCAGCTTTAGGGATACAAATTTGGAGTAGGCTTAGAAATCAGGGTTAGGGTTAGAAATTAGGCTTAGGGTTAAGAAATTGGGGTTATCGATTAGGGTTATGGCTAGAGATTAAGGTTGGGTTACCATTTGAGCTTCTTTTAGGGTTAGGATTACATTTCTAATCCTTAACCCTAACATTCTGCTCCACTTCTGCTTCATTATTAGGCAACAGATTCTGCCCCTTCTTTTAACACTCACCTAAAATTAATCGAACGTTGCCTAAAAATTGAGCAAAAGTGGAGCAGAATGTTAGGGTTAACGCTGAGCCTAAATGTAACCCTAGCCCTAAAAGAAGCTCAAATGGTAACCTAATCCTAATTTCTAACTCTAAAGCCCGAGAGTGAATTCAGTTGTGGCTGAGCCGGTGCCGAATAGGAATCATGTCTTTTTTAACATGTTTTTTTATTCTTTATATAACACGTTTTTTTTTTTACACGTCTTTTTAAAGCACATGTTTTTATTTGACGTGACTTTTTCACCGTCATTTCTATAGTAAACCCAGTTAATTTGGTTCTTCCAAATTCTGTCGGGTCATTGACTTGGTTCATCCATAATTCAGATTAAATGTATTGTTTTGTTAAATTCATTTTTTTACTTGTAAATTTAACCTGTTCTTATTTCATTTTTAATCAAAGCACCTGCAAATCGTCCTCGAAGAAGCACTGACAAGAATCAAAACCTAATCACACCAACGAAAATCGATCCTATGCAATACAGTTCATTTGTTGAGGTGTCCTTTTGTTGATTTCTGTTTTGGAGAAAATGATAAATCGCCCCAAAATTCGGACGAATCCGATTTCATCCAAAAACTAATTCATATGTCTGATAAGAATGACACAAAGCGAGGGCTATCAAATGGGGGTGTCATATCATCCATGTTGTCAGAGACACCTGTAACCTCTAAGTAATAATGACTGGTACATGAAAGTCCTCCCCAGCAGTACCTAGAATTCATATGCTGCAGGAGGAAATTTAATTAATTAATTAAGGTGCGTGATTTCCTTCCTGCAGCTAATGAATTTTGCATACTGCAGGAAAGAACTTTAAGGCATTCTGGATAACTTGATATATCAGTCTGTCTAGAATAAATATGTTGCAGAGGTTCATGTGGGAAGGTTACAGGTCAATGTGTTTAAATGTCTTTAATAATCAAATGTTTAATAGCTAAAACACAAAGAGAATCCTGAGCACATGTGTTAGGCTAGGGACAGATGAGCGCATTTTCTGCGGCCACCGTCAAAATGTACGTCGATGCGTGCGCACGCATTTTTTCACGGAATACGCTTAAGTGGTCAGACGACCACAGTCGCACAGTCGCAGGTACTCACCAACGCAATTCTAGGGAAATCCGGCTGTTTGAACGTTATGTAGGCCGCACACTAGCAGCGTCTGACGTCTCCTAATCACGCACACACGCTGCCATGCGGCCGCAGCGCACTCTGTACGTCTGTAGCAGCGGTTTCAAGTTCTGAGAAAAATGCGTTCATTTGCCGGTTGCGTGGTGTCGGCGCACTTTTGTACGCACGTACTGCGTATATTGGCCGTCATTGGCCGTTATGTGCTGCTACTGCCGCCGTGATTTAGTGCGCCTGCACGCGTGTTCCGACTGCCCCACTCTGACCCTAGCCTTAGGGTTAGAACAATGTTGCCAGAGTCTCTATGGTTTCTCAGCATTTATTATTGTATAAACTGTAGGACATGTATTGCTCTGCCCTTCATTGTGTAGAAATCATATGCTGGGATTAACAGTCTTGATAATGGAACTACCTTTCAATAACAAATTAATTATATAGACCCTCCTATCTCTAATTATCTCAGAAAAAAATGTGTTCCTGTGCTTAGAACTAAACATTCAGCACTGGATAGACCAGCTAAGGCTAGGGTCAGACGAGCGTGATTTCTACGGACTGTGCGTCCGTGCACACGGACTTACGTCAGTACGGAAGACACAGTAGTGGCCACACAGTCTGTTTATTCACTGACGTATATTTTGACGGATGTAGCAGGGAAAATAAATTAAAAAGCAAAACCATTTTGTCCGTGAAAAATGCTGGACGTATAAATGCAGTCCGTCTGACCACGTTCCATCACTCACACACAAAGCTATGCAGACGTTGCGGACGCAGCGCACTTTGTGCGGCCGTTCTAGGGGTTGTACGTTCTTGCCTGCCTTGCGTCCGTGGGCAATTCAGTGCGGACATACTTCGTGTAACGGGCTCCAATGGGCTTTCTGTCATGTTATCACGGACGTACTTTAAGGCTAGGGTCAGACTGAGGCAGTGCGAACGCGCGTTCTGGCGCACTTAATCACGGCCGCACTAGCAGCAAATGACGGGCAATGACGGCCAATATACGAAGTACGGTCGCACGAAAGTCCGGCTGCGTAACGCAAGTGGAAAATGAACGCATTTTTTCGAGAACGTAAAACCGCTAGTACGGACGTACAGCGTGCGCTGCGCCCGCTAGCGGTGTGTGTGCGTGATTAGGAGATGTCAGACGCTACTAATGTCCAGCCAACATAACGTCCAGACGCAAAAAGTGTTTTATTGATGATCCGTACAAACTCACGGACGAAAAATGCGCATCGTATGACCGCTATCGCGTATTCCATGAAAAAATGCGTCCATTCGTTCAAATGTACTTTTTCACAGACAACGTGAAAATGCGTTCGTCTGACCCTAGCCTTAGGCGCCATCACGGACGTGAACACTACGCTCGTCTGACCCCAGCCTGAAGGATAATATAAACAATGCAATCCTGCCCCCACCAAAAAAAGAAAAACTATACAACTTTATCCTGACAGAGGCACAGCAAGTTTTGGAAGCCTATAGCTAGTGACAATATGATATAAATTTGCAAGGGTCATGTGACAAAAAAAGATATATCATGCAGGACTTACAAAAAGCAGATCAGACCCCAATTGTTGTAGAACTTCAACTTACATGATGTTTTGCCAATGCTAACACTGGCAAAGCAGCAAGGGGTTGTAGCTATTCAATAACTGATGATCAGATCACCCATTGGCCAGCTCTGAGATCATGAACATAAGAGTTTTTAACAGATTGAGTTTTATATGGCTTTAAACTAACTTTATTATTATAAACAACAACAACAACACCACATTGGGCTTGATTTGTGATGCACCTGGAAAAGTTGGGATTTGACTTTATTTTGGATTGAAGTCTGAAAGTAGCAAATGATTCCACTTACATCCTACATTTATTTTACAATTTACATTAAGATACACGATATGATTAAACACACATTTAGGCTGGGGTCAGACGAGCGTGATTTCTACGGACTGTACGTCCGTGCAGTACGGACATCGTCAGTACGGATGACGCAGTAGTGGTCACACAGTCCGTTTTTTCACTGAAGTTATTTTTTGACGGATGTAGGAGGGGAAAATAAATTACAATGAAAAAACATTCTGTCCGTCAAAAATGCTGGACGTATAAATGCAGTCCGTCTGACCTCGCTCCATCACTCACACACAAAGCTATGCAGACGTTGTGGACGTGGCGCACTCCGCACGTCCGTTCTAGCAGTATTACGTTCTTGCCTAACCTGCGTCCGTTTGCCGCGGCCGTTGTGCGTCCGCAGTTCAGTGCGGACGTACTTCATGTGTCAGGCTCCAATGGACTTACTTTCATGCTATCACGGACGTACTTTTAGGCGCAATCACGGACGTGAACACTACGCTCGTCTGACCCCAGCCTTAACCCCTTCAGTGTGATGACAGGGATTTATGCCATATAAAGGATTGTTGTGTCCAATGGGTTAAAAGCGCCTTAGTTAATGATCAGAAACAGTGCAGTAACCCCAAATAGTCTATGGAAACCATTGATGTAAAATATTCAGGGATACATACTGATATCTACACATATCTAAGTAAATCATAACACAGCAGTCATATTCTAGTGAGTTCATGATATTAACCCCTCTGACTCCAAAAGTAAAAACCTCCAGTTCAACATGCTTGGCTCATTAAGATGTTTTTTGTGATGTTTTCTAGTTTAGGCTAGGGTCAGACTAACGCAGTATCAACGTGCGTTTAGCAGCACTAAATCACGGCTGTGCTAGCAGCAAATGACGTCCAATGCCAGGCAGCATACGAAGAACGGCTGCACAAAAGTGCGGCTGCGCAACGCAAGTGGCAAACGAACGCATTTTTTCGAGAACGTCAAACCGCTAGTACGGACGTACAGAGTGCGCTGCGTCCGCTAGCGGCGTGTGTGCGTGATTAGGAGATGTCAGACGCTGCTAATGTCCGGCCAACATAACGTCCAGACACAAAAAGTGTTTTATTGATGATCCGTACAAAATGACAGACGGAAATGCGCATCGTATGACCGCTATCGCGTATTCCGTGAAAAAAATGCGTCCATTCGTTCGAACGCACTTTTTCACGGACAACGCGAAAAATGCGTTAGTCTGACCCTAGCCTTAATAATTCTTTAAACCGTTCATCACAAATCTCCCAAATACTAATATCCCATGAATATTTTATTTTTTTTTAATTAGCACTGCCCTTATGCACTTAGATCAGATTATGAGCCATGTGGCTGGATGTTGTTTAACTAATAAAAAGTATTTTACAAATATGCACAACACATAATTAATCTGAATAAACCCCACAAGAAAAAAACTAACACACACAATCTTGTTTATTTAATTTTTATTAGTTAATGTTTGCCTGTACATAGGTGATCTGTAACAATGTAGAATTACAAATGATTACATAAACAAATTCATTGTAGTCGAGGAGCTAAACATTTAGCAAGGCAAAGAAGTTTGACATATTTTGTGCAAATGACATGGAAATCTGTGCTGTGAATGGCTTTGAGAGGGGAGGTGAAAGGCAAGGTATCATGTATTGATGGCTGAGGTTATGTATACTTCACATACAAAAGGAGTAACACCACCTGATAATGTGCTTTTTGTCATCCAAGTTAAATATTTATACCTTCATTACACCCCCCCCCCCTCTCCACAAACCAGAATTTACAGACACTATACAGAGAATGGACCTGGAATTGAGTTGATATTTTAAGGTTTCTCTACTATTATTATTTTTGGAACATCTGGGCCATTTTGACCCAAATGTTTTACTTTTGTTTAATGTGTCCAACTCACTGTTTAGTGTGTAAACCCCCAACGCATGCCATACCACAGATCCTCAGAAACTTTTCACAGAGCACATATGTTATAGCATCTTCTCAGATAGAATTGGTGAAAAGGTCAGAACCACCTAGAAATAAAAAGAAGGAAATTGGTAAAATATCTCGAAATGTGATGGATGGAAAACTGCCAATAGAAATAAGGTGCTTGTGTTTAAAAACAACAACATGTTTTAAGAAGTGTAAAAAAAAACCATAAATATTTATTAGGTTTATAAATAAATAAATTATTCATTTAATACTGTATGTGTGTGTTTTTTGTGTGAAACAGCTGCAGGAAGAGGCTGTTAACCCTCTCGGAGCCGTGGAGTTGACAAACCAGCAGTGTAGATGTTAAAAGCCCGGAGAAAGAGTTGAGGCTGAGACTCCTGTGTGTTGAATTATGGCTTCACTGAGCCAAAGGTCATTACAATGGATAAGTAAAGCAATAAAACCAGGAGAACCAGTACTCTTTCCCTATAAAGATTATCATTATTGGCTTATTAATACTCGACAATTTTGAGTTATATCTCGGTAATAAATAGGGAGCTTGACTCGGGTTTTCAGATGGAAAAAGCAGATTATTCCCTTTTCTCTATTTCTCTCTCTTTTTTTTTTTTTTTTTTTTTACTAAATCCTAATACACACAGTATAGGTAATACATATCACTGTATTCTCATCCATTCTTGTAAATAGTAGCTATAAATATATATATATAACCTGAGTTTTTTATATATATATATATATATATTACAAATTTTTATATATGTACATATTAATATCCATAAATATATATACAAACAATATATATCTACATGTATAAAAGCAGGAAGCCTACCACTTATTTATTTATTTATTTTATCTACCACTCGATGCTATGTATCTATATTTAAAAGGAGCAACGTTAACATTTAATACAAATAAAAACAAACATATAAATGAATATAATTGCATTTGTTTGCGATTTCCAGCCTGATTGTAAACTTACTCATTTCCCCATAAAATTCTTTGGAACGTTCAGGACCAAGTATTGGTAGAATACATACATAATAAACACACAATAACAAATATAAATATATATATGCATATAAATATATATAATGAGTAAAGCGGCCTGTGCTTTTATGGCGCATGTTATCAGCACACACAGCTTATCGGAGAGATAAGGGACAAAGCTGGGCCTGGAATTTTAAAGCAAACATATTTATACCATGAGCTGCTCGGTATTTTATATATATATAATATATATATATATATATATAAAAGTATGTGTGTTAATCCTATAACTGAGTTTTGGCCTTAACAGAGCACAGGGAGACAGTCTATGTTAATTAATAATAAATGTTCGAGTTCAACGTTTACAAATACAGTATTTATTAAGATATTTATATATATATCTATATATATATGTATATATATATATATACATATATCTATATATATATATGTGTACATACGTAAAAAACATACACACATTATTTAAGGCCAAAACTCAGCCGGTTAACCCATTCAGTGCCAGCACGAATCTTCTAAATTCTCAGTACTCTTCCCAAAGCAAAGAAGAGGTTAAATCGCGCGTGGAATGCAGTGTGTATCCGCATAAATACAAACTATTACAGATCTTTGATGAAAATAAAGCAGAAGGGATGGGTTTTGCCGGTAGGGAAACAAAACGTAAATCAGGAGTGGGGAAAAAAGGCATGACAATTATATTTACGAGGTAAATCTCCCAGTTCCTAAAATAATAAATCCTCTGTTTCCACTCTGATTTTTCAAAACATATTTTTTTCCAGGAGATTTCAGGACTTGCTACTATTCTGACCTTTCACATCATATCTTTTAGGGTAGCTTAAGGAAGGTTACAGCAAGTGCAACATTTCACAATAAAAAATAATGAAATAAATAATAAAAAATTAAGTAGCAGCAGTAAATCTGTTCCTGAGAAGTTTATTCTTATCATTTATGCCATGGTTTATTTTACACATTCATTCTCCTTTATGTATCAAACCTCAAGCCCCTTCATACCATGCACATTCACCACAAACAGAAATACAACTATTTAACACGTGTTAACCCTTTCGAGAACCTCCTGCTCGAAATCCTAACAGAATAAAAAAAAAATAACAACTTTAACTCCAAATCTAAGCAGATCTTGTTATCTTAAATGAAAAATATTAAACACATTTAAATTTACCTGCCAGGGATTCTACCCAGGACAATGATCCAGATGATCCAAGAATAGTCATCTCCCCAAGAAACACTTATACATTAGAAAAAATCTTCTCCTTCAGGATGGCTTCTCTTTGCACATAGAACATATCCAGGCTGTTGGTTGGAGAAGTTCTGAACCCATATTTTGTATGTATGGTAAAAGAGAGGAACTTCTTCCTTGTCTTTAAAAGACCTTTATGGGTTGTTTGTTGTGTGTGTCTTCTGTTAGAAGAAAGAAGGAGGGGGGCGACTGGAACTGCAAAAATAAAGTTGCCAAGTTTGCTAAAAAATCTCTACATTTTCCTCCTACAACTGATTTTTTTTCTTTTTTTTTTGTTACAAGGATTCTTTGAGTTACTAAGCACTGCAGCTCTGGGCTTCCCCTTTATCCTTGTTTATAGCTACAGAAGGCAAAAAAAAAAAAACCTCATAAATCTTTTTTAGAAAGCCCATAGAGACAAGAGGAAATTGTGTATGCATGGATAGGAGAGGCTAATATCTAAACCTATTAAACAAGCCTGTGTAGGACTCAACTTGTTGGGGTACATTAACTTACAGTTAAATCCAGCAAATAGGGTGAAAAAATGCCATTTGGGAATTAACATAAACCAAATTCATCATTTGATTTTTTTTTTCATATTAAATTAGCTAGGCTTGATCAGCACCCTTATCTTTCTTTCTTTCTTTTTTTTAGTCTTCAGACCCCATCCATTGTGTTCATTTTAAAGTCTGGGGTTGTTTGCATAAAAGTCATAAATCAGGGGTCAGAGAAAGTTGTTGTTTTTTTTTTTTAATTGAGATCTGTGCTTACAACCTCTCGATGTGTCTGATAAGCATACTAAGATCAGGGAGCGTGTGACAAGAATAGGGGCTGTGGGGGGGGGGCAGATGGAGAAAAAGGGGTGAAGATTCTATAATATCTAATAATTTAACATAAGTAGCTCTGGGGGTAAAGGATATACAATATTAAGGCCTATACACTATAACTTGAACCCAGAAACGAGAAATCTCAATGTATCCTTCCTGGTAAAATCCTTTATAAATAAATAAACATGGCAAACCTACCAGTAATAATAACAAGCACAAACTTACAATAGCAAGCATGGCAGGAATTAGCAATGAATTAATTCGTTGTGTGTGTGTATATATATATATATATATACAGCAATATAAAGAACTCATAGGACCATAATAAAAATCATAAAAATAAATGGTGCCTGCCTTCTGTGCTTTGTTTTGTGCAGAATTTCTAAGTCCTTTATTGATTAGAAACCTTTCTTCTATTTTTTTTTTTCTAACCAGAGGACCATAATGACGCCTATTTCCTTCCAGTAATCAATGCAAATTTTTTTCTTTCTTTTTTTTTTTTTGCCAGTGGTCTGATTGTATCAGTGGGCTCAGTGAGGCAGGGGCTAGGCTCAGTGCTTGGCTTGACAAACCCCTCTTAAAGACCACTAAACAATCATAATCTGCATTGGCAATACCTCTACCACCACTTCTTCTCATCCCCCCCACCTCCACTCCACCCCCCCCCTCTTCACCACCTTCCCCCAAAAAAGGGCCCTCTAGAAATCCCTTAGCAAACGCCTCCCCAACATCCCTGTGCTGCCTCTCATGCTCAGACTGAATATACACTGGGACATGTTCTACTGCTCCCTCTTCGCATATGAAAGTGTTAAAAGGTAAGATATTTCCACTCCAAGCAAACAGCAGGCTTTTGTATACATGATTTATAGTCTGATTCTTGGTTCAAACAGAGTTCACTTGGATTTGCTACTGCTGAAGGCTGAGATGGGCTGACTTCACACCACCACTGCTGCCATTAAAATCTCTTTTTCCTTTAACTCCATGCTTATAGGGATTGGGGAGGGGGGTTACCCAACTTGTTTTATCATTTTTTAAAGGAAGGGGGTTGATTTTATTAAATGACTCCAGTTGCCACATGCATGAAAGAGTTAATTTCCAATTAAACAATCGACAATGCCAAATCCTTGATTCTAAATAATGATATATAGATGCTGCTATGTGTTGTATAGGAGTAGAGGGAAAGGGAGGGGGGAGGTTGTGTGTTTGTGTCATTGTGTATATATATATATATCATAATCGCCTAACATGCTTTTTCATAGGCTGGATTTCCATACCCCTCATTTTTTATATGTTTGTGATCTTTCTCTCTAAACACAAATAAATAGGAGATACAATGTATCAATCGAAATGAAGCATACATCAACAAAAAGACTGAAAATTCTACAAAACAGAAAACATAACATGCATAGAACAAAGATCTGTCAGTTATGGTCATACATAAATGTACTGTTTGCTTTCTACATTTCTTTCAATGGTTTACTATCGATGGGATCTGAGTATTTCAAAGAAAATGCTGCCACCGCAAACATTAATTGCAAAAGCAGATTTAATGAGATGGTTTTTGTAGCTTCCAGTTAAATTAAACTCCCGGCACATTATATTTTATTTACAACCTCCTTCCTTGATTCTCTTTGGTGGTTGCTTTGAGCCAGTAGCTAAAATGAAAATTCGTTTTTGATAAATGCCCTGCACACATTTTGAAGTTGGACTGACATAAATCAAATAAAAAAAAAAGGGAAACACACGAATCATATTTATATGGGGGCTTGGAGCTTTGACTATTAAATAAACACTATTTTATATCGAATTTATGATATGTCGCCCTGTTATTACATGGTTTTTTTTTTTGTGTTTTTTTTTTTTCGCTTTACAATGTTGTGTTGTGATTAGAGGTTTGTGTATAGACACTGAGCCTTCACCCAGAACAAAGAACTGGTTACCATGATGTTAATCAGATATCACAGAAGGAATTATGGCAATGAGACATTAAATTGTGATTCCACAGCCCAGGGGTCTAAATAGAAACATATATTTACTAAACCAAATAAAAAGTCAAAAATAGAAGAGAATTCTAGGGATATAACACAATATCCCAGCCTCTCTAGTCTTTTTGGGCAGAGTAGATGCTTTGTTAGAGGCTGGGGATAGGAGGAGCTCTGCCAAAAGAGAACAGTTTGTGTTATTATTTTTTTGGCTCAATGTGAGTCAAATTCCAGAGACCAAGTCCTATGTAAACAGTTGGAAATGTTGGAGAAAGTTTGAACGTTAAATATGAGGGGAATGTGAAGACAGGGCTGGATGGAGTCACATGGAGGCCACCTTCTTCCAGGCAGAAGGACTGTAATACAAGCTAATTCAGTGAAACCCTGACCTATCTGCTATGGGGAGAGGACAGGAGAAAAAGGTATCTATCTACTGAGAGGATGGGAGAGCAAGAGAGACACTGTGACGATAAACATTGAGTGTGACGTAATTAAAGTCTATAATAAATGTGATAAATATAAGAGGCAATCAGAAAGAATCATCATCCCTACCTCTGTTTACAAACAAACTGAGCCCGAAATAGGTGCCTAGGCCATATATTATTTGTGTCATCAATCAGAGATATTACTGATCAATATAGGTGATTGTTTTACAACTACAAATAAGAGCTTAAAGTTATAAATCTAACAGTACATTAGAGGAAACAGAAGATTGATCGATTACAGACACTAAAACTGACAGGGAAAAAAGGAAAACGGTATATGTAAAAATATAAATAATTATCATAAATAATAATAATGATATGAATAAATAAATATTTTATGTGATCCACACACAAACGTACAACAACAAAACATGTATATGTGTGTATAATCTGATTAGTTTAGACAGATTAATGCAATAAACAAGCAAAATAAAGTACTTAATGAACCCAGGACATACTTGAAAACGAGAGAAATCTCAATGTATCCTTCCTGGTAATTACTTTATAAATAAATAAATTGAAGGAGAGGTCGGGAAGAACTTGACGTCATCAAAAAAGTTTCCTTTGGCTCAGGATTCTCAAAGTTTTCCCCAGGACATACTTGAAAACAACAGAAATCCTTCCTGGTAAAATACTTTATAGATAAATAAATATTCCCCTCATACATATAGACAGGTTTATCAAAATCTAAGAATACTGCTGCTGGACAGGATTTACAGTGTTCCTGTATCTATACATTACAAATGGGAGAATCCTGAAAAAATTAGAGGTATAATTTCATTAAAATTAAATTTGTGATGAGATGACTTTCAAAATGTATTAAAAACAAATGAGATGAGAAACAAAAGTGATAAATATATGTGTGTGTGTGTGTTTGTGTATTTTGCTTTAAAATTTTATATATATATATATATGTTTATCATTGCAGAAGCCATTTGCACATCACAACAATTCGAAGAACTGCATATATATATATACACTCCATAAATATCTCTCTCTATATATATATACACGCATGTATATATATATATATGCATAGGCATATGGGGAATGTGTCACATGAGCTCTGTAAAGCAGTTCTCTGAATTGCTGGGATGTGTCAATGTATTTTACAAATATATGTATATATATATATATATAGTGTGTGTGTCACCCACCCCCAATCACAGACACCCTCATTATCCCAGTGTTACCCCTGGATGATCGGTAGTACCGATGGCACCGATTTGACCCAGCCATCCATTCCCCTCGTTCTAAATCCCTATCTCCCCATCAATCCCACCTTTTCATGCATTGTGAGCTGGAATAGTCCTGCCAGTGGGTTTTTGATGTGTGTTTTTATGTGGAAGGCTGGGTTGTGGCAGAAACCGAGATGAGATGATAACTATTGTCCACCTTTCCTAAAGTCATCCATCATGCCAGGTAAAAGCTGCAGTGTTTATACCATAAGTAGAAGGCTAGTCTTCCTGGGAGGCACTCACATGGAAAGACACAGGCAGGGCTCAGGCTACAGTCCTCAGAAATAACCAGTCATCTAATTACTGTTAATCATTTTTATAACTTCCTACTGCACTTCCAGTAAATAAATCCTGCTGCCACAGCTTTAATCTATCATCTCTGACTTTATAAAACAACACAGGGCTATAGTTTCATTGCACTGCATAGAATGGATGGAAGCCCTGAGGAGCACTTAAATTTTAATACATAGATGTGTATGTAAAGCTTTATCGATTACATTTATGTTTTAAAAAATATATGTCAAGATTTATTAATTACTTCCGTATGTAAAAAAATAAAATATATATATATATACTTAAATAAAATTGTAATCTCTCAATTAACAGGTATGGATTAATAAATTATAAAGGCTAATTAGGGGAAGAAGTTGTTAATGTGTTACAAGATTATCCCACGTGTAGAACTGACAGCATAAAAAGTGAAATAGTTTGAGCGAACAGTTTCGTAAATAATATTCGGTATGTTATGTTTTTGTGTGTTTTTAATAGCATTACAAAATATGGCTGATTTAAAGAAGTAAACAAAAAGTATTCTAGATGGAGTTCTCCAAACTTTTTCATCCAGAAATGTTCCAAAATGTGTACCTCTTCATAAGAATTCTTACACATTCCCTAAAATGTTCAAAACATCTCAATTTGTTGATTCTGAATCCGATATTAAAACAAAATGACCAAACTGTAAAGGCACAACACATGCACTACAAATAAACCCCCCTCCCCCTGTTTTTTATCCCCCTGTCCCTTGGATCGCATATGGAGACTGCCTGCGCTTTATGGGAGCAGGGGGACTTTGTGTTTGTAAACATAGTTTGTTTGTAAAGATTGATACTGGATACATAGAGACATTCATTCAGCTGCCCAACATGCAAGTTAGATGACGTCAGCATGTGGTCCCAAAAGCTTTATGCACCTATAATTAATATCTCTCTCTCTTTCTCTCTGTGTCTCTTTTCTGTACCAGCAGGTCTGGGACCCCCCTGCACAGATTGTTTGGACTGTAGGGAGACCTGTTTGGGGAGTGGGTGTAGGATGCCCCTGTCTGATCTGCTCTCTCCCCCTGCACTGGATCCTGTATAAGATAAGATTTATTTTTCTGGACATTATTCGGTCGAGGTGACTCCTTCCCCTGCCCTGGACACTCGGGATATTGAGGACAATGCAGAAATCTCTTTACTACGACAGCACAAGTTCTTTTGGAGGCTGTGATTACCCAGGCACGAATGGCATGGGCTATCTTGGGCAGCAGAGTTACCCAAGTGAACCTGATTACCAACCTCCGTACTGTCTGCAGGCAGATCCCACCACTGACACCAGCACCACCACTGCTGTCACCAGCCGCCAAGAGGAGCCTCCAGTGAAAGACATGCATTCCCATCTGCCTGGCGTATCAGAACAAGCCCACGGACCCAAATCGCCAAGCTCAGCCTCCCCCATCCCTGATTCCCCTCCAAACCAGGGCAGCCCCTTCAAGGAAGGCACTGGACCCAACTCCAATGACGTCAAGGGCACCAGAAAGAGCAGCAAGGCCACCAACCTACCCAAACAGATCTTCCCATGGATGAAGGAAACTCGCCAGCACTCCAAGCACAAAAAGAGTGCCCCACCCCCACCAGGTAAAGGGTCTCTGCTGCCTTCCCCTCCCCCTGCTGTGTTTACCTGCAGCTACAAGGTGAAGGTGGTTCATCTAGCAGGCATTCACAGCATGTAAAGAAAATGCACAATGAGTGGGTCAGTGGAAGAGCCAGTCACAAAGCATCCAGCAACTAGGTACACACTGGTTTGGGGCAAATACATACTGGGCAGGGGCACACACATAATGAGAAGCAGGCACACACACTGGGCAGGGGACACATAAATACTGGGTGAACAAATGCTATGTATACATATACGTATATAGCACACATATGCTTAGAACACAAACACCGGACACACACATACTGGGCATATTCTGGGCACATACACTAAGCACGCACATATTGAGCACATACACTAAGCACGCACATATTGAGCACATACACTAAGCACACACCTACTGGGCACATACACTAAGCACACACCTACTGGGCACATATACTAAGCACACACATACTGGGCACATACACTAAGCACACACCTACTGGGCACATACACTAAGCACACACCTACTGGGCACATATACTAAGCACACACATACTGGGCGCATATATGTGTCCACACATACTGAGCAGTGGGCACACACACACACACTGGGATCACAGATATAGGGGCACATTTATATATACATACTTTTACAGCTGGGTGCTTCGAAATGGGTGTACATATACAGACACATCCTAACCCTTTCAGGCACATGACATGAAAACTAGAAAATAAAAATGTATTTTTTTAATATAAATCTGTATCTATAAAGACATGAAACGCACCAATGTATTCATGGCATATTCAGTGGTTTCAATCTGAAAATGTGGTTTCAGATTTAAACCACTGTGCCTGAAAGGGTTAAGCTGCATTTATATGATTGTGTGTGGTGGGGAGATGTTATGTGTATACATTACATAATGTGTTTATGTGCAAACAAATAAATATATACAGACACGATCACATACATTTATTTACATTGAGATTGCAGCATACAAACTAAATGAATGATTAAAGAATGTGCATATCGTTACATAATGTATCTTTTCAGGTATGTGGATACATGTTTCGTTTAATTGAGAAAGCAGATACAGATCTCTGATATATATATATATATATATAATGTTAATTTGTGCAGTGTTTATCCTATACTTAAGAAATGTTACAATTATCACAAGCAGCAATTAAAGAACTTGGAAGAAGGAATAGAGTGTCCAGGAGGAGCTTTTTGCAGAGTAAACACATTGTAGATATCCCACTCATCACTCCCACTCAGCTACCAGAGACAATGACATCTCTGTTACTTTTAACACATGGCAACCAATCACTGTCTTCTATTACATGGCTGGCTCTTTCACAATTTTATGGACCCCCTGGCTTGGCTAAGATTCATGGGATCTGTAGTTTAACAAAAGTATCAATGGCAAGTCATGTGCCAGGCCAGCCTGCTGGAGTTACTGAGAATCATGGGAAGTACAGGCCAGAACCCACTCTGAGCCATGCTTAGCCAGGTGGGAAGGTTGGGGGATGTCATGCTTTTTATTGCTGCTTTTTTAATGACTGGATGATTTGTAATATTTTATATTCCAGAGGATGAAAGTGTATTGGACAACAGTTACTTTAGCTCAGCATCCAAGAGGGCCAGGACTGCCTACACCAACTCCCAGCTGGTAGAGCTGGAGAAAGAATTTCACTTCAACCGCTATCTTAGTCGCCCCAGGAGGCTGGAGATGGCCAAACTCCTAAATTTATCGGAGAGGCAAATCAAAATCTGGTTCCAGAACAGGAGGATGAAATTCAAGAAGGACCATAAGGGGAAAGGAGGAAGTATGTCTCCAGGGTGTCAGTCTCCTAGTACAAGCCCTCTTCTGGTCTCTTACTCCAACCCCCTAGGTTTAGATGAGGACCCTGGCTATGATGTACCCATGGCTAATTCATTCAACAAGACCCCCGGGAACATGTATGGCTTAACTGCTTACTCAGCACCTCTCTTTGAAAGTCCACAGACCCAAAAGCGTTATGGGTCCCAGTCACTCTCCTCTGAGTATGACCACCCAGCAATGCATGGTGAAGACAACTATGATGCTCCTGGATTGGAAGGCAGTCAAGGTTACATGGCAGGAAATTACCTGGAGAACGGCTCTGGAACCTGTACCATGTTCAACCTCCCCCATCCTTCTTCAGATAGCATGGACTACAGCTGTGCAGCCCAGATCCCAAGCAAACACCATCTAGGGCCCTGTGATCCTCATCCCACCTACACAGACTTAAACATACATCCTGTGCCTCAGGGGTGTTCTCAAGAGCCCCCAGTGCTGACACATCTGTAGGACTGTCTACCCTTTGAAACACCAAGGCAATTTGCCTTGCTCCATTATGTCATTAAAATAAATCCCTGTACATGTAAATCCATCCCACCAGTCATTCCCCCCCCACATCCCACATGTATTTATTGAGCTATGCACAATACACGACTATGCATGGGTGATGCAAAAAAATCTTTTCACATAAGCAACCAATTACATGTCATTTCCAGCCAAGTGCCCTATCTACTAAATAGAGATTTTTTTTCTGCAGCAGTAGAGAATTTTACAGGGAATTAATCCTTTTTTTCTGGATGATAATTAGTAGTTTCCTCCCCTAAAAACTATTTCCCACATCAGATCCTAACCCCAATACCCCTGTATCCCCTATGACTCCTTTTCAGTTCGAAACATTTCTGAAAAACCCCCATTTGTAATTTTTTTTTCTTGGAAACTTCTGAATTTTAGTGTAGAGACCCCACTCTCAAAGCAAAGCAAACAAGAAAAAAAAAAGGAATCATATATTTATATGCGTTGGTAGATTAATTTCAAATATTTTTGCTTATCTTTGCTTTGCTCTTTTATTTTGTACTTGAGGTTTTTTCTATTTTAATTTATTGATACAGATATAAAAGCCAGATTTATGGCTCTCGCTATATATGTTTTATTATTATTATTATTATTATTTGAACGTCGACCTGTTTTTCTTTTTTTAAGAAAAGGCGATTTATCTTTAGCTGCGTTTGATTGTATTTTTTAGAAATTTCTTCGAATTTAAAGTTTTGATAACAATAAAGAAAATTTAAAATAAACGTTTCCACGACTGTTATATTGTTTTCTGCCCCCACCCCCCACAGTAAAACGGTTGGTAGCATGAGTTTCCTATATATAACAAAAGCATTTTGCTAGTTGCTAAAATCACTTTGCTTGTTTTTTCTTTCTTTCTTTCTTTCTCTCTATTTTTTTCTTCAGCAAGGGTTGAGTTTCACCCCTAATTCACCCCCATTAATCATCCCGACAGGGACAGTTCACATGGCCCTCCTTAAACCCTTTTCATGTTACGTTAGTATTCAGCCCTGGTACAATCTCACTTGATCAGTTTCACAATATTTTCTACAAAATTTCCAAATTCTCCCAAGATTTTCAGGTTTAGAGATTTTTCTAGTGTTTGTTTACATTTGTGCGTTTACCCTTTAAATGTAGCTAACACCTGGAAACATACACATTAAACCTTCAGGTTGGAACTAGATACATTTTCAGCTGCAGTCAATATTTATATAAGTCTGTTTTATTGTTTGATAGTTAATGATTACATTTATATTTTGATATTTCATTCCAGAAATTGAAAAATGCAGCAAATTCTCTTGTTTGTGTTTTGCTACAGTAAAAAGTTACCTTGTAAAACAGAATGCAGTGTAGAATTTGGGGAATTATTTTTTGGGGGGGGGTAGAGAAGTGATATTGGTTAGATTTTATTAAGTAATTAAATAATAAATCGTTTTAAAATAATCTGATTAATGTTTCCACCTAATGGATATACGGTTTTTAGATTAGGAGTTGGGATTTCAGAAGCTCGAAGACAGGAATCTGGAAGTGTTTATATCTTACATGGGACTAAAGTGGAGCAGGCAATATATCAGACACATATATTACATTAATGCTCTGTCTGTAGCTACCGACATGTTAAAGTAACACACATTGCACCAATAAGACACAGCTACAAGTCACCACTCTGTAGTTATGGATTATAGTTTGCAAATCATTTTCCAACTATTGATAAGTCACTGTTTAGCGGATAATGCATCTATCTATCTATCTATCTATCTATCTATCTATCTATCTATCTATCTATCTATCTATATATCTATCTATCCTGTAGTCACTATATTATTCCCAGCTGTGGTATTTAATAAAATCTATTCAACCTAAAGTATACACATAAGTGTAACAAAGATTTTCTCCTTTAGATAGTAAGATGTTTGTTTTACTATATTTCCTATAGTTTCACTTATTTTTAAATAGGATTTCTAAAGGAAAAAAAAATCTAATATGCAGTATCTGTACATAAAATCCTTTCTCTTTTTTCCTTGTCTGGTAATAGCCACTTTCTAGTGAATTGTACTTTCCAGCTAACTTAATTTCACTGGAAGCAACAGAAGGCTGATGTTTCACCATGTGGCTGTAAGTTCAGTGTCTCACAATCAGATGCTACAATGTAACAATATAACACCCACACAGGACTCTCTCTGTGAATAAGTGAGCTAAGCAGGCTTCATTCATCTCTTATGCCTGGGACCTTTGCAGCAGCATGAAGAGCATTATCTATCTATCTATCTATCTATCTATCTATCTATCTATCTATCTATCTATCTATCTATCTATCTATCTATCTATCTCCAAACTATACATTCTCCAGATGCCACGCTGACCAGGTGCTACCTATTAATCATTAATTTCTATAAATAGGGTGGGGTTTTATACATAATTACACAGTTCATCTGTTGTTTTTTTTTGCCTTACTTATAAGCTTTTCTAATGGTTTTTCCCTTTCCAATGTAGGCTGCGGTCACACGAGTACATTGAGTGCATCCGTGTGACCGCACTTCCCTGCGTCCGTCGCAACTTTTGACAGGTTGGACAGGGAGTGACACATGGGGTGGAATGTGCACAAATTGCGTCCGTGATTTCAGCCTCCCCGAATGGACACTGACGGGGCTACAAAGCGCGTTCCTCCATAGGAGGATTTTGCTTTGTAGCACTGAGCACTAACTGCGCTCATCGAGGTGGCCAGACGGGCGTCAGAGTGTATGGAACGTCCACTGTCATGCGTCCACGTCCACTGCCCGCAGCCGTAAAGCACACGTAAACCAATTACTAGATAGCACATAAGTATTGAATAATACATTTAAAGCTATTCACTAAATTGGTAATTGTTGGTGACAGACCAATGAATAACATGTTATAGCTGCAAGAATAAGTATGTTGGAGAGTTTGGTTCAGTAGTACTTTTGCCAAACAATAGTGGTTATTCACTATGCCCCGAACTTGCCACTGCAGTGCACCGAACTGTGAATTTCGCCATACGGTGTAATTTCATTGCAGTTCGTCTATTCACTAAGCTGTCAGTTCGCCAAATACAGGGGAATGGACAGCGAAATACGGTGCAGTTCTCCGCAGTTCATCAGTCTTCGGAGGCAGCGAAATTGTCCCATAGAGAAGTAATTCTTCGTCTATTCACAGAAGAATGCGGTACTGTCCCGAAGTGTTGGCGAAATGCCCTGGTTTTTGGTGTTTCAGTTCGACAGGTTTAGGCTAGGGACAGATGAGCGCATTTTCTGCGGCCACCGTCAAAATGTACGTCGATGCGTGCGCACGCATTTTTTCACGGAATACGCTTAAGTGGTCAGACGATGCGCAATTCTGGACGTATTTCATGACGGTGGGGTAAAAAGAAGTCTAGGGAAATCCGGCTGTTTGAACGTTATGTAGGCCGCACACTAGCAGCGTCTGACGTCTCCTAATCACGCACACACGCTGCCATGCGGCCGCAGCGCACTCTGTACGTCAGTAGCAGCGGTTTCACGTTCTGAGAAAAATGCGTTCATTTGCTGGTTGCGTGGTGTCGGCGCACTTTCGTACGCACGTACTGCGTATATTGGCCGTCATTGGCCGTTATGTGCTGCTACTGCCGCCGTGATTTAGTGCGTCTGCACGCGCGTTCCGACTGCCCCACTCTGACCCTAGCCTTAAACTGGCGAACACCATAGAATTCAATGTAAAAACGTAATATCTTTTTAATTTTTTTTAAAAAAAGACCATTTTTTTTTCAGCAAAAAGCCTTTTTAATTTTTTTACTTTTTGTAACACCTTTAGTACTTTTTATAATTTTTTTGACAAATTTTTGTTTCCCGATTTTTTTTTTAAAATCTGTGACAGGCTTTTCTATAATTTTTTTAAATGACCTTTTTATTATCTAGACACATTTTACTACATTTTTATTGGTTTAAAAACTAACAGAAGAATAGGAGACGTCCATCCCTTTTTTTTTTGCAGTTCAGTGGAATGCGCTAAGGCTACCTTCAGTGGTCTGGCGCTCTTCGGCGACGTTCTCCAACTTTTTCATGGGGCTTTGGCAACTCCATCTTCGACGCAGTACGGTTACCATTCGGTGAATAGTGAATTCACCAAAATGTTGGCGAAATTGAAATCGCTGAAGTGCACTGAACTGATCCAACGTGAAAAGCACCGAAATTTCCCTGAAATATCTATGATTAGTGAATAGACCCTTTGGTGAGATACTGCCCTTGTTTCCAACTATACTGTATGGACTAGGGAAGGAGGTGATGAGCAGGTGGGCAGCATGACCTGCCTCTCCGATTCAGAGGTGCAGGTGACACAACCACAGCAGGTAAAAGTATTCCAGTAGTTTCCTTTGGAGAATTCTGAGTAATACACAAGGAAGGTTAAAGTTTAAATACTGTCAAGGAATGCAGAAAGTGTTGGCCCTATATAAATGATGATGCTAATAATAAACAATAGTGTCTCCACAAATATCTACATCAGTGGTTCCAGTCCTCAGTCCCCCTAAGGCTAGGGTCAGACGAACGCATTTTTCACGTTGTCCGTGAAAAAGTGCGTTCGAACGAACGGTCGTATTTTTTCACGGAATACGCGATAGCGGTCATACGATGCGCCTTTTCGTCCGTGATTTTGTACGGATCATCAATAAAATACTTTTTGTGTCTGGACGTTATGTTGGCTGGACATTAGCAGCGTCTGATGTCTCCTAATCACGCACACACGCCGCTATGTGGACGCAGCGCACTCTGTACGTCAGTACTAGCGGTTTGACGTTCTAGAAAAAATTCGTTCGTTTGCCACTTGCGTTGCGCGGA